>JAWPHD010000916.1:0-378353 GCA_037043455.1 Cyrtodaria siliqua
ATCCATTTACATACAAACATGTGCAATAACAGTTCACCAATGTGAAAAATGTTAATGAGTCGCCTCGAGTCCGACGTTCGCATGCCGGGCTACCAAGTTCAGTTTTATTAAAAACCCTTATGCGCACTGTACACAAATTCATAAACTCGCGTCAAACAAAACACACAAGTAACACGTGACTGACCTATGCAGAAGGTGCGAAAACATGATGTGTGATAAGTGGATTGTTGACAACAAATTGCAATTATTACGAGTTGATTGGATTATGTCGGGTTGTTGTGGATTAATCAGTAATTGGGATGGGAGAATGTAACTTAAAGCAGTTGAACTGGAAAGTTTGTTAATATTGGCAGTTTGTGTATCAGCTTACATGTATTGTTCAAGACGGAAATGGAAGATGCGATGTGCTCATCATGACACAAGAGTTTGTTTGTTTTGCGTAAGTAAGTATAATTGTTTTGATTGTCATTTGATTTAAGTTTGTGCCTTAATCAATAAAATAAATAGCAATTTTGGGATAATATCTGGTCATTTGAAAAAAAAGAAGAAGAAATGAAGGTAGTTTATTTATCTGTTTACTTCAAAGCTTGTCAATATTTTGAAAACAAAACTACTAGAAATTACTTACAAAATAAAACAAAAATAATTCAGTTATTACTATTATTAAGCGTGTTGGTCTATTATATATTTATAATATATTAAATTATTTATATATGTTCCACCACTTTAACCTGGATGAAGATTCAATGATGATCGAGTGGAGACAAGTGAGGGAGGTTACAAAGAATGACAGAGAGGTACAGGAGTCTCACCCCAACTTGTACAATATTGCAGCTGTTGGTCTGCTTCTTCCAACATCAACAGCAGATTGCGAGAGGGGATTCTCTACACTCGAGAGAATTAAGACAGCAACAGCACAGGTCAACTCTGTGTAACAGAGTTCTCAATGCACTGCTGGCAGTAACAATGCAGGGCCCACCTCCATCAGAATTTGATTATGACAGGGCAGTGGAAGAATGGCACATGGCCAGACCAAGAAGGTCAAGCATCTGAATAGGAACTGCTAGCTAATATGTACAAGTCAAGACATTGAATGGGCTAACTTGTGTTGGATTTATTTGAGTGCTAAGGTTATATTTTTTAAGTATTATCAAATGTGCTGTTTTATTTCCAGGGATGAATACTGTGTAGTTGATGGTATTATATCTGTGCATGATGTGTTGATGTATAGATAATGTTGTATTATTGTGTATTATTACTATTAACTTATAATAAATCTTTGTATGTATGTTTTCTTCTTCATTGTGTATTAAAACATGGATTATTTATTATTGTTTATTGTATGTATTTCAGATGTTGCATGTTGTGTTTGATGTGTAAGTTGTATTATTGTGTATGTATTATTATGTATGAACTTATTTTTAGTAAATATTTTTATGAATTTTTTTTTTAATAAAAATCTTAAAACATGGATTATTTATTATATTGTTTATTATCATAAATATAAAATTATATATGGCTTCCTAACATCACTAATATCACACAAAAGAGTGCCTCACCGTCAATACAGGCAGTAACTAAAAGCCAAAATAAATCGAACACAGGAGGGGGTTTCCCCCCGTACCCTCCCCCAGCACGCTGTAAATGCCACTATGCTTGAAAATAATCCTGTGGGAACCCTGAGCAATTGTGCGGAGTTATTTGAAAATCCATCCTCTTGTGACCCCCCGGGACGGGTCCAATTCTGATCCCAGGGTCACCATTTGAGCAAACTAGGTAGAGGACTACTAGACGATGATAATACAAAATATCTAAGCTGCAGCCCTTTTTTGTTTCGGAGAAGATTTTGGAGTGTTTTTCCTTTACACTCCTATATATAAAGTAAAAAATAATTGTTTCGGAGAAGATTTTGAAGTGTTTTTCCGTTACTCTTCTAAGTAAAAATTACATTTTTTACCAATTCAGGGGCCATAATTTTGTCAAAATGAACGGAAGAGTTATGGGTATTGTTGGATAAGGTGCAGAATTTGATGGGAAACTTTAGTATAAAGTTTTAATGCAATAGCTCGAGTAGTTTTGAAGTTATAAATATATTGCACAAAAACTTTAAGGTAAAGACACGACAATCAAAGGGCCATTATTTTGTCAAAATGCAAAGAAGAGTTATGGGGATTGTTGGATAAGGTGCAGATATTGATGGAAAAACATTAGTATAAAGTTTTGATGCAATAGCTTGAGTAAAAACGAAGATATAGTTGTTAATTTATAACAGAATTAACAATTTTTTTTTTTTTTACACATTGTGATAACATCATGCATTATTAACAAATAAATTAACGACTACATCTTCATTATTTTTCTCAAATTATTTTTTTGGGTGATATCTATTACCACTACCTCATTGTAATACTATTGTAAACGGTAGATTTTGTGTGGATTGGGAGGTTTAGGGGTAGATTTGGTGTAGATTTGTGGGGGAATAGGTACATTTGGGTGTAACCGTGAATTTACCTTAAAAAAATCAATAAACTCCCAGACTGAGGTCCTAAAAATATCACGTATGGCTCGGACATATACTTTTGGTAGCCCGCGGGCTCCGGGCATATGATTTGTCAGAACATGCAGCATAAACAGTCTCTGTGCCAATGATTTTTTTTATATGAAAATTATAAAGCTGCAATTGTTCAAATTTTACTTGCACATTGCCATGGTAAATTTGCAAATAGATAGGGAGTTTTGCATTCTTAAAAAAGTCCGACGTTTAAAATTGCTGCTTCCCTGGTCTTGTTTTAAATATATTAATACAAATGAATGAAATGTAGTGTTGCGCCACATGTATGGCTTGTCAAACATTAAAATCACTTAATTTACCTACTTAAGTACTAGGTGAATGGAAAACGATTTGAAAAAAAATAGATTTTTGCCTGAACAAGTCTTGCGATTACAGGAACTTAGTAAAATCATGTTACTTTATTACCAAGTAAAATTAATAGGTAAAAAATGAATTATAGGTATAAACGGTCCTTATATCGTTACCTGAACATCTTCGTTACGCAATTCATCTATCAAAACTGCGATTGGGTATAGAGAATCGTCCCCTTGGTCTGCCATCTTTCTTTTTTTTCTAAAATTACTAAGGAAATATTGACTGGTTTACAAAATGAACCAAATGTGGCGTTTATAAAGTAAAAATAATATTAAAATTAAACGAATAACCAGTCTGATTATTTATATAGTTTTATTGTTTTTGGTACGAATTGATATTATTTTTGCCTTTGTTAATCAATACCTAATGGAAGAATTGAATTTAACCATTTATTTATTTCTATGCAAAGATTACGAGATTCTGGTTCTCTGGATTGAAATTAAGAAATGCACAAAGCCGAGAAACAGATGGTTTATGGAGCAGTTCATTTTAAACAGTAGGGGTGAACAGTTGGACTTAGAGGTGTGTTTCACGCGACCAATGAAAAGCAGGAAAGGTAATATCAGGATTTTATACGCTGTCAGTTTCGATTGTAACTCTCTTTGCCGTGGGAAGTCGGTTAACTAAGGCATGTATTTTATTCAGATAATTGTAATACGCACGCAAAATTGTGAACTGTCATGATACATAGCTATGGGTTTTCTCAAAATGTTTATTTCCATACAACAGCACGTGTGTATATCACAGGAAAGTGTATCTTTTAATATTTGTCTTCTGTTATTATAATTGTCTATAAAGGAGATGAATGGGAAATGTTGGTGTTCTTTTTCAGAGGTCCAGCAGACGTTCAAAACAATCTCAATTACACCCACACTACTGGTTGTATACCAGTTACCAGTTATTGACCGTCATTCACCAGATTTCGTCATTATCAATTATTATTTTTCGAGCCCACTTTACAAATCACTACACACTGTCAGCAGACGATTGGAGAGCCATTTTTTTTTTAGAAATGTTAACATACACTCTGAAACCAATCCCATTTACCTATATAAATACCATTATACAGTGCTCACGGAAAATATTTTTGACAGGCAGGTCCTGAATTAGTATTGACAGACCCTGAATTATCTGTATAGTAAAATATGGCAAAAAGGGACCAGCCCCAACCAGATTTTGACAGGCCCCGGGCTTGGGGCTATCCTATTTCGTGAGCACTGTTATAAACAAAACACAATCGGTGTGGGGGGGGGGGGGGGGTTATAGTAAAATATGGCAAAAAGGGACCAGCCCCAACCAGATTTTGACAGGCCCCGGGCTATGGGTGGGGGGGTGGGGGGGGGGGGGATAACACGCTAATGCACAGGAAAATTTCCTTTTAAAATATCTGACCCTTTACGTCGACCCATTGAATCAATTTGACATGACCATACAACTAAAAGCGTGCTTTAAACATTTTCGACCAAGGAGACGATGAGTGCACATCAATTAATTTAAATTTATGGACAGTCATTTCCCTTTAAATTGTGAACGTTGAAGTGAAGTAAATTACATCCAATGGTAGATCTACAGTTGAAAAATCATTTTAAATTGTAGATATAAATTTGTTCTAAATATTTCTTTTGTGTATTCAAAGCAATGATATATTTATATTTAGTAATGGTCACGTGACATTTGTACCGAGAATAGAAACAATGTAAACACAGAATATTTACGGCAAAGGGGTAAGCTACTCTGCCGGCAAAAATTTGAGATGATTACTTTTGATTTAGATATATTCATAATTTTGCGTTACAGACAGGGCCCTCACGCTACTTTGGGGGAAGGGGCCCGCAGCCCTCAGAAGGGGGAATTTTTGTAACTGGGGGGAATTTTTACAACAAATAAAAAACTCTGTTTGATTAACACGTTTCACTTTATTAACATACATTCGTCAACCATCTGGTTCTTTTTCTGATAAAAAAAACCCACTTAATAACCATCAATGGCATGTTTTCATCGGAGATCCACATTAAAAGTCAACCCTTCTCTTCTTTTTATCCCGAAAAAAACCTATTGCCCTGTCCAGTTGGGCATCTGGTTGAGTCAGTGCCCGATAATAGTTAAAACGCCCTGTGCACGATAAACAGTCTAAAACCAGTCTAATAATAATCAAAACGTCTTTTTCAAACCGGTAAACACGACATCGTGAGCATATCGTCTTGAAAATCAGATTATTTTTTTTTTTTTTACGAATTTCTGAGGGGGAAAAATATCAATTTTTGGGGGAAAAAAAGATACTTTTCAGGTGGGGGACTGCCGCCGAATAACGGCGGCAGAAATGACCAAATGAGGGCCCTGACAGAGATGTTGAGATTTTATTTTATTTTCAGTAGGTGATAAAATTTGTATTACTCTGTTTTTATCCTTAGGTTCTATAGTAAAACAAAAATCTTTGACAGAGTAAAAAGATGATAATTTTCAAGATTTTGATTTTAAAATATAGATATATTGAATCGTTTTGCATAAATGTGCATGAAATAGGCAGGGTTTTAAAAGAATCACACTGTAGATACCTTTATTTTAACAGTAAACTTGGTTGAACATCAAGGATAAAGACCGAGTTTATCACCTACCAGAATGTATTGGTTATGTCTTATATCTGGTCACTGATTGGTCAGTTTTTTTGATGATGCTCTATCAAAATTATGAATTAAAGAACCAACTTAAAATGACAATATCTGGTATACAGCCAGTATATAAATACTATCGTGTGCATAAAAAAATATGTGTGGTTCAGGTAACCCGACCGACCCTATTTTAAGGGGCCGACCCTTAAACGTTTTATGCAAAAATTAAAAAAATTAAATCAGTAAATAATAAATAAATAAAAAATGTTTGTTGATAATTAATGCCAAAAAATCGAACTCTAAGTACTGGTTATGTACCAGTTGTCGTCATTCACCAGATTTCGTCATTACCAATAAAACGCTCAATATTGTGATTTTTTTCAACCCACTTTACCAATCACTGCACACTATCATCAGACGATTGTACATGTAGAGGAAAAAATATTTTAGAAATGTTAACATACACTCTCAAACCAAGCCGTTTACCTATATAAATACCGTTATAAATAAAACAAAATCGGGGGGAATCACGCGCTAATGCGCATGCGCAGGAAGATTTCCTTTTAAAATATCTGATCCTTTACGCTGAACCATTGAATCAATTTCACATGCCAAAAAAAAAAGACCAAGTTCTCAGCCAGGGGAGACAACGAGTACACGTCAATCAATTTAAATTTGCGAACAGTTATTTCCCTTTAAATTATGTGATGGGTACAGTGGAAAAATCATTTTAAATTGTAGATATAATTTTCTTCTGACAATTTTTTTGTGTGTATTTAAATGCAATGGTATATTTACGTTTCAGTTAATAACTACACAAGTTTTCATCATCCCAAATATGGGTTTATTGGTATTAAACAGAAGATGATGATAACTACTGCATTCAGCTCAGACCACCGACCCATTTCAGTCTATATTTAGTAACGGTCACGTGACACTTGTTACCGAGAATAGAAACAATGTAAACACAGAATATTTACGGCAAAGGGGTAAGCTTCTCTACCAGCAAAAATATTTATGAGATGACCAGATTTGATTTAGATAATATATTGAAGAACCAACATAAAAATTATGATATCTGGTATACAGCCAGCATAGTAATGTAACATATTAAATTCATTATCAGAATTGAATTCATTATTGAGAAGAAAAAAAAAACTACCCTATATTTTTGCCAGTGTTACCTGAACCACACATATTATTTTGTTTGGCCTTATATACAATTATAATAACAGAAGGCAAATATTAAACGGACACTGTCCATAAGTAAGCTGATATTGAGCATAATCAAATAACTGTCTGACTTTTATTCAGTGAAATGTATACATGAAAACATGAGCATAGACAAAAATAAGTATGTAGTAATACATTCGTGAGTTTGAAAAAAAAGTTTTAGTTATTATTTGTAAATAATGTGGGACCCACTTTATTTACTGTTTATGCTGATCACGGGACTGCCATTAGCGCATTAGGTTTTCTACATAGTATGTATGGCGCAATATGTATGGCCCGCATAGCTCAGGTGGGAGCGACGTCGTCTGTTATTTCTCCGTGAGTGTAATTTTAGTTTAGGCTGCTGGTTCAAACTCGCAAAGCGGTAGTTCATTTTTTTGTACGGCGATTGAATTCTGTGAAACAATCTTGCTTTTAATTAGTAAATATTCAATACTGTTAGTGTGTGTTATATAAGCTAACAGTTACGGACATTGTCCCTTTAAAAGATACAATTTCCTGATGTTATGTTTACATAACTATTAGTGTTTTGATAACATCCGCATATTTTTTATTTGCCATAAACGGAGTTCATTACATTATTATAGTTTTTGTCAGTTTTCTAACAGACGGTAGATACTGTGATTTGTAATCAGTATTTTCAGTCCCCCACCGGTCCCGGGGGGACTATAGGTTTGCACCCTGTCCGTCCGTCCTTCCGAAATGCTTGTCCAGGCCATATTTTCAATACAATAAGACTGAGATACCAAACTTGGTATGTGGATACATCTTGGGATAACGGTGTGTCGCGTACCAAAAAAGGTTACTGTGACCTCTGTCATAGAAAATGCTTGTCCGGACCGTATTTTCATTACTACAACACTTCGAGATACCAAACTTGATATTTGAATACATCTTGGGACAGCGGTGTGTCGCATACCAAAATAATGTGACCTCTGTCATAGAAAATGTTCTGAAAATGCTTGTCCGGGTCATATTTTCAATACTATAAGACTTTGAGATACCAAACTTGGTATGTGGATACATCTTTGGATAATGGTGTGTCATGTACCAAAATAAGGTCACTGTGACCTTGACCTGTGACCTCTGTCATAGAAAATGCTTGTCCGGACCGTTTTTTCAATTCTATAACACTTAAAAGATACCAAACTTGGTATGTGAATACATCTTGGGATAGCGGTGTGTCTCATACCAAAATAAGGTCATTGTGACCTTGACCTTTGACCTCTGTCATAAAAATGCTTGTCCGGACCCTATTTTCAATACTATAACACTTAGAGATACCAAACTTGGGATGTGGATACATCTTGGGATAGCAATGTGTCACGTACCAAAATATGGTGACAGTGACCTTGACCTGTGAACTCTGTTGTAGAAAATGCTCGCCCGGACTGTATTTTCGATACTATAACACTTAGAGATACCAAACTTGGTATGTGAATACATCTTGGGATAGCGATGTGTCGCATACCAAAATAAGGTAAGTGTGACCTTGACCTGTGACCTCTATCATAGAAAATGCTTGTCCAGACCGTATTTTCAATACTATAACACTTAGAGATACCAAACTTGGTATGTGAATATATCTTGGGATAGCGGTGTGGTGCGTACCAAAATAAGGTCATCTTGACCTGTGACCTCTGTCATAGAAAATGCTTGTCCGGACCATATTTTCAATATTATTACACGTAGAGACACCGAACTTGGTATGTGAATACATCTTGGAATAGCGGTGTGTCACATACCAAAATAAGGTCATCTTGACCTTGATCTTTGACCTCCATCAAAGAAAATGTCTGGAAAATGTTTGTCTGGGCCGGTGGGGGCCTATGGATTGCCCTGCAATTCTTGATGCTCTTGTTTATCTGGATCTGGGTAAGTACAGCATACTGGCATACAGCAAGCTCGGATATATCATATTATATGATTATTATATCATATGTTTTATCATGACTTCATTGTCATTTCAAAATAACATATATAAACAGCACCATTATGACATAATAACTGAGACTGTCTAAGGAAGCACAGATGATGCAATATGTTGATTACACTTCTCTCCCCCACCAAAACAGTATTGCTTATAATATACAGTAGTCACAGCAAAACAAATTAACCACAATCAAAATTAAGTTGTATTCTATAATTCATAACTTTCACATCCTGTCATTAGTTACAAATATCCGGGATGTTGAGATATTCATTAGGTGAAAATAAAGGGGTTTACTTGGACTTAGTCCTCAATCTCTAAATTTAAATTAAATGTATCCATATTGGTGTTTTAATATCAGACTGCACCAAAAGAAGATACATAGCTGTACACAAAAAAAAAGAGCTTTTAATATCTCGATCTACCGGAAGTTGACCGGATGTGAAAGTTATGAATTATCAATACAAATTAGTTTTATAAAGGGCTAAAGTCAGTTGAGCATCAACGATAAACACCGAGTTTACCCCCTACTAAGAATGTGGAGGTGTTTTATTTTATTGATCATGGATTCGTCAAATTATTATGATGATGTCATGTGGAAGTTATGAATAAGCATGACGGCCACAAATATAGGAACATGTCACACTTAGTGTAGCCTCACTTGCAAAGTATTTCAACTTACGATCAGTCTCCTCCGATATTAAAAGTAAACCAGAAATCCCGGTACATTTAGACATTTTCTTTTTTTTCATTCATTTAAAACTAAGCAGGCGATACGGAAGAGTAATGACTGATTTCAATCCAATAACAAATTTATGTAAACTAGACAATTTGATGGCGCGCCATCTTGAATCCCTGCATATTTTTTACAAAGGTCAGTGTATGTATGATACATCTCAAATTAATTAAAATTAATTTAGATGCCCGTCATGGTGTAAGTGATTTTTTGCCCCCATCCCAGAGGACCTTCATTTGCATATTTATTAGTCCCCTACTGGTGTGTAACCGGAGGGGACTTTAGGTTTGCACCCCGTCCGTCCAACAAATATGGATCCTGCGATAATGAGAAAAATATTGAAAATCTTTTCATGAAACTTGTATGTTGGTAGGCAATGAGGGAATTATGCACATTATTTTGTTGATTTAACCGAAAAAATATGGTAACGGAAGTAGTAAAAATGCACAAAATATATGGATCCTTTGATAACAAAAGAAATGTTTAAGATAATTTAATAAAATTTGTGTGTAGGTAAAAGGGAGTGAGGAGATCGTGTCCTTTTGGATCCACTTGTCCGACAATCCACTTGTCCAACTTCAGATATCCACTTGTCCCGACCTATAATGAACTTGTCCGAATATGAAATCTCAATTTTTTACTGTAAAGGCATTAAAACATGTAAAATAAAGCAGTTTGGAACCAGAAAAGAATGATCTTTTATTGAAACATTTCGACATTTCTATTCAGAGATTGCGATCCGATGAAGCGTGATACATGTACACAATCCGCAAAGCGGTCGTATGTGATTGTCACAAAATGTTCAAGCGATTTTTATTTCGCAAAATTTATGATTAGCGTATAATTAAACAACTTGCTTTTGTTGTATTTTATTAACAATATTTTCACAACATAAGGAATGCTTTTTGTCATTCAAAATCGGGAGAATAAAATGTCAAATACAGGGATCCAAAGCAACGTGTTGCGACAAGCAACTATCTATATATACACTATATATATCGGCAGGGAAAATCCTGCCGCGCATGCACAAAACTGTCTTGTTTACAATCACTTCCTATAAGACAACACTCGCTACGGTGAGGTTTGAATTTTGTCATTTGGTGTGGGTTTTCAGCGTATTTTGGCGTGGATTTTCATTTTGATTTTGTTTTATAAAAAAAATTCTACTTGCCCGATCAGACAATCAGGATTCAGAATCAACTTGTCCGGACCAAAGTCTGGGTTGCCAAAACCTATCGGACAATGCCTAATGTCGAGCCCTGTACATCATTTTGTTTTATTAGTATGTCAAAATTTATGATTGCTATGGCAATAGAAATACACAAAATACACTGTCTTTTTACTAAATAAATAAGTGTTTTACTCTCAATAACTTAAGTTAGGAATGATGTATTGGCGAGGAACTTGGTTTATAGGTAGCTTATATGAAAAGCAAGTTTGGGATTGCATTTATGGTCAAGGTCACTGTTACTAAAAATAGAAAAATGGTTTCTGCTCAGTAACTTTAGCAAGAAATGAGATATTGTAATGAAACTTTATGGGTACCATAGGTAGCTTATATGAAAAGGAAGATTGGGATTGCATTTAGGGTCACTGGGGTCAAGGTAAAGGCCACTGTTACTAAAATAGAAGAACGGTTTCCTCTCGATAACATCAGTTAGGAATGAGGTAATGTCCCAAAACTTGGTGTGTAGGTAGCTTATATGACGAGCAAGTTTGGGATTGCATTTGAGGCCCCTGGGGTCAAGGTCACTTTTACTAAAAATAGAAAAACAGTTTCCGCTCATTAACTTTAGGAATGAGATATTGGAATGAAACTTTATGGATAGGTAGCTTATATAAAAAGGAAGCTTGGGATTGCATTTGGGGTCACTGGGATCAAGGTCATTACTAAAATGGTTCCCACTCAATAACTTAGGAATGAGGTATTGTAATGAAGAAACTTTATTGGTACCATAGGTAGCTTATTTAAAAAGAAAGCTTGCATTTGGGGTCACTGGGTCTCAAGGTGAAGTTAACTGTTACTGAAAATAGAACAACTGTTTCTGCTCATTAACTTTACTTACGAATGAGATATTGGCCTGAAACTTGGTGTGTAGGTGACTTATATGAAAAGCATGTTTGGGATTGCATTTATGGTCAAGGTCAAGGTAACTGTTACTTAAAAAATGCCCGGTAGGGGATGTGTATTGCTCTGAGCATTTTGTTACACTAGTGTATTATGGTAAATATCATGGCTTTATTACACTCCCACAACACAAGATATTAGATATTTTTCTCTGTTTTCTTTGATGCTACAAGAGCTGGAAACAATCTTCTCAAGAACCACTGAATATAAAAAAAAATTATTGATGATCGTCAAAGCCTAGGCCATCAAGTTTGTTCAAATGAAGTCCATGGGTTCAAAAAAGGCTGTGTCCCGGGGATCCTAAGTTTGTATATGGATATTTTGCATATTTCTCATAGATTTATTTAGGGAAAAAACTTGAACATGTTGAATAATCTTTCCAAAACCACAAGCCCTAGAGCTCTCATATATTGCATGTTAAATCAGCTTATGGTCCTCCATTAAGTTTGTACAAATGGTGACCACTGGAGTAGTATATGTGTCGCTTTACCCCCAATTTCCCCCTCAGGCAGTTTCTTGGAATTTGGATGTAATGACGTAATCAGGCTTGTGCAATATTGGAAATAATGACAGCTTTATGTTAATGAGCCATGATTCGCTGACGTGATATTAATTAGTCACGCGATATCGAACTTATAGGTTCAGGTATTGACATTTTTCCGTTCAATAAGTTAAGCATGTGGATTTATTGAAGTGCTATTATGCGATATCATAATTATAGCGAACTCATTCCGGTTGAAAATTACCTATGGTCATTAATAGTATTGACCAATCGCCTGGCCCAGGAACCAGACAGACGTCCGAGTTTGCGAAATAATAAAGTTGTTTGATATTTTGTTGTTTATCTTTCATAGACGATAGCATATACAACGTTATGGTAGTGTAATTGAAATTTTTAGTGTATTTGACCTTTTGACCCCCTCTGAGGGCCCCTGGGCTTGGAGCCAAAAAAAATGTTGCTCTTGCATGCCGTCATCATATGGTGAAGTCATACCCAAAGTTTGGTTGAATTCCATTCTGCGGTTTAGGAGGAGATGCGGTAACGGATGGACGGAGAAGATTTTAACTAATTTTTTTCAAAAGAGTGGGTTTTAATGAATATGTATGTGGTGGTGGTGGTGGTCGGAGATGATTTGCTGATGAGCAATTAACAACACTGCCTTACTTTCCAAAATGCAGTTCAGTTAGTAAATGTTATCTATGTAAGTTAACCTTGTTTGGAAGATAATGTGGAGCTGTTGAACAACAATAAACTTTACTGTCCAAAATGCAGATCAGTTCTAGGGTTTGGTGGTTGGACCCGACGGGAGGCCCCACTTAATATCCAGCAAGCAAGTTTTAAACTGTGTTATAAAACCGCATTTTACAATAAAAAGGTGTGTGAATACTGATTTACAGACATGTATTTGATATTTTTAGCTCGACTATTCGAAGAATAAGAGAGCTTATGTTATCAACCCGGCGTCGGCGTTGGTGTCGGCGTCGGCGTTCCACATCAAGGTTTGCGTGTAAGCTGTGTTTACAAGTCTATATCTCTTACATTTCTTATCCTAGCACAACCAAATTTGTTCATGGGCTTCCTTATAGCATTATCTTAAGGGCTGCATAAGCAATTTTTGTTCTTGTAACCCATGGGCTCCCATGGAACCCAAATTATGATAGCCCATAAAATGTGCCCCATTTCACATCAAATTTTGTGTGTAAGCTGTGTTTACAAGTCTATATGTATTACAATTCTTACCCTAGCACAACCAAATTTGGCCTTAAAGAGCACTTAAGTAATTTTTTTATTTTTTTATTTTTTTTTGGCCCACCTTCTCAACCCCTTATATCTGCTCCTTTCTTTCGCCTCCCCTCACTCTGTCTTCCGCCAGCTCTGCTGTTGTCCCTCCTACTAGATGGTGATCTGTTCTGACATACTTTCTGCTGAAGCCTCGCTGTGTTTTCCGTTTATGCGACGACTCTCGCTGTTCACCCGCAGTTCACCTGATTTTTCTCTTGTTTCCTTCGGATTGTACTGTTTCTGGGACATTGCTGATATGTCTTCTGTTATTGTCTATTGCTGTGAAACAGCCTCCCCCTAGTACTCCATGGTACTCCATTCAAGCTACTATGCCACTACTAGGCTACTGGCCACTGCATACTTTAGACGCGCCATACGAAGAACCAACGAATTTCTGTCTACAGCTTCCCTTCTTTCAGTGAACGTCGGCCTAACATCGTCACAAGACAGCAGTGAGGTACTAACTACTCATGAATCAAATTTGAGGGCCGAGAAGGTGGATTTATGCCGAATGGTAATGAATGATAAGCAATGAATAAATGAAAGATGATAATGGAGAGACCAGCATCCGGCGGGGTTTGAACCCACGACCTTCCGCTTGTGGGCCCAGTGCTCTACCACTGGGCTATAGAGGCCTCACTTAAGTAATGTTGGTTCCTGTAACCCCTGGGCTCCCATGGAACCCAAATTCTGATAGCACTTAAAATATGTCTGTTTCACATCAAATGTTGCGTGTAAGCTGTGTTTACAGGTCTATATCTCTTACATTTCTTGTCCTAGCTAAACTAAATTTTGGAATTGATTTCCTTATAGTATGTTATAAAGGGTTGGATAAGTAATTTTGTCTTCTGCAAATTCTGGGCTCCCATGGAACCCAAATTGTGATGGCCCATAAAATGTGCAATAAAGGCAGATCTAGGTTTGCATGTAAAGCATGTATATATCTATAATTTTGGTTTGGGATTTGTAATAGCATTATGCATCTTATTACTTCACCCATATTGGGGCATGGACTCCCTCCTCCGCCCCACCCCCTCCCTATCCCCCCATCGCCACTCCCCTCCACTTTTTTTTTCTGAGTTTTTGTCAATTCTTACACATATATGTTGGAACCCTCCCCGCCTCTCACCCCCTCCCCCCTTCCCCCAAAGACTTGAAACTTTTTTTTTTCCTTTTTTTTTTTTTACGTATTTCTTTGTTGTTTTAGTCAATTCTTACACATACACACATATGTTGCCCCCTCCCCCCCAACCCACTCCCGCCTCTCACCCCCGCTCCCCCCACCCCACCCCCACTTGAATTTTTTTCCCTTTTTTTTTTACATATTTCTGTGTTGCTTTTGTCAATTCTTACACATATATGTTGCTGCCCCCTCCCCCAACCCCCACCTCTCACCCCTCCCCCCCCCCCCCCCCACTTGAAACTTTTTTGTTTTTTTACATATTTCTTTGTTGTTTTAGTCAATTCTTACACATATATGTTCCCCCCTCCCCCAACCCACTCCCGCCTCTCAACCCTGCCCCCCCCCCCCCCCCCCCCCCCAACTCCCACCCCACCCCCACTTGAAACTTTTTTATTTTATTTTACATATTTGTCAATTCTGACACATGTTGCCCCCTCCCCAACCCACTCTGCCTCTTCCCCCGGTAACCCCTACACCACCCCAACTTGAATTTCTTTTTTGCATACTTCTGTGTTGTCTTAGTCAATTCTTACACATATATGTTGCAACCTTCCCTAGAATGCAGTGCTCAAGAAATAGGATAGCCCGACGCCCGGGGCTCCTCGAAATCCATTCCGGGCCTGTCTCATTTTGCAGACGAGGAGCCCGTCGGGCCTGTCTAAAAAATAAAAAAAAAAAAAAAAAAATCCCCCAAAAAATAAAGTATTACTGGATCTCAAGCTCAAGTTCCTCAAGACAAAATACTCCCATGTGTATTGTGAACTGTGAAAACACTTGCAATAAAGTAATTAAAATGTGTTATACACACATTGAAACAATAAGAAGTTTGAATATTTTGCCTGGCTTCGTGTCGGCAGTTTGTCACAACTTTGAGGTCGACAATTGTTGACATAAAACTCATTATTCTGCTATTAGGGTTGTGTTTTCTTTCCTTTGTGATAAGAAATAGCGTTTTTGTCATTAAAAACACACTAATGCATGAAAAAAATTCGTTATTGATGGTATTTCGATTGAATGTTTGTGAAATGTTCGGGCCGTAAAAGTGCGGTGTCATAGTAGTTCGGATGGTACATAATTTCGTTTTTTTTTTGTTTTTTTTGTTGTTTTTTACATAATCAAATAAGAAAAACTGTCCTTTGCAAAAACATGTTGGTGGAAAGAAAAATATATATACTGTATATGTATAAATACAGATATAAAGTATATTTCTATTCATTATTTAAGGTGTAAGGAGTTCCTGGAATCCTACTTTTAAATGAATTCTAGTCTAGGCTCCTGATTCTTTACTTGGAGAAAGTGGTGGAAAAAAAGAAAAGATATAACCAGAGGAGGCTCTGATAGTCTCATAAAACCTGATTAAAAATTTGGCTCCAAGTTTAGCTCCAGTTTCACCAAGTCAGCTCTGATTATTATCGTTTGGCAAAAGTGCTAGTACTCTCCTTTGCATTGGTTATAAATTACTATGTAATATTCTATTCTAACATATTTTAAACGAAATGGTAAATAAGTCCGCTGACCAGGGAGCATTAAGTGGTAGCAAAAGGAAAAATATAGTCAGAGGAGGTTCTGAGCTTGATTAATACATACGTAACAAAATTAATGTGTGCTATAAAAGTGAATAAAGACAAATTTCCAATAAGAAAATAATATTGGACCTTTCCATTTTAAATCAGGGCCTGTCCATTTCAAATCAGGGCCTCTCCATTTCAAATCGGGGCCTGTCCATTTTCAGAAGCAACAAGCCCTGGGCCTGTCTTTTAAAATAATTTTCTTTGAGCACTGGAATGTTTTCATTGTTCACGCCTTTAATGCTCATCCCTAGGTGTACTAGCAACTTAAAATCAAATCATATGAACACAATAAAACAGAATAAAGAGCATAACCATAATAATAATATTTCGTGATCCAAAGAAATGTAATAGCTTCTCTACATACCCGATTGCATAATTTATCTACATGTTCTAGCGCATTAACACATTGCAGGGGCTCTAGAAAAGATTCTTTTAAAACTAAAAAAGTGATAGCATTTCTCCTGTTTCTTTCAGGGCACTTAAATAAATCCATACACACAAATGCCACAGAGTCCTAATTGATCTGAAAATAATCTCCACATAATTGTGAGTGTTTCACCCCATTGAAGCCGGGAGATGTGCTCATTGAATACCTATTTTTTATGCGTACTGAATACTAAATAATGTATTTGTGGGTAGTGGAACCCGGGCCGTGGATACTGAATACTCTCTAAATTTGCCCTGAATACTGCGTACCAAAAGGGGTGGGGGTGGGAAACATACTTGTAAAACCGGGATTAAACCAATGCATGGTAGGTAATGAAGCAATTGTTCAAATGACACACTGTAATAAAGTCCATCAAATTCCAAGGTTGCCTAAACAACAGAAAAATAATAACATGCTGTCTAAATTATTAGCCAGGTAATAGAAAAAGAATTGTCACAAAATACTATCTGTCGAAAGAGCTACCAAGACAACAGAGAAGGAGTGTCACAACATGCTTTAGTCTAAATTACTACACAGACAACAGATAGTGTCACAAAATGCTTTCTGTATAAATGGCTACCCAAGACAACAAAGAAGGAATGTCAAAAAATGCTCTCAGTCTAAATGGCTACCAAGGCAACTGAGAAAGAATGTCACAAAATGCTCTCAGTCTAAATGGCTACCAAGGCAACAGAGAAAGAATGTCACAAAGTGCTCTCTGTCTACATTACTACAGAGAAAGAATGTCACAAAATGCTCTCTGTCTACATTACTACAGAGAAAGAATGTCACAAAATGCTCTCTGTCTACATTACTACAGAGAAAGAATGTCACAAATTGCTCTCTGTCTACATTACTACAGAGAAAGAATGTCACAAATTGCTCTATGTGAAAGGATGTCACAAACGCTCTCCAAAAATCAAACATGCGTGTGTTTTCTCTCTATTTCAGACATTGAACTCCTAGTGTTTTACCTACCATTGCTACATTATGTCACAGACTAAAGAAAGTGTAAATGGGGTTGTGGATAGTCCATTCCGCAAGTGGGAGAGACCAGACAAACCCAGCCGCTGCACGTATCACAAGGCCAAATCCATTGCCGAGTCACCACACATTCACTTACCATTGTAAGTACAGGTGTTTGTTATATTTATCTGACTTTAATTCTGTTTTAGTGACATACCATTTATCCATGTTAAAAAGCAGGTACTATGGATAGCAGGTACTATGGATAAATACTGCTTTCGAATATATTTCATAAAAAATAGTTGCCAGTGCTGGGGTAGCACCAGGGACCCTTATTCACTTTTCCAGACCTGATGATAACCAATGCACCACCTAATATTTGTTGATACTTTATAGCATTTGTAACACTTAATAGGCATTTAACAGTAACCAGCTCACACACTTATTTACACTTAATATAAAGTTTTTGAGATAGAATAATAAAGTTGAGATAAAGGCTTTCGAGGTAGAATCCTTGTTTCAATTTGATGAAATAAAGATTTACATCAGGCATGGTTAATGTACATGTGCAAAATGATGGACTACATACTGGTACACCTTGAGGTGTGTATAAGTCTGTTATTTCATTATAAGAAATGGTACTCAGTAAACCGTGTTCTCAAGAAGTACCACTTAGAATGCCTGTATATAAATGAGAAGTTCAGATGTTCAAGTACCTAGAGATGCAAACCTTTTAATTCTAAAAATATAGTGGTCGCTTTAGTACCACAATTCGCCGTGAAATTACAAACAAAAAGATGTGCAAAGAAGCATGTGATTTATGGATAGAGTCTGCAAATTTAAGTGAACTAAACAAATATCCTCTTTATAGTACATTTTGAGAGAAATGAAATATTCACCACTGTGATTGTAACTTTATTTATTCTCCAGAACTCCGAAACCAGCCATCATGAAGAATGTGTTGGACAACATTGGCCACACACCACTTGTCCGTCTCAACAAAATACCAGCATCAGAGGGCCTTCAATGTGAAGTCTGTACGTAACCGTTAAGTATTTTGTATCAACAGAACTATATGACTCCCTTAGACTAGTTCTATACTGTGATGGCACAGTCATTCTATCTGTCCATCTTACTCTGCCAAAACTGTAAGAAGAGGCTAAGAAAGGGACACCCGAAATAAACCCTGCAGCCACTGCGCTATCATTCACCTAGTCACACCGTCTTGATTATTATGTAGCCTGCGAAGCATGACGGACACTTAGGTTTTACTTTGTCCGTCATTTTGCGGCATTGTCTGTCGTCCATCCGTAGTCATACTTTTCGTTTCGGACACTAACTTCAGTTAGGATATTTGAACGAAACTTGCTGTATGTCACTGGGCTCAAGGTCAAGTTTGCTGTTACTAAAAATAGAAAAATGGTTTCCAGACAATAACTTAGGAATGAGATACTGGAATACAACTTGCTGAGTAGGTAGCATATATGGAATGTGAGACTCAGGGAGTCGAAGCACACCTTGCTTTCATTCACTTTGCCACGTTCCATGTTATCTAAGTTATATTTGTCATTCATTAGCAAAGTGCCACAAACTGTTGTTGTTATTTGTCAGATTTACTGAAATGTTTTTATATATTTTATATATTTGAAATTAAGTTTGAAACTTAATTGTATTTATAATTTTTTTCCAATTTCTAGTGGCAAAGTGTGAGTTTTTCAATGCCGGAGGAAGTGTCAAGGATCGAATTGGTGTGCGTATGGTAGAAGACGCAGAAAGAGCAGGCATACTGAAGCCGGGAGATGTGCTCATTGAGCCTACATCAGGAAATACGGGTACACTGCCATTTACGTTACATTATAAAAATGTTGTATCGTTTTTCTCCTCACACACTCACCTTTTTCAATTTATCCAATTATATTTCAAAAAAAGTTTCTGGTCTCTCTGATTGATCTTATTTGAGGAGTTATGGCCATTTTTAAAAAAAATAAAAAAGAAAATGCGTGTCACCACCTGAGCTATGTTGACGTCTATGGCAGCAGTTGTTAAAAAGAAATGTGATAAATATTGACTTTTGACTTCCAGTTCGTTATAGTTTTTTTGGTTAAGCTTATATGGCTGATGAGCCCAGTGTTTGTTTATCCTACTTTTAAAGGAATATATGTCGGGTGCCTCAATCACTATTTCAGGGAGTCCAAGATTCCACAACTCTGCTGGCAAATTTCTGTTAATATCTATTCTGGCTCTTTTCTTAAAATAGTTTCATAAGGTTGCCCTAGTACCATTATTCTGGGCTTGCATACCTGAATAGCAAATAATCAGTTTTATTTAGAATTGTGTAAACCCGAGTCCAATCAACTCACTCTCTTCTGTATTCTTTGGTTGGTAGCCCTAACATGATAAGCCTTCATGATATGTGTATTTGCTAAGGTTACCTCCCATGCATATTTCTCTGTATAATAAATGTGGTGTACACCCCTTTATTACAGGTATTGGCATGGCTCTAGCTGCAGCTGTGAAGGGGTACAGATGTATTATTGTCATGCCAGAGAAAATGAGTATGGAAAAGGTCAGTATTGTTGATCAGTCTAATACACACCTCATTTGTTCTGTAGCGCTTAAAGGGATAAATTAATTGTTTTAGAGATACTGATATCCATATATATTAACTGTTGTCTTGTTTATCCTTATTTCGCGGTCATCAGTAATGTACTCTTTAAAAACGACCACAAAAGAGTGGCTATATGTGCGAATGATTCCGTGATCACCCATGTTTTAATCTTTATGCTAAATAAACCCTATTGTTTGGGGCGCTTGTTTCAGCCAAACGTTTTTTGGACTGTTAAGACAAAATTAAATTAGTACCTAAATAAAATGTATATCACTGAAACCAACATTTTTAGTGGTAAATAAAAATACCTACTTTTTAAGATCGGTTGAGAAATTTTCAGAAAGGGCCTTTTCAGTGCAAAATTCTGCTGCATCAGAAAATTTGAAAACTTTTTTTTTAGAATTTCTATCCCAAAATGATTTTAATGTATTGAAAGTGAAAACACTCTGAAAGTTTTATAGCAAAATATTAAGGCTAACTGAAGTTATTTGAGATTATTTGACTTTCTGCTTTCCCATCAACAAGGAATTTACATGGGAAAAGCCGCACCAAAATAACACTTTGGTTGTAAAGTATTTATTTCTCAACCTATTTTAAAAACTCAGGTATTATTTTTATTTACCACTAAAAATTCCAGTTCCAATGATATATGATTTATGAACCCATTTTAAAAATTGCTCAAGTTAATGCTGAAAAAACTTTGGCTGAAACAAGCGCCCCAAACAATAGTATGAACCTTGTGCTTATTGTTGAGAGTGCTTAAATACGCATTGACGGAATCCAGATTTGAAGTAGCTTAATACTCGATCATTGTTTATCAAGCATAATATTCTGTCTGTTTACATTTACGATACATATTCTAATGTTTATTTATGTAAAGGTGGATGTTCTGCGAGCATTGGGAGCAGAGATAGTACGGACACCAACAAGTGCTGCGTTTGACTCACCCGACTCACATATAAGTGTGGCCAGACGTCTAATGGAAGAGATCCCCAACTCGCATATCCTCGATCAGTATCGCAATGCTAGCAATCCTCTGGCTCACTATGATGGCACCGCAGAGGAAATCCTCGTGGCGTGTGAAGGTATGTTACAGAAGATAGACAAGAAAGTAGCTTATCTTTTACATTATCAGGTTATTTTGACATGTCCGAAGAAAGTGCGGAACCACCTGGTTTACAATCCCTTCCGATGAATTAGGCTAAGGAATTAGAAGTTGCTCATGGACCCACAAAGAGACCTGGTGGTGCCGTTGAGGCAAGATTTACATTCAAACAAGCCATGATATAACTAACATAATATGCAATTTATCAGATGAAATAAAATAAAAAATCTTACACTTTCAGGGTCTTCCCCAAGTGCTTTAAGCACAGCGGGGCCGTTGCGCCTATTTACCAAATACCGGTATCCCGTGGTGACCTCAAAGCTGCGGCTTTGATCTTATCAGACAGCCTCTGATTTTGAACAGATAACCTGTCTGGTAATTAGATCACACTATATAAAATAACATAACATAATTTTATTCAGCATTAAACCATTGCAATAGTTTATAGCCTACAAAATGAATAATATATATCAGTAGCTTGCACGCTTGACCTTGTCACACTGATACCGTCATGTAATCTTCAAATCAACACCTTTCAATCATAGTAGTTAGTGGTATCTATGTAGCAACCTTGTTTGATGTGTAACAACTTTGAAAAAACATTGCACAATATGCTCTGCTGGTGTAATTGCTGTAGCATTAGCAGTTATCGGTATATTCACTTGAGTTGCCTAATTTGCATATTCGTCATCCAAAGAATGTATCCCTTATGTCAGAATTATTTAATAGTTTGTGTTTAAGAGAGAAAACAAAGCATAAACATCTTTTTTTCAAATTAGAATCAAATTTAATCTTATATTCATTCAAGGGAGGTAATTAAAAAAATCATCTTGAATTAATCACAGCATACTTGTATATTAAAATCAAAGTACTGCGTACTGAATGGCAAAAACATTAGTAAGCAAGTGGTTTTGAGCTGTTCCTGTAGTTACGATTAAAGATTGTATTATTTTTTATGATTGCTATTGGCGAAGTGATTCTTGTTAAATGTTATAGTTCTCTCAAACCAAGGCGTCCTTATCCACTGAGCAAGAGTCCGCTGAATCCTCACCTGCAGTTCATGAGTAAGGGTTGTAGGAAGTGGCAAGTTTTAGTTTGAGATAGTTTGTAAAATCTTCTTTTTTCATTTGTTGCCATGAACTTGTATTTTAAATTTATTTTTTTAGCTGTGGTGGCCATTTTGAATTTCTGGCCAACCTGATTTTTACTTAGGACCAACTAGACATCCAGAGCAACATTTCTGTAAAGTGTTATGGAAATCCATCAAGTATTTTCAGAGTAATCGCCACAAGTTTTTCCTATATAATTCTATGTAATTTTGACATTGAATCAAAATGAATTTTGTGTAAGACCAACTACATGTCATGTCAGTCATTTTAGTAAAGGTTCCAAAGCAATATTACATTGAGTTTTAGATATTGAATATTTCGCTTTTTATGCCCCCGAAGGTGGCATATAGTAGTCCGTCCGTTCGTCTCCGTTCGTCTGTACAATCGTGTCCGCTTCATAACTCTGACAATAATGGACGGATTTTCAAATAAC
This sequence comes from Cyrtodaria siliqua, assembly GCA_037043455.1. Lineage (NCBI taxonomy): Eukaryota > Metazoa > Mollusca > Bivalvia > Adapedonta > Hiatellidae > Cyrtodaria > Cyrtodaria siliqua. Next base: position 22,748 of record JAWPHD010000916.1, read on the forward strand.
TTAGCACAATTGCTCACCACAACAAGACGATGTGTCCAGCCACAAAATCCAGGTCCGTGGCTCCAAGGTCACGGTCACACTTAGAGGTCAATGGTTGTCCGTTCATCTGAACAATCGTGTCCACTTCATAACTCTGACAATAATGGACGGATTTTCAAATAACTTCGCACAATTGCTCACCACAAGACAACGTGTCGCGCACAAAATCCAGATCCGTGGCTCCAAGGTCAAGGTCACACTTAGAGGTCAAAGGTCAAAACAAAGTGCTTTCGTGTCCGGTTAATAACTCTGACATTCATGGACAGATTTTCAAATAACTTGGCACAATTGCTCACCACAACTAGATCCAGGTCCGTGGCTCCAAGGTCAAGGTCACACATAGGTCAAAGGTCAAATTGTGTCCGGTCAATAACTCTGGCATTTCTGGACGGATTTTCAAATTACTTGGCACAAGTGCTCACCACAATAAGACGATGTGTCGAGCACAAATCCAGGTCTTTGGCCTCAAGGTCAAGGTCACCCTTAGAGGTCAAAGGTCAAATTGTGTCGGACAATAACTCTGGCATTCCTGGACGGATTTTCAAATAGCTTGTTTTAATTTTTTTTGTGATTTTTGTTTATTTATTTATTTTTAAATATATAGAGCAATGGCACCTTATCTAGACATGCCCGTAATTGCGACACACTTGCATATTTATTAATATTTCTTCTAATTGCATTGCTTCAGTTAACACTTTTATTGACAATGAGGTGACGTCAGATATTTAATCACATCATGAAAAATTCTGCCGTCAAGAAAAAGCATTTGTTGTTGACATTTTACTGTCGTGGAATTTTTCAAAAAAAATTAATAACCGCAAAATTCGCTCCGTACGGAAGCGGATAAGAAGCATACTTACGAAGAGATAAGAGGGTTGTTTTATTATAACTTAATTTTGTATTGTTAACATCTGAAATACTTTATTTAATGTTTCTTTTCACCTTTGAATGTCCGCATCGTTCCTCTTGTACGATTTGACCTTGATGCTGGAGATGTTGAAATTAGGAATCAAAATATTGAAAAGGTCGTAACTTCGACATGCTACGACATGATTTATATAGAACTTTAATATTTACATTTTGAATGTAGCTGCGATGGCCCAGTGGTCTAAAGCGCTCGCAAAGTATTTTTTTAGTTTTCATGTGGAGGCCCTTGGTTCGAGTCCCACTTACCGTATTTAGCGTATAAGTTGGGGCAGGATTAATTAATTACAATAATTAGTGTCCCAAACAATACTTGTTCCAAAAAAAACAAAACATTTCATTGGCCCAAATAATATAACGGACTTAATTTGGGGTTAAGTTTCGGTCAAGTGGAAATCCATTAAACTACCGTGACTATCGTGATTCAAATTAACACCGTCTTACCGCAGAACATGTTTTCTTTAATCCATTATTAACAATCGACCAATTTCTTACTGTAAAGTTTATCACTTTCATTTTAATCCATTTTAATAAACCAATCCTTTTGTACACTGTAATTATTCCTCCCTAAATCTTTATGTGAGGAAGCTATCTAGCTGGCTTACGGAACGTCTGTGGTTCTACCCAGGTTCCCGCCCGTGCACGAAAATTGCCCGGAGGTGCACCTGGGGTCTTCCTCCACCAATGGAAGCTGGAAAGTCGCCATATGACCTTAGCTGTTGGTGCGACTATAAAATCCAATTCAGACCTCCCTAAACGTGCACTTGTTTATAAATGATGAAAAGGTCAGTCAAAACGTCCCGACTTTGTAGTCAAACACAAGCATTTGATGTGCCGACGTGCCGACGTAGTTACTTTGATCTTTGCCAAAGTGGTGAAATTGTGTTACTTGTTGGGCATGCTTAAAGGAGAACCATTGTGAAATTTAAACACTATTTATAAATGAAGTTTGATGCAGTGAAGATTACCGGTTTAAACAATAGCGTCCCTAATTGTCAGATAAAATATATATTAAAATACGTTAAAATACGGCAAATAGCATCCCTTTAAATGAAGTTTGATGCAGTCTTGTACGTACTGAATTTCCTGGTGTATCAGAAATTAACTGTGACATAGCCTAGAGCGAAGATTACCGGTTTAAACAATAGAGTCCCTTTAATTTAGCTGACCTTGTGATCAGCTGGTAAACACGTGTGTAAAATCAGTGTGATGCCGAAATAACCGGCGTGTTTTATCGCAGTGCATAAATACAAGGTACGATAACTAATTGAATATGAAATAATGATTTAAACTAACAATCACTTATATAAAATACTATAATTATTTCACAGTTCAATTAAAATTGTGATTGCTAGCATTTTGTCACACGCGTCTAGATTCCAACGTCACACGTCACTTCCTGATATCACGAAGAACTTGTCTGCCCAGGGTGTGGGTTGGATGAAGCTAGCCGCCCGGAGGAATGGCTATAGTGCAAGGCTTGTTCACGCCGTTGGCACATCACATGCACTGGAGATGCAGTATTGTTTGAAATACCTGCTGCACAGATTCAGAATTACCCATTCCATTGTGAATTTTGTGTCTAATTCAAGCGTGTAATAATGCAATGAATTTTGCGTGCATTTGGATCTAAGTTCAGCATACACGTATGTGCTTATTATTAATTTCAATGTTTAAACCAAAAAACTGGTGTTAAAACTGATTAAAATTCATGTGTTTCATATTTTTTAAAACTACCTTGGGGTGTCGAAATTACGGGCTCCTTGTCGAAATAGCGAACCTAACGGGGAACCTCAGTCGAACATATTCCATTACGAAATCGATCTTAAATAAGAGTTACACTAGATGAATTGCGCGGGAAAAGATGATTTTCTGCAAAGCCATGTCGAAGTTAGGACATATACAGATTGTAATAATTATAACTCTTATTTTGTCTTAAACTGTCGAAAATAGGGTACTTTGCTCTATATATATATTTTTTTAATATTTTTTTTGATATATATATATATTTTTTAAAATATATCTGTTTGTTTCATATTGCTCCAAGGTCAAGGTGCTCCAAGGTCAAGGTCACACTTACAGGTCACTTCGGGGGCATTTGTCACGTACTGTGACATTTCTTGTTTACTTTGTTTTATTTATTTATCTAATTAATAATACGCAATGTGATTAGAATCAAACAGTAACGTTCTAACACATTGTTAGGATCGCGACGCAAATCACGTCAAAAACCATACCGAGTCCTGCTAATTAAACCATCCAAAACGGGTGCGCGTTCCCGTTTTTATTTAACAGCTAGCCTATTGAGCAAAAGTCTTGATCATCTGCGACGCTTGTTTCAAATACAAACATTACAAGTGTCGCAAAAATCTAGACAAATCGTTGGACTGAGACTGCGTTCAGTGAAATAGGTCTGGTCTTGAAAAATATGTTAACATCCACGTGGTGCGCTAAAACAATGTATCCGGTCTATGAGTGATGGCAAAAAATGCAGACGTGTTGACATTTGTTAATGGTTTGGTTTAATAGTGGTTAGGGGTTAAACCTTTTGAAAAATATGAATTTGCTCAAAATAGTTTTAAAAAATATTTATTAATCATTTATTTTTAAATGCAGACATTGAGACATCATTGAAGATCTTTACTGTTTGTCTTTGTTACACTCAACCAATTTCACAAATAAACATTTTGGCTGATAAAATTGTGTTTAATTTTATTTGCAGTTAAAAAGAACGACTTTAAAAAGTTTAATTAAGAACTTATTAATGCTTCCACATTTCACACACAAAAAAACTGACTTTGTTGCTCTTGACTGAGAAAATATTATAAAATGCAAGAATGCATGTATTGCTTTTAATAGTTCCAGGAGGATTTACTAATTATTTTCTTCTTTTTTTTTACAGGCATTATGTGCAAGTATTATTTTTTTTATTTCATTATTAAATTTTCATTGAGTTAAAACTAGAGTGATTGGAATTGAATTGAATGTTGTTTAACGGCTCATCAACACAGTATAGGTTATTTAGAGCCGCCCCAGAGAGAGGGGAATGAACACAATAATACCCATACAAACATACATTTCTATTTTATAATAAGTGAGTTTAAAACAGTTCACGTATACTTCAGAGTCTACCAAATCAAGAACGTAATTTAAAAAAAGATAGACGCGGTGCGGGGGACACCTCAAGCTTTTTTCCTGGGGAAGACCCTCACGTTGGCTTAGATTAGTTAATAAACCTTTTTAAAAATACATATTATAATAATATGAAAAAACTTATATTTTTACGAGTGCTTTAGGACAAGTGAAAAGTTTTGAGTTTTCTCACTTCGAGATGAAAACAAATACTATATTCATGACAAACCAACACATATTGTATTTATTATCTATACTCACAACATTGAAAATTATGCAGAAAAAACATAATGCGCCAAAACAATGACGTCAATGACAACAACGTCAACAGCGGCATTACGTCATTTTCGGTAATATAAAGAATGAAAATATATGGTTTTATTTTCATCATGAAATCCACTATTTCACTGTAAAGTATATAATAAATGTGATTATGCGAAAACATTTGACCTTACAGTTATGACTTGTTGCCAATTTTAGATGTTGACATATTGATCTTTTTTATGAACTCGATAAACCGATATTAATGTAGTAGCGTGAATTTTCTGGATGACATTCCCAAACTTGTAAACTGTTACTACCTGTACATGCACCTGAAGTTAGTGACTCATTTTGAGACAAAACATTCTAGGTCAAACCAATACATACCACAATGATGTTACAGTTATGTGAATCTGATCCATTATTTATTAAAGTGAGGAAGATTTATTGTTGTGCACTGTTTTTGTATTTTAAGGGTATTAGGCTTGTTGAAACGGGATGGAAAACCCCATTTCATTTCACTAGAATGAACATGAAACCTTACAAGGTCTCAATAAGATTTTGTTATCTGACAGGAGATGTTTATTGAAGAAATCATTTAAGGGATGCATTTCTCCTTCCATGATGGTATAAAAGACAACATCCTACACGCTCCAAGTATAGTTGTGTGCTCTTGTTTTCCTCTTAAAATACATGTATTCTATTTATTTTTTTACCTATCCTTAAATAATACATATATTTGTAAATGGTTGTTTAAATACTGTCTTACAACGTGACTTCATTCGTTTATAATGACATATTTTGTTTTATAAATTGTAGACAAGGTAGACATGGTGGTATTGGGGGCAGGTACGGGTGGTACACTCACGGGTATAGCCAGAAAATTCAAGGAAAGGTGCCCTAACTGTAAGGTAGGTATGATAAAAAATGTCTGATGCAGGTTTTGTTTTTGATCAAGCAACAAACCCTGTATTATAAATTGTTTTATATATTGAAAACAAATGGGGGATGCGTTGAAGCTGTTTTTTGCCCGTTGGGTGACCTACTTTTGTCACATCCAATATTACCCCGTGTGGTTCCCGGGCAAGAACAGGGCCAGTGCTTATCCAGGCAGAGGGGTAAAATCCCTGCATTTCATGTTCATTTTTAAATGTTTGTCATTAAAGGTGTTCATCATGATCCCTTTATATTGTATATTCTGTGATGAATTATAGAAACTTCCCAATTTGAGAAAATCTATAACATATCCCTTCCTCTACTGTGCTATCTCGCCTAGTGTGCAAGATAGCACAATAGCTAAATGTTATGAACTAAACGATAGACGTCATGATATTACTCCGCACTGTCACCAAAGGAGTGTCAAAAGACGATTGGAATGAAATTCATCACAGAAAATATATTATTTAGTTGTCGTGATACGGAAGATAATTCACTTGTGAGAAATATTCTTGCGATATAGAAACTCGTGCGAAAATGCACTCGTTTCTATATCGCAAGAATCTTTCTCACTCGGGAATTATTTCCCGTATCACTTCAACAATGTTAATTAAACTCTATATTGTTTCATGTGCTATTTGAGTGGTGGCAGAACAAAATGATCATGGCTCCAGCAAAAAATGGAGTGTTTGCAAGAGAATTTGCAGCAACTCTGCAGTTCTACAGGTGAGAAGGTTCTAGGCCCATTCTGCATATTTTTATCTAGATGTATACGGATTATGGTCCTGGAATGATCATTCCTGTTGGTGCCATATAACCTTTTTGTGTTGGTCTCTAAATATTCAAATGTGTGTACTTGACATTTTGCCTGTTGCCATGTTGTTTTTAAATTGTTGGTGTACATTTCTTATTTATAACTTGTATGCCTATAAGTCTAGAACAAGTATAATATCCTTCTTTATTGCATTTACAAGCTTCATTTACTTTCAGTGTAACAGAAAACGTCAATATTCACCCATATTGACGTGTAGTAAAGTCACATTGGGTGTGTAATGTATACTCATTCGTGATTGGTGCAATTTTGTGTTCATGTCAAAGATAGTATGTCACGTGATGTAAACAATGTTGATTTCATTGTGAAAATTCCCACCATGTAACAACAATATATATGTATGTTTGAAATAACTTTTTTTTGTGAAAATTAAATGTTACAACCTATTTTATTGTTTTAATTTAAAAATGTGTATGCAATAAAAAGGTTATTAGATATATATTGGGATGTATAACTTGTTCTTTCGGGCATAAATATTGCCCTTCTAAAGTCACGCATTGTTAATACGCGAAATAATTTGTGCATATACCCCAATACAAATCTAATACCCATTATTACTCGACATTCGTGACTATCATTTGTAGATAATCGGAGTTGACCCCGAGGGTTCCATACTAGCTCAGCCAGAAGAGGTCAACAAGTCCACAGTGACATCGTATGAGGTGGAAGGTACAGGATATGATTTCATACCAACTGTCCTCGACAGACAGGTAATTATTGTATACACTCGCATGTTAACTGTATTCTTAATGTGACAGAATATGACAATACTCATTCACAGCTACTACAAAAACTTGGCCATGAACTTTAAAAAATGATTCAGGAGAACACCAATGGGCTTATTTATTATATTTCCCCTATGGATCTTGACACTAAACCTTAGAGTTCGCTAAAATATAAACATTGATAAAAATAATAAGAATTCATTATATTTTTGCCAGTTCTTTTAGCTTGCAAATTTTATTTTTCTGTCTGAAAATATTTTTCATGAATTTTACAGATGACTCATATCACAAACTGAATGCTCAAAAAAATATTTACCTTCAGTATTTCTTCTGTTTGACTTGGCACCTCTTCAGAATGGTTTCTCCACAAAATTGTCACTATATAAATCACGAACCTAAGTGCTGATGAAGATAATTTATTTTATCACATAAATTGCAGTGTGAGAGTGTAATAGAGACATGACATAAATATCACAATGCATTAATGTAATAAATATGCAAATGAAGGTCAAATTCACATCACTTGTTCTTTTCTGTTCAACTTGATGTGCAATACGGTGTGATACAGAGAAGACTGAAGCAACATACATAGAGAATATTATGTCAGTGCCTTTTACTATCAAGTTTTTAGGCGAGGCTTAGAAAACGAAGAATGGCGAGGCTATAATGTAGATTATTCACATTTTCTGTATGAATTACTATTATTACCTGTTTCTCAAAATGTGACGCTTTTCGAGGACGCCACCATGTTGTTTTTTATGCCCCCCAAAGGGTGGCATATAGTAGTCGCACTGTCTGTCCATTCGTGACTGTTTGTGATTGTTCGTGATTGTTAGTCCCCGTTCGTCGGTACAATCGTGTCCGCTTCATAACTCTGACAGTATTGGACGGATTTTCAACAAGACGACGTGTCGCGCACAAAATCCAGGTCCGTGGCTCCAAGGTCAAGGTCACACTTAGAGGTCAAAGGTTGTCCGTTCGTCTGTACAATCGTGTCGGCTTCGTAACTCCGACAATAATGGATGGATTTTCAAATAACTTCGCACAATTGCTCACCACAAGAAGACAACGTGTCGCGCACAAAATCCAGGTCTTTGGCTCCAAGGTCTAAACAAAGTGCTTTCGTGTCTGGTTAATAACTCTGACATTCATGGACAGATTTTCAAATAACTTGGCACAATTGCTCACCACAACTAGATGACGTGTCGCGCACAAACTCAGGTCCGTGGCTCCAAGGTCAAGGTCACACTTAGAGGTCAAAGGTCAAAATAAAGTGCTTTCGTGTCCGGTTAATAACTCTGACATTCATGGACAGATTTTCAAATAACTTGGCACAATTGCTCACCACACAACTAGACGACATGTCGTGCACAAAACCCATGTCTGTGGCTCCAAGGTCAAGGTCACATGTAGAGGTCAAAGGTCAAATTGTGTCCAGTCAGTAACTCTGGCATTCCTGGACGGATATTCAAATAACTTGGCACAAGTGCTCAGCACAACCAGACGACATGTCGCGCACAAAATCCAGGTTCGTCGCTCCAAGGTCAAGGTCACACTTAGAGGTCAAAGGTCAAATCATGTCCGTTCAATAACTGGCATTTCTTGACGGATTTTTAATTAACTTGGCACAAGTGCTCACCACAACAACATGATGTGTCGCGCACAAAATCCAGGTCCGTGGCTTCAAGGTCAAGGTCACACATAGGTCAAATGTCAAATCGTGTCCGGTCAATAACCTGGACGGATTTTCATATTACTTGGCACAAGTGCTCACCACAATAAGACGATGTGTCGAGCACAAATCCAGGTCTGCGGCCCCAAGGTCAAGGTCACACTTAGAGGTCAAAGGTCAAATTGTGTGAGACAATAACTCTGGCATGCCTGGATGGATTTTCAAATAACTTGTTTTAATTTTTTTTTTTTTTTTTTGTTTTCATTCATATTTTTTTTCATTCATTTCTTTATATTTTTTTTTATTTATTTTTTTTAACTTTATAATGTTTGTTTTTTTGTTTTTTTTAATGTTTTTTTTAATAATTTTTGATTTTTTTTAAAATTATGTTTAAATATATCTGTTGGTTTCATATTGCTCCAAGGTCAAGGTCACACTTACAGGTCACTTCGGGGGCATTTGTCACTAACTGTGACATTTCTTGTTTTGTTTGTTTTATGGTGTCAGACAATGTTACGTACAATAAACGCCGAGGGATTCCGCATTGATTTGCTTTATTGGTCAGTGCCTAATAAAGCAAAATTTATTAGGTTACCCCTTTATTAGGCAGAAAAATGCATATCTGCATGATAAAACATCATAATGCGACGACATATATAGGCAGTTGCATTAACAAAATTATGTTATCTGGGATTTTTGGATTTATTTGATAAAATCTAACATTCGTGTCTTTTGAATATTAAATTTATTAAATTCATTTGATAAAATTGATATAATGCTTGACACAGTCTCGGCGTCATATACTTTTATTAAACTCCTTTAATAAATTCAGTATTAAACAAACACTCACGCGAGACGAATAGTTTACTTTATACAATGTCAAATTGAAGTGACTTGTTATTTATAGACACATCAATACATGTTTAAAGCTCGTCCCAGAGAAAGAGAGCAGATACACATGAATCAGGATTTGTCTTGGTAGGCCATAATAAATTAATTGCTAGTTACTCATCCAAATTTATTTCAAGATAGGGGCGGGGGTGAAATTTTATTTTTATTTTATACGACAAATGGAAAATGGCCTCGGCACAAGGCAAAAATAGTAAAACATACTACTGTCAGAGTACTTCCAAACTTCCAAGATTGAAAACACATTTTTAATAGTGTTTCATGCTTTCATGCTTTTTTAATTTTTAGCTCTACTGATCAGAGATCAGCAGAGCTTATGCCGTGGTGCGGAGTCCGTCGTCCGTCCGTCCGTCTGTCCGTCTGTCCGTCTGTCCGTCTGTCCGTCTGTCTGTCCGTAAACTTTTATTTGTAGCGACTTCACAGCTGAAACTACTGGATGGATATTCATGAAACTTTACAGAAATGTTGCCCATAAAGTCTAGTTGATCCTAGCAAAAATTCATGTTGATGTGAAATCCAAGATGGCCGCCAAAGCTAAAAATAGAGTTTTAAAATACAAGTTTGTAGCGACTTCTTCTTGAAAACTATAAGTGATATTGATATGGGACTTTTTCTAAAATGATCAGCATGACATGATGTTGATCCTAGTCAAAAATCGTTTTGATTCAACGTTAAACATGGCTGCCAGCGGCCATCTTTGTTTACATAGAGTTATATAGTAAAAACTTGTAGCGACTTCACAGCTGAAACTACTGGATGGATATTCATGAAACTTTACAGAAATGTTGCCCATAAAGTCTAGTTGATCCTAGCAAAAATTCATGTTGATGTGAAATCCAAGATGGCCGCCAAAGCTAAAAATAGAGTTTTAAAATACAAGTTTGTAGCGACTTCTTCTTGAAAACTATAAGTGATATTGATATGGGACTTTTTCTAAAATGATCAGCATGACATGATGTTGATCCTAGTCAAAAATCGTTTTGATTCAACGTTAAACATGGCTGCCAGCGGCCATCTTTGTTTACAAAGAGTTATATAGTAAAAACTTGTAGCGACTTCACAGCTGAAACTACTGGATGGATATTCATGAAACTTTACAGAAATGTTGCCCATAAAGTCTAGTTGATCCTAGCAAAAATTCATGTTGATGTGAAATCCAAGATGGCCGCCAAAGCTAAAAATAGAGTTTTAAAATAAAAGTTTGTAGCGACTTCTTCTTGAAAACTATAAGTGATATTGATATGGGACTTTTTCTAAAATGATCAGCATGACATGATGTTGATCCTAGTCAAAAATCGTTTTGATTCAACGTTAAACATGGCTGCCAGCGGCCATCTTTGTTTACATAGAGTTATATAGTAAAAACTTGTAGCGACTTCACAGCTGAAACTACTGGATGGATATTCATGAAACTTTACAGAAATGTTGCCCATAAAGTCTAGTTGATCCTAGCAAAAATTCATGTTGATGTGAAATCCAAGATGGCCACCAAAGCTAAAAATAGAGTTTTAAAATACAAGTTTGTAGCGACTTCTTCTTGAAAACTATAAGTGATATTGATATGGGACTTTTTCTAAAATGATCAGCATGACATGATGTTGATCCTAGTCAAAAATCGTTTTGATTCAACGTTAAACATGGCTGCCAGCGGCCATCTTTGTTTACATAGAGTTATATAGTAAAAACTTGTAGCGACTACTTCTCTGAAACTACTTGGCGGATATTCATGAAACTTTACAGGAATGTTGCTCTTGATGTCTGATTGATCCTAGAAAAATTTCAGGTCGGCCGGAAATTAAAGATGGCCGTCACAGCTAAAAATAGATTTTTAAAAAATAAGTTTGTAGCGACTACTTCTTGAAAACTATAAGTGATATTGATATGGGACTTTTTCTAAAATGATCAGCATTACATGATGTTGATCCTAGTCAAAAATCGTTTTGATTCAACGTTAAACATGGCTGCCAGCGGCCATCTTTGTTTACATAGAGTTATATAGTAAAAACTTGTAGCGACTACTCCTCTGAAACTACTTGGCGGATTGTCATGAAACTTCACAGGAATGTTGCTCTTGATGTCTAATTGATCCTATCAAAATTTCAGGTCGGCCGGAAATTCAAGATGGCCGTCACAGCTAAAAATAGATTTTTAAAAAATAAGTTTGTAGCGACTACTTCTTGAAAACTATAAGTGATATTGATATGGGACTTTTTCTAAAATGATCAGCATGACATGATGTAGATCCTTGTGGAAAATTATTTTGATTCGACGTTAAACATGGCTGCCAGTGGCCATCTTTGGTTACATAGAGTTATATATAGTAAAAACTTGTAGCGACTACTCCTCTGAAACTACTTGACGGATGTTCATGAAACTTCACAGGAATGTTGCTCTTGATGTCTAGTTGATCCTAGAAAAATTTCAGGTCGGCCGGAAGTTCAAGATGGCCGCCACAGCTAAAAATAGATTTAAAATAAATAAGTTTGTAGCGACTACTTCTTCAAAACAATAAGAGATATTGATATGGGACTTTTTCTAAAATGATCAGTATGACATGATGTTGGTCCTTGTCGAAAATCGTTTTGATTTGACCTTAAACATGGCTGCATTGTTTACATAGAGTTATATAATGAAAACTTGTAGCGACTACTTCTTTGAAACTACCTGACGGATTTTCATGAAACTTCACAGGAATGTTGCTCTTAATGTCTTATTGATCTTAGCAAAATTTCAGGTCGGCCGGAAATTCAAGATGGCCGCAACGGTTAAAAATAGATTTTCAAAAAACAAGTCTGTAGCGACTACTTCCTGAAATCAAAATCAATCAGTAGAGCTTCAAGGTCATTGACCTCTTGTTAATTTTAAATGTTTGTTTTTTTGAAGAAATAAAAATTACCGGGGCGGCATAAAAAACGGGGCCGGCGGGGATGAGAATCTAGCAATTAATTTATTATGGCCTTATATAAAATGTGTGGAGGATAGACTCCAGTACATTGGACTGCCCCCATCAGGAAGATGAAGCAGATGAAATGAAATTAAATGGGGTTTTATGAACCGTTAACACATTCATATACGGTTATATTGGGACAGCAACCCCAGAAGGAGATGAAATGAAGGATGAAGTTTCCCATCAGACATGCCTCCGTCTTGGAGCAAACTCATATCAGACAGTGCACAACCTTGCCCACTAAGCTTCTAAGGCCATTTCAGATGAAAACAAAATGTAGAAAGAGAAGGGCATAAAAGAAGAAAAAAACTAATTTGCTGCCATTTTGTTGTTTAATACATGTGTTTACAGTATTTTATTTGCTTTTTTCAGCCAGTAGACAAATGGTACAAGTCCATTGACAAACCATCCTTCCAAATGTCTCGTCGTATGATTCGGGAGGAGGGACTTCTCTGTGGTAAGTGGTTTCTGGTATTTGAACAATTTGGCAGAATTGAGTAAAGATGAATACAATACTAAACATTTGGACTTGTTAATTAAATTTTAATCCTGTTATCAGTCATCATTTTATTTTCTGTTTCTCTAGACACATTTTCGCAAATACCACATGTGAGAGTATTTTGTTAACAAATCATTTTGTCTCCCAGGTGGCAGCAGCGGCGCCACGATGTATTGTGCACTACAGGCGATGAAAGACTTTGGCCTCAAGAAGGGACAGAGATGTGTGGTGCTGTTGGCTGACTCGGTCAGAAATTACATGTAAGTATTGGGAGAGTTTACATTGATGATTATTACATAGGAACAGGTGTGTTTGCTGTTTACAGACTTGGTCAGAAATTCTCCTTTCAGATTTTTTTTTTTAAGATTCCTGAAGTTGGCAGGGACGGAATGCCCTGTTCTTGTTTCAGTTATCATTACCAGCATCATCGATGTCTTACAATATGATGGGGATGTGTGATTATTATTGGTTGGGGACGTCCGTGGCCGAGTGGTTAGTGTCTCTGACTTGCAATCACTTGCCCCTCACCACTGTAGGTTCGATCCCTCAGGGGCCTAGGAATCTTTATGTGAGGAAGCTATGCAGCTGGCTTGCGGAACATCGGTGGTTCTACCCAGGTGCCCGCCCGTGCACGAAAATTGCCCGGAGGGGCACCTGGGGTCTTCCACCACCAGTGGAAGCTGGAAAGTCGCCATATGACCTTAGCTGTTGGTGCGACTATAAAATCCAATTCAATTCAATTCAGTTATTATTGCTTAAATGCCTTGTACACATTATGCTTCAGAAAAGATAATTAATTTAGTATTCAGTGATTGTGGAAACAGTTTCAAACTATTTGATTGGTCCATGTCTTTCAGGTCAAAGTTCCTGAGTGATGATTGGATGAGCCAGCGTAACTTCCTCCAGCAAGGACAGGATGGCACTTCTAAAGCATGGTAGGCCGTTTTTGTTCCTATATCTGTAGTAATACAGCATTTAGATTAACCTTAACAAATGCTTATTGCGTCACCTGCATAGCATCGCAGACACTTGTGGTCATATCTGTAGTAATACAGCATTTAGATTAAACTTAACAAATGCTTATTGCATGGCAGACACTTAGGGATCACGTTGTTCATCGTCTGTCGTCCATCCCTCCGTCCGACACACTTTAACCTGCAACCTGACCTTTGTCGTAACTAGAAAACTATTTGACCTATGTTCATGCACTTTCATAACCATCTTAATCGTATGCCAAGGAATATCGTTACACATGGCCAATAACTTCCATTTTGGCAGAGTTATTCCCCTTTTTGTGTCGCCTTTTCAAAGAAAAATGCGATACATAGGGGTCACTTTTGTCGTCCGTCCATCACAAAAACTTAACGTTGGCTATAACTTTCTCATTATTGATATTTCTTCATCAAACTTTCAATATATACTCATCAGGATAACATCGACATGACCATACTAAAATATAAAGGTCAAGTTCAAACTGAAGGTCATTATATGGGTTAAGTACTCATATTTTTTTTCACGAAAACTTGGTCAGGCCAATTTTTCAAGGTCATTTATCTGGGTCCAGAAAACACTCGCAAGTAGATATGAAAAAATGTTGAATGTGTGATTTGTAATCGAGGATGGAAACACATGATGTGAAAAGTCTCCGAGCTCTTAGTGACCTTGTTCATATCTCTTACACGGGGTTAGAATTTTGGGTAGGATTGTTTTTGGTGTACAGTTTTCCATTTATTTGATGTTTTGAGGTGTGTGTACAAATGTAGTCAAAAAAAAAAATTAATTTTTTTTTTTTAGAATTTTTTTTTCAGTCCCAACACGTTCCTTCAACCTGTGCTTGAACACAGCTGTTTTATGGGTAGCAATTGCTCATTCAGCCAATGGGCCGTTTTTTGTCTCAAGTGACAAGTTTGGACTGAAACATTCTTGAAAAGCCCATAATCTGCATACATCTGTCTTCAAGAATTTATTTGCGCACTATATGACCTATTTATGTGTCGACGTGCCGTAAAACACCATTCATTCATTCAAGAATTTATCAGGCATTGAATTAATTACATGGTCCTTGATAAAGCTGTAGATATTGAAGAAATAGATGTCGGAATTTATATATTTTCACTGTTATCTTACCAAAGTTGTTAATACTCTTTACTAATTAATTGTAACTATACCCCCTATTTCACAAAGTGAAGTGGGGGCTGTATAGGAATCACGTTGTCCATAACATCCCATCAGGTAATAGTTTTTAATATATATTATATATTTTTATTGTTGATTGCCTAATTTATTACAGAATTATGGCCCTTTGTTTGACTTAGCATTTAAACGGGTGTATTCATCACCTTCAGTGATAGTTCTAGTTTTACCATAGGCTTTACTAAATTATTGATGCATTTCGTGTATAAATATATATACATAAAGAAGATACGGCAGTGTTGTGTCATGTCACGAAATATGCAGTTACATTTTGTAGTCAGTTTTTTGTGTCATTTTTCTGAAAAATAACAAATGAAGGGATTGATTATTCATGCTTTGAAAATTATGCTTAATGGAACAAATACATGACTATGAATATCAGTATAACAGTAACAATTTGTAACTTATTATTGTTGTTTTTCTTTGACAGTGTGTCAGATCCATGGTATGCCTAGTTACAGTTTTAGTATTGTTTGCTGTGTTTATGACTTCTGTTATCACTCGGTCTAGGAGTAACTCTGACAACACTTTCTGCCTTTGTAACAGTCCTCACTTTTGTAATAAGAGGGGTGTTCAACTTATAATTGAACACTTTTGTTTAAGATGTTATTTTTCAGCGGAAGTGATTACCGTATCATAAAAACGCGTGGTTTAATGATGTGAAACTGTCATTTAGAACGTATGCATTTAAAAATAATCTTTCAATTTCACGTGGTTCGTTTTAAATTGCATTTTGAATTAGGTGTACACTATTTTCCAATTTTAAACCTATTTGTGTCTGTTGCGTGGAGTTTTACCTTAAACCAAATAATTCCACTAAATGCATATCGTAATAGTTTAAAACTGTGTTTATAATTTAAATATGATTTTATATTTTATTTTAAGACAAAAAATATAGATGTTGAATTAAAAGCTCCACTTTTTACCGCAATATTAAGAAATTGACAGATAATAGGACAGTTTGCTTGTATGTTATTGATAATTTTATAAATTAACCAAAATAACTATTTTAATCATATTTTGTGATTAAAAAATGAACAGTTATTGTTGATGTATATCATATACCTTATAAAGATATTTTTGGTAAAAAATTATATTATTTTTATCATTATATGCAAATGTGTGTGTTTTGCACAACTACATTTTAAGTTACATAAGTTATATATTTTTTCTATCTTTTCTTTTAAGAAACTTATGAAACTTGTTGTTTTTTTATAGCGGAGGAAATCACATAAATGCCTTCAGTTGATGTTTCAAACTAGAAGCTTTCGTAAATTTAATAATTTTCATAGTTGAATTTCATGTTAATTTTCGCTGAAATCTTGAAAATCAACAAATTTCAAAAAAAAATGCATATTAGACTTTCTTTACGTTCAGACATGGACATATCAGAATACTATAACCTTAAACGACATTTTAAAAGCATTTGTCTTAAAATTTGTATTGCGGTTATTTTTATAATTGAAGATTTTTGCTTCAAAATGTCATTCTCTAACCTTTTTCAAAAATACGGATGCAGCAACATTAGGAACCGCATAAAAGTGCATGTCATAATGTTTTATATCGAAGGAATCGTTAGACTTGACATAAAAAATCAACATATTCGGCGAGAATTTCAAGATAGTTGATTCAGTTACACAATGAAAGTGTATAATTGTAAGTTGAACACCTCTGGTAGCTGAATTATAGTCATGTAATATTATAGTCATGTATTATTGCATGCGGTACAAATATGGCTTCTTATGCCTAGTGTTTATGGTAGAATTTCTGTAATTTTTGCTCTTTTTTATGCCCGCACCACCGAGTGGGTGCATGTCATTTCGGCGTAAAAATCAACCCAGTATTACTGGAGTTATGGCCCCTTTTTAAAAAAAAAAATTACGTCAAAATATCTTGTGTGTGTCTTCATTTCGGCATCAAAATCAACCCAGTACTGCGACCCTGCTTTTGTATTATAAATGGCATATTTTGTTCAAGTTTATCCATTTTGATAAAAATAAGATTAATATTTAACGGTAAGCTGGTTATCTTTAAATGGGCTCAGATTTGCTCCTTTTTTTAAATTTTGTTTACTCTGTGCAGTCTATTTAGGGAAAGCAATTTGTTACGCATTTTGATATTTTTCTTTAATCCAAAATGATCTTATGGTAAATGTGTTACTGTGACCCTGCTTTTGTATTATGAATAGCATATTTTTTCAAGTTCATCCAAAAATAAGATTAATATTCAACGGTAAGCAGGTTTTCAGTTTTTCTTTTTGGAAATAAAATAAATTAAAAATAGAGTGAACCATTATTATAGTCATTTTGCCTTCACTTGGTAAACTTTCACAGTGAATAATAAAGGGACACATGGCACTCTTGAAGGAGTTATGAAACATTAAAATTAGCACCTCGATTTATTAATTCCGTATCATTTTGACTAAATCTGCTTGCATATACTTATATAGAAGGTAATACAATTTAGAGTTTGAAATGTGTGTTTGTTATTCTACATTAACTTTTTTTTATTGGGCCATAATAAATTAATTGCTAGATTCTCATCCCTACCCGCCCCCGTTTTTTATGCCGCCCCGGTAATTTTTATTTCTTCAAAAAAAAAAAATAATAATAATTGCTGAAAGTGTGAAACGCTATTAAAAATGTGTTTTCAATCTTGGATGTACTCAGTAGTATGTTTTACTATTTTTGCCTTGTGCCGAGGCCATTTTCCATTTGTCGTATAAAATAAAAAATAAAAAAAATAAAATTTCACCCCCCACCCCTATTTTGAAATAAATTTGGATGAGAATCTAGCAATTAATTTATTATGGCCTTATTGGTGCAAAACCAATTGCTCTGAACCTTTCAAATATATGCAAGTTATTTAGAAAAACTAACAGGACCCCCATTAGCTTTAAAAAAAAAAAAGATTGCCATGGGGTCCCTTAAACCCTCCTAATAATGGCAATATTCACACTTTCAAACCATTTATCAAAACTCTATCCAGGTGTTCAGGTCATATAATAATGTATATATACCCATTAAAATTATAGTATTTTTCACGTGTGCTTAACATACCAATGATTGAATATGCGTAAAATAAATTATGAGTTGGTAACTCTTAATTCAACGCTCCAGTTTTGGGGTTTGACCTGGCTGGTTAAAGCCGTTTATATTGTGTCTATAGAACTAAATTTCTCAAAATATGTAAGTGATATATAAACCTCGTCGTCAGTAGGTTTATAAATGGTGTACACCTGTTGTAAAATTTAGCTGTTGGTGGCAGGATAGTTTTATAGCTTTATTTTCTGTTTCTTTGAATTAAATTGAAATTAATATTCGTGTTCAGCAGTAAATTTTGTTTATGTATAATTTGTGCTAAATGATGCTCATTTGTATTGCTTTAAAGGAAATTGGTAGCAAACCAAACTGTACTGTTTGTTTTAATGATGTACAGCTGATTAAAATGTTGTCACAATAACCACACATCAACAGTATTGGAAATGTAACACAATGCCAGCAAATTAATCTACTAATAAGGTTTCTACTTCTCACTTTGGCAAACTGATGGTAGTAAGGTATATATCATGGGTAAGATTTGTTTACCAGTCAACTAATACTTACCAGTTACCAGTCTGATTGTTCCGGTTGGTTGGTTAAATGGTGTTTTACGTCATTTTCAGCACACTTTAGACTGTATATGACAATGTTTTCATGGTGGAGGCAGACCACTCCCTTTTTCTTGAGTAGAACCAATACTGGATACCTCCCGCCATCCGTAAAAATGAAAACTTTGGTCCGGAGTTGACCTATAAAATATCAAAATAAAATAGTCGGAGACTGATTACTGAGGGAATTAGCTGGACAAAGCATCTGTTCTATCATGACCATACAGCAATGACCACTTCACCACTTTAGTATTGTTTTGTACTAGTCTTTATAGGGAACTCTCATACAGCGGGGTCAAGTGATGCAGGTAAAAACATGGCTCCTCCATACTGCATGTCTGTCTACAATGTGGAATGCTGAAAATCTAGCTGTCTGTTGTCACTAGATATACTTTTTGTCACCATTGTCATATTTTCTGTCAAGGTCGACAGCATATACTTTCATTGAAAGTTTCAAACATGGAGCAGACTAAATGCTTCTACCTACATGAAAAAACTAGTAAACCCCACTATAAGAGAGTTCTGAGGACTGGTGTATACATGTATCTATTAACAACTGACATATTTAATTGTTTTATATTGACTGACATTTAAATTCTCCTCCAACTGACATTTTGCTGTTTGTGAAAAAAATATTCTGTGTCTGTAGGTTCTATCTTCCATACATACGATACTACAGTGTGGTGATCCTTGTATGAATAAAAATAGAAAGGCTGATCTTTTTTAAATATTACACAAATAGTTTTGTTTTCAAATGTAGATTTATTTTTGATATCATCTTGATGAGACATTGTTAAAATGTTATTTTTTGTTAAAAGTGAAAGTTAGAATTTAATACCTTCTCAAGTTCTGCATGCTTTATGTCATATGTGTATTGATTTGTTATTTTAGATTCAGTCAAGCTACTTGCTTTGTGTCATATGTATATTGATGTGTTATTTTAGAGACAGTCAAGGCGACTTGCTTTGGGTCATATATATATATAATATTTATGTGTTATTTAAGAGACAGTCAAGGCGACTTGCTTTGGGTCATATATATATATAATATTGATGTGTTATTTTAGAGACGGTCAATGCTATACTTGCTTTGTGCATCTGCTCACCCTAGTGTTTAAAAAACACAAAGTGGGAAAACAATAAAACAGGACTTTTTCCTTGCCTACCTTAATTAGTGTAATATTATTAATTTTGTGTGGTTCAGTTATTTAAGTAAAAAGAAAATCTTGAAATTTTATTTTCATTTCGAACTCTGTTTCTTTTAACCCTTAACCCTCTAAGCACAACTATAGGAGTAACTCACAGGCTGATCAGGGTTTACAATATCTGGCTGCTGATCAGTCATTTTTCACCAAAACACCCCTTTGTCACAAAAATGGAATTGTCTTAATTCAAAGAAAGAACAGTCCATTATATATGTGTAGGGGTTAAGGGTTATAAATATATATAATCTGTAAACCAAGCCTAAATAATAGATATTTAAAAAAATATAATAAATGCTTTATACATTTACATGGTATATACTTTTCTGTTACATTAATTGTTTGAACAACTAGGTCAGTAACAAGAACACTTCTTATAAAGGTTGCTTAGTTATGCACCATTGCATTTTTTGGCACGCTTTGCAGCAAGCAACGTCTGCAGACAATTGAATTGAATTGGATTTATAGTCGCACCAACAGCTAAGGTCATATGGCGACTTTCCAGCTTCAACTGGTGGAGGAAGACCCTAGGTGCCCCTCCGGGCAATTTTCGTGCACGGGCGGTCATCTGGGTAGAACCACCGACGTTCCGCAAGCCAGCTGGATAGCTTCCTCACATAAAGATTCCTAGGCCCCTGAGGGATCGAACCTACAGCGGTGAGGGGCAAGTGATTGCAAGTCAGAGACTCTAACCACTCGGCCACAGACGCCCCTTGCAGACAAACACATAATACAGATTCTTAAAGCTTAGATATACTGGAGGAAATGTGGAAGAATTGTGAATACCAATACAAATATTAATAAAACTGTCATAATCTATTTCAGGTTAATGTAAAATAATGCTATAAAGTATATCCTCATCTTTCATACGTTTCTTTTTATACGTCTTGATGGAACGTATTATGTGATTACCCATGACGGGCAGTGGGCGGGCGTCCGGCAGTGTAGTGTCCGCTCCATAACTGGAATAGATTTAATCCAATCTTGATGAAACTTGGACACAATGTTTATGGCCACAATAGCTCAAGTTCGATAACTAACACTATGGCTCAAGAAACACTGGAGTTATGGCCCCTGGATTCTTGAAAATTTACAAAATAGACAATGTCCGCCCCGTAACTGGAGCAATTTTAATCCAATCTTGATGAAACTTGGGCACAATGATGATTATGGCCACAATAGCTTGCTCAAGTTCGATAACCACTGCTATTGCTTCAGAAACACTGGAGTTATGTCCCTTGGATTATTGAAAATTGACATAACTGGAGTAATTTTAATTCAATCTTGATGAAACTTGGACGCATTGTTTATGGCCACAATAGCTCGGTCAAGTTTGCTCAAGAAACACCAGAGTCATGGTGCTTTGATTTTTTGAAAAATGACGTCTTTTGCGGTTTCCGCTCAATAACTTAAACATTTATAATCCGATCTTGATCAAACTTGGGGACAATGTTTATGGGCATATTATCTTGGTCAAGTTCGATAATCACTCACATCGCACCTATTACGCTAGAGTTATGGCCCTTTCATTTTTGAAAATTGCCGATTTTTGCGGTTTCCGCTCAATAACTTTAACACTTATAATCCGATCTTGATGAAACTTGAGGCATGGTCAAGGTAAACTTGTACATGCCCGTGATGGTCATATAAATATGAATTCAATATGTAGGACGGGCCTATAATGTGCAAATTTGGCACTCTTGTTTGTTTATGAAAATGTTGGTCCTGAAAACTTGCAGACTCGGAAAACTCCCGAACTCTGACAGTTTTGTTGTTATAAATCATAAGTATGAATGAATTAATTCATATTGAGCTTTAAGTCTTTGAGTAGTACTGTATTTGATTGACCTACACTTATATGAACAACCGATGGCAAACAAGGAATAATCAAATTTATAGTTTTATTTCACAATGCTAAATAGTCAAGAGGGTTCATTTCTTATTGCTTCAATTTATGAAGAAACACAATTTTATGAAGAAACACAATTTACTAAGCAGTAACTTGAGAACAATACTAGGTATACCAGAGTATTTTAGAATTTTCAAATTATTGGTCAGTAGATAAGGCTAGGTTATAAAATGACATCCAGTTTTCCTCCAGTCCTTGCAATATCTAATATTAAGATTTTATTACTCTTTCTTAAAATAATTCAGAACTTGCAAAGCTTTCAGCGCTTATTTTGAATCACTCTCCAAACTTGTTCTTAAAATCAATAATAAATATGAACTTATTGAACTCAGTTAAGATTGTGTACTTATAAAACATATCTTCATTGTATGCAGCCTTATAAAAAATAATATTGCCAAAACTTGTTTACCTGTATGACATTTGAGATGAATTTAAAACAAAAACATCTTAAGTCAGAGAGAGATAAAGAAAGAGTCTCAGAGAGAAAGGCACGATTCTGTATATATCACTTTGTTTTCTGACACAGGTGGTGGAACCTGAATGTGAGCGCCATGAAGTTAAACATGCCCCTGTCAGTGCACCCTACAGTCACCATATCTGAAACACTCGATCTACTCAACAAGGAGGGTTATGACCAGGTCCCCGTTGTGGATAAAGAGGGGTATGTAGTGTATAACCAAAAAATTAAATGAAAACTTTATTGCATGTACCTGCAAACTCTTGACACCCACTGTACGGAGATAAGATTTCATGAATAGGGAGCTTTGGGCTAGAAACAGGGATATTTTATTATCAGACTTGTTTATTTGAACAAATCACAAAAGCTTTTTGCACATGTAAATTCTATATTGAAATTCTTATTTATTAAGAAAGATTAAATCATCTTTTAAAAATCATGTAGTGCACGCAGAAACAAAATAAATTCTAATAAACTTCAGGAATGTCCTACATGCTGATTGGCAGAGTTAAAATTTGCGATGTATAAATAATATATACAGTCACAAACATAAGGTTGAGATAAAAGACTCATTCTGATTGGATGACAAATATAATGCTACACATTGAAGAAAATCATAGTTTACTTACATGTAAACATGGACGTCAAATAAATCAAGATGGCGGCCCACATGCAATGATGTTCGACTGTCGATTTGGACTGTTTGATCAGCTGTAGATGCGTTCCCTGGTTTAAGTGCATTAGAATAGGGTTAAATGGTGTGTAGTTTTGAGTTCTGATATCGCATACTGACTGTTCAATGGTCTTAAATGTTCCACTATCAAGTCATCATTAAACAACATTTGCGACCATTAAATAATTGAAATATCGTCTCAAAATGAACTTGCGGACTATTCAACCTATATTAACTGGTTAAGACATGTAAATTAAGGGTAGAAATTCATATTTCAAACTTCCATGGTAGAAATTCATATTTCAAACTTTCATGGTTGTATGAACAAAACCATCTGACTTGTTTTACAGTTTTGAGTAAAAGGTTTCATGTTAACATCGAACGAGTTGGATGTCATTCATAACACCATAAAAGTCTGCTCAACAAATAGGTGGATCCAGGATTTCAATATTGAGGTGGGGTCAATATGCTGTGTCCCTCCCTACACATCCTTGTATATCCCCTGTAACAAAAGGCTGTCGACCTATCCTCTAGATGTACCTTTGTTACACATGGTCAACGGTCAATTGACACATCGCATAGAAATCGCCGATCTACTGTTGAGTTTAGAGTGATATAAATAACTCTCTACAGACTTTTTGTGAGCTGATCTTCACACCTGACTTTTCAGAAATGTATTGGGGATGGTTACCGTTGGCAACATGATGGCACAGGTGATCAAAGCAAAGGTCAAAAGGACAGATCCGATCTCTAAGATCATGTACAAGCAGTTCAAACAGGTAAGCATAATGCTACTCGTAGTCAGTAGTTGGTGTGGATAAAATACTATAAATGAATTTGGTTTGCTTGGCTTAATTTTAATGTACAAGGTAATGTTTGCTTGCACGTGCCTAATGCTCCCCGTGCCTAATGCTCCCAGGTCACACCAAAAGACTTTATAAAAGTAATGCTTGTAGCACCCTTACTTGGCATTCAGCATATTAAGGGCATTGTATGACTGGGTAGGGTATCATGTCATACGTCTATGGCGGTATTCCAGTGAGGCAACACAATACATAGTTACGATCTGGCAATCAAGCTTATATCCACAAGATACAAGATTTGAGCCAAACATTCAATTGATCTTTACACCTGTACCAAAAGCTTGTGTTGTCCCACAAACAACTCTAAAACATAATAGACACATGACCAATACTTGACCCAGGAACCATAGAGGGCAGATCTAGACACTGAATGTCGGAAGTTTCCATAAGGTTAAGTATTGAGCAAGTAGACGTCGTCGTGATTTGACTGAAAGATAGTTAAAGCGACGGTTAATCCCATACACATGACGATTTTAATATAATCTACTCGTTCATGCACATGATAAGAGAAATAAAATTTAAAATGTGTGTATATTAATTTTATTTTTATAATGCTAACAAACTGCGTTATTACTATGTTGGCTTGTTCTGCATAATAAAAAGGCTGAAAACAATGTAGAGTCTTTGAAATATTATCTGCTTCGACAATATTTTTCCTGGCAGTAATTAATAAAGTGTCCTGCCTTCATTGTACAGTGACTCTACAGTCCATAGGCAATATATTCAATATTTATAGCGAAGGTTTTCTACTTGCTATTTTAATCAAGGTAATTTAAAACTGATTCATTTTAGAAGGATTACTATACATGTAAATAATGACAATTTCACACTCGGCCAGATGGAGGAATGTAATAATGTATACTTATACTTACTTGTATCCACCTATTTAACTTAGTTAGATACATAAGTTCAGTGAATGAATGTAGACCTAGTGGGTTTATTTTGATATAGCAAGTGCTAATATTTACTACTTGCAAAAATCTACTTGCATTTAGCAAGTAAATAACTGTTAAATTTTAACCCTGGTCCAGTCACATTGTCTGCATGCTACTGACCTCAGTTACATCATGACTCTCTGAATGAAAATTATTATCTCATCATGTCCACTCTGAGATTGCCATTTTCATTCATCTTAAACTGATTTGGCAGGAGAGCATCACAAGGCAGGCATTTCTGACCAATATAAATGTTCATGTTGCACAGAAATGTAATTTCCGCTGTCTGATATTGCAGGTACAGATGAGTACGTCCCTGGGTCAGTTGTCACGGATGTTGGACACTGACCATTATGTCCTGGTTGTACATGGTCAGACACAATGTAAGTAGTTTGTTTGTAAGTAGTTTGTTTGTTCTTGCATTAACATTAAATGCTTTCAGATCTGGTCTGCTTCCTGTCATGGTATCAGATGTGGTCTGCTTTCTCTCATGGTATCAGATCTGGTCTGCTTCCTCTGACATATGACAATATTGGGACTTCCACGATGAATTCTTACACAAAGCCTCTCCTTGTTTACATTAGTGACATTGTTGCTGACATCGCTTCTAACATACGCTTATTTGCCGATGATACTAGTCTTTATATTATTATAGAACAAAATGTTATTGCAGAATCTGCAAATACACTTAACTCTGACATACAAAAAATTACTGAATGGTCTAACAAATGGCTTGTAACGTTTTATCCTACCAAAACGGAAGCGTTACTTATTTCGCGTAAATGTAACAAACCAGTAAATCACCAACTATTATGCATCTTGGTTTAGTTTTTACAAATGATTGTAGTTGGCACTCACATTATCTAATACGTTCAATCCAAGGCATGTCCCAGAATAAACATAATGAGGAAGTTAAAACACCAGTTAGATAGGAAATTACTTGAAATTACTTGAAACAATATACATATCTTAGAATATGCTGACCTCACATGGGATAATTGTACAGCTTTCGAAAAAAATGAGCTTGATAAAATACAAAACGAAGCTGCAAGAAGTGCTACTGGTACAACAAAACTAGTGTCACTTCACAATTTAAATCAAGAGGTTTGCTGGGAATCTCTCGACTCGCGTAGGAAAAAACATAAACACATCTTATACTATAAAATGATTAATGGTTCAACACCTCAATACCTATCATTATTATTCCCAACACCTGTTCATGCTGCATCTAACTACAATTTACGCAATGCAAATGATTTTCAAACCATTAATTCAAGAACTAACCTTTACTTCGATTCATTCCTTCCTTCTGCTACTCGTGAGTAAAACAAATTTCCACCGGAAGCCAGAAATGCTGATTCCGTCAACTCTTTCAAACATTAAACTGTAACCAAGTGCATACCACCATACTATTACAAAGGTGCTAGACGGGCACAACTTCTTCACACTCGTCATCGCACTAGATATAGTTCACTAAATCATGACCTATTCTTAAAAATATTACGGATTCACTGATATGTCCATGTGGAAGCATCGAAAATACACACCACTTCTTTTTTGACTGCCCTTTTATGACTGCATTCGTATGGAAATGTTGGATACATTAACACCACTTTGTAACGTCGCATTAAATAGACTATTATACGGAGATCTGTCGCTCGCAGTCCAAACAAATATTGCTATATTCGAAGCTGTGCACAGGTACATTGGGGTCACATTTGGCCCCGCCCCAGGGGTCACATGTTTTACATAGACTTGTATAGGGAAAAACTTTAAAAAATCTTCTTTTCTGTAAACCACAAGGTACACAGCTCTCATATATTATATGTAGCCCTGTGGTCACATTTGGCCCTGCCCCAGGTGTTGCACTCTAGCACCTTCGTTTTGTATTTGATCTTGACCAAACCTTGTCAGTGTCTTTATATCAGTGTTGTTAACACAACAGAGGCCAAATTTCTTGAACAATCTTAACCAAATCTGCACAGATTGTATATGACCATAAGATTTCGAAGAAGTTTGATAATGTGCCAGCACTCAGGTGATCGATTTAGGGCCATCTTGGCCCTCTTGTTTGAACAGAGAACTGCTAGTCGCGATGTGTGCTGCATGTGCACGTTGCCCCTCCCTTTGTATCCCAAAAGTTTAGCATTCTCTTTTAGCTGAAAGTTTTTATGTTCTGTCTGTTCTTTCTTGCTACATTTATAATTTTGTGGATGAAGTTCCCAGCTCTAAAATTTGAAAATATAACCGTCATTTTTAGCTCTACTGATCAGAGATCAGCAGAGCTTATGCCATGGTGCGATGTCCGTCGTCTGTCTTTCTGTCCGTCCGTAAACTTTTTTTTGTAGCGACTACTCCTCTGAAACTACTGAATGGATTTTCATAAAACTTTACAGAAATGTTGCCCATGAAGTCTAGTTGATCCTAGCAAAAATTCATGTTGATGTGAAATCCAAGATGGCCGTCAAATCTAAAAATAGATTTTTAAAAAAAACAAGTTTGTAGCGACTACTTCTTGATATTGATATGGGACTTTTTCTAAAATGATCAGCATGACATGATGTTGGTCCTTGTCGAAAATCGTTTTGATTCGACGTTAATCATGGCTGCCAGCGGCCATCTTTGTTTACATAGAGTTATTTAGTAAAAACTTGTAGCGACTACTTCTCTGAAACTACTTGACTGATTTTCATGAAACTTCACAGGAATGTTGCTCTTGATGTCATATTGATCCTAGCAAAATTTGAGGTCGGCCGGAAGTTCAAGATGGCCGCCATGGCTAAAAAGTTTGTAGCGACTACTTCTTGAAAACTATAAGTGATATTGATATGGGACTTTTTCTAAAATGATCAGAATGACATGATGTTGATCCTTGTCAAAATTATATTGATTTGACGTTAAACATGGCCGCCAGCGGCCATCTTCGTTTACATAGAGTTATATAATGAAAACTTGTAGCGACTACACGGATTTTCATGAAACTTCATAGGAATGCTGATCTAGCTATCAAAAACCTATCAGTAGAGCTTCAAGGTCATTGACCTCTTGTTATTTATTACAAACAATCTTTCCTAGGAGAAGAATTCTAAAAGCAGTTTGCTTTCGTTCTAATCCTTTAATATGTTTGTACAAGCATATATGAAATAATGTAAACCATTGAAAAATAAAATATGTTTAAACCAAAGCCTCTTAAGTAGCTTCACTTGCTCATGTATGGATACTGCAAAATCCAGAGCTTTATTTATCAAAGAGTTCACAACCACTATCAACAGAAATACTGATCCAAATCTGTAAAAACTGTAAATATAATGAGGAAGTTAAAACACCAGTTAGATAGTTTGGTATTGTTTGTTGTTGTTGCTGAATTTCTCTCTTTTAGTATGAATGGTAAAAATATAATCCATTTAAAAAAAAAACATGATCGGGCAGAAATCTTCCACAAAAAACAAAAACATTGTATTATCTTTAAGTCTACACTTTATTATATATGTTTTAAATCAAAATGTATATATAAACCATGTATGAAAATAATGTTGAAAATAAAGATATTTTATTATAAAAAAAATCTGTAAATATATCTGCCTACAATCTCTTGATATTTCAGTTTAATGTCATTCCAGGTACTGTAGTTTATGTATTTTTTGTCTCTGTTTATTATCAGTTCATGTACCCTGCGAGTTTTATTTCTCTGTATTCTTCTTTGATTGATTGTCCAAATACAAAATCAACATAAATTGATGTAATGTCACATTAATAAACCATGTGTGTGTGTTACAGATGAGGGTAACAGCAAGGTGACAAAGAGACTGATGATCTTTGGTATAGCCACCAGGATTGATTTGCTGAACTTTATAACTGAGAACCAGCAGTTAAGTGGTGAACCAAAGTCGCCATGATCACTTGTGCTCTACTTAACCTTTTAACCGAGAACCAGCAGTTGAACATCTTAATTATCATAGTTAACTATCTATGGGGTTTGGCATGGCTGGTTAAAGCCGTGTATAGTATATCTGAATATATTTAGAAACGATGTATATCTGTTTTAAAATTTGCCTGTGTTGATGGCGGTAGGGACTTTAGTTAGATGTATGTTAAAGATTCACAATCGGGTATCAGTATGGTACAAACAGAAAGTTATGATCCTACAGTCCTTATTCAGAACTCAAGTATGTTCAGGTTTCCCAGTTACATGATATAGGTACAAACATCGGTCCTCCATATTGCACATCTTGCAACTGCTGCACCTCTCAAAACATGTTATCGCTATTATGTTTTCCCCAGACACACATGTTGTCTTCAGTGTTGCATTTTTCAATCAAATCAGGAGTCACAATGTTTACTATCTTTGGCATTTTAAATATGGAGCAGGCGTGTATGTACCTACATTACAAATTTAGGTAACCCCACTGTAGGAGAGTTCCGTAGTATATGTATTACAACACCGGTGTCATTTCAACTGCACAACTGAAATAATCTACCTTCATCATCAATTGCTGGTCTACTTCCTTTGACATACAATTTAACCTATTGGTGAAATCCGCTTGAATTCATGTGTGGCATTACTGGGATACTAGTAGTCCAATTAAATGGCTGCTTTTCTATTCAGCTGGTGAAGGATCTGTACTTCTGCTACATCATCACTGTCATTATCATCATCATCATCATCGTTCTCATCATCAACATCTGCTTGTTGACAGTACCTGCAGTACTTGGGACCATAAACTTGATTAATTTATTTTATTGTATTTTTTGTGTGTTTTTTTTTTAATTGTTGCCCTTGCATTGTCTTTAAAAATATACTGAAAGGAAAAAGAAAAGCGACACGGGAATTTCCGCTATATATTGTATGTACAATATGCTGCTGTTAATCGAATGATTCATGGCTACTCTCTCCTTTCGGAAAAAAGACTAAAACAACATGTAGCACAGCAAATAGTTTTCCTGCAAAGTTTCATTATTGACAGAGTACGCGTTTGGCGCAAACTTAGGATGCAAAATTTTGCAAACTATGTTAACTGACTCAATTTTTCAAAGAGGAACTTCAACATTTATGAATTTCTTGTTACAACGTGTACTGCGATTAAAATGTCTACAACATCACAGTTGTGTCCTTTCTCTAACTAACTGCAACTTTTTATTTCACAAAACATCTTGGGATTTCCTTGGAATATATGTGGAATTAATATATAAGTATATACAATATATAGCAGACATTTTCGTGTCCTGTTCCTTTTTCCTTTCAGTATATAATGACTTGTTATACAATGAAATACAAGTGACACGTCTTAAAATCTAGCAAATACATGACTGATATACAATCTAGCAAATACATGTCTGATATACAATCTAGCAAATACATGTCTGATATACAATCTAGCAAATGTGTGACTAATTAAATGTGTGACTAATTATACATTATACAATCTAGCAAATAGATGACTGCTCATAAAATCTAGCATATATATTAATTAACCTATCTAGAAATTATATGACAATGTATGTAGCAAAAATATAGGACTATTCACAAAATCTAGCAAATATATGAATGTTCATACAATCTAGCGAATATGAATGACCATACAATCTAGTAAATACATGACTGCTCATAAAATCCAGCAAATATATGACTGCTATACAATCTAGCAAATGTGTGACTAATTATACATTATACATTCTCTAAAATACAAGACTGCTCATAAAATCTAGCAAATATATGACTGAACATATCTAGCAAATATATGACTGGCCATAGACTCTAGCAAATATATGACTGGCCATAGACTCTAGCAAATATATGACTGGCCATAGACTCTAGCAAATATATGACTGGCCATAGACTCTAGCAAATATATGACTGGCCATAGACTCTAGCAAATATATGACTGGCCATAGACTCTAGCAAATATATGACTGGTTCTATAATCTAGTAAATATATGACTTCTTACAATCTAGCAAATAATTCAATGAACATATCTAGCAAATATATAACTGGTCATACAATCCATCAAATATATGACAGATGATCCAATCTAGCAAATAGATTAGTCTAACAGATATTTGACTTGTCATACAATTTAGATAATATATGGTTAGCCAGCCATACACTTCAACAATGATTTGTCTGGTCATGAAATTATAACAAATGTCTAGTCATAAAATCTGACAAATGTTTGTCTCTTCATGAACTCGGCTTAATCTGGCAAATATTTCTCTAGTCATACAAGTATTTGACAGGTAATTTAATCAAAAAATAACATACAGATTTTTAGCATCTCATCGTACATACCGTGTTTTATTTTTATTCTTTCATAGATTTCTTGTTAGATTTTTTATTGTTGAGTGTTTACGCATAACATAAACCGGTGTATGTTATTCGGCTATGATGTACTTAAGGATCATTTTTGGTATCATGTTTGGCTAGGATAACCTAAGATGTGATAACAACTACCCTAACGACTACCCTAGCAACATGGCATGACAAAGGATGATTTATTGTTCGCAAAATCTTTTGTATATTATAGCATACCTGTATAACCTAGTATAAGTATCTGCTGTCTGTTTGAGCATTCAGCTTATGAAGATAATGGCAGCAACTCT
Source organism: Cyrtodaria siliqua (assembly GCA_037043455.1). NCBI lineage: Eukaryota > Metazoa > Mollusca > Bivalvia > Adapedonta > Hiatellidae > Cyrtodaria > Cyrtodaria siliqua. The sequence continues at coordinate 54,102 of JAWPHD010000916.1, forward strand.
GTCTGACCATATTGCTGTGTTAGATATTGGTAAAAGAAATTCGAGAAAAAAAATATTTTAAAAAGTCCTGAAATGTTAATGTTTTTTGTTCTGAAAACATTTACAGGAATATACCCATTGGAAGATTGAGATGTATATGAACATCTTAATTATCATAGTAACTATCTATGTTATTATTTTGACACATTTTTGATGTATATGAACATCTTAATTATCAATGTTATTGTTTTGACACAGTTTAATTAATATGTTACGGTAATTAAGAAAAATAAATTACGAAGAAAATGTGCATGTTGTGTGATTAAAGGGGCTAATTCGCCAAATAATGACAAAATTACATGACAAAACCATTCATCAAAACTCTATCCATGAGTTGTGGTAATATAATAATGTATATGTGCCGATTAAAAGTATAGATTTTTTTAAAGGTTCTTAAAATACCCTTGATTGAATATGCATAAAATGAATTGTGAATTAATTTGACGTTCTCCAGTTTTGGGGTTTGGCACGGCTGGTTAAAGCCATGTATAGTATATCTGTAGAGATTGGATTCTCAAAATATGTTAGTTATGTATATACCTCATCTTCAGTAGGTTTAATAACGTTCTATATCTGTTTTCAAATTTGTCTGTGTTGATGGCCGGGTAGGGACTTTAATGAGTGGTATGTTTAAGATTCACAATCGGGTATCAGTATGGTACAGTTGTTGGTTTTTGTTGAAACTTTACATGGCTAGGCCAGTAAGTTATGATCCTATAGTCCTTATTCAGAACTCAAGTATGTTCGGGTTTCCCAGTAACATGATATAGGTACAAACATCGCTCCTCCATATTGCACATCTTGCACCTGCTGCAAATCTCAAAACATGTTATCGCTATTATGTGTTCCCCAGACACACATGTTGTCTTCAGTGTTGTATTTTTCAATCAAATCAGCAGTCACAATGTGAACTATCTTTGGCATTTTAAATATGGAGTAGGCGTGTATGTACCTACATTACAAATGTGGGTAACCCCACTGTAGGAGACTGGTCATACAATCTAGAAAATAGATGACAGATCATCCAGTCTGGCAAATAGATGACTAGTCATTTAGTCTAACAGATAATTAGATACTATATGATTTAGCTAGCCATACACTTTAACAATTATTTGTCTGAACAAATGTCTGGTCATAAAATCCGACAAATGTTTGTCTGGTCATGAAATCTACTTAATCTAGCAAATATTTCTCTAGTCATATAAGTATTTGACAGGTAATTTAATCAAAAATAACATTCTGATTTTTAGCATCTCATTGCACATAATGTGTTTTATTTTTATTCTTTGATAGATTTCTTGTTAGCTCTTTTATTGTTGAGCGTTTATGCTTAACATAAACCGGTGTATGTTATTCGTCTATTGTCTATTATGTACTGGATTATTATTGGTATGTTATCATGTTTGGCTATTATTATTTTTGGGAAAATAAATTTAAAAAATATATTTGTTCATTTTGTTGTAATTGCCATTTGCATTTTCTTTAGTTTTGATGCTGGTAGAATTTCGTCTACTTTACAGAATTTGCAGCAAATGGAAGAAGGGCATGGAATGTTCATTCTTGTTGATGCCATATATCCTTTTTGTGTGTCAGTTTTACATCCCAATTCAATTCTTCCTCTTTCTTAACTAAATTTTAGATTCAAAATAACAGTAGTCAAAGAAAGACCAGGTATACACTGATGGCATCACCATTCAGTTTTTATTCCCCGACGAAGTTGGAGGAATATAGTTTTGGCGGTGTCCGTCTGTCCATTCGTCTGTTACAGTTTTCTTGTACACAGCATTACTCTACCATGCATTTTAAAATAAACTGGCACATATACTCATAAAGGTCATATACTAAGATGCATATAGTAAGGTCCATTTCATTTTCGCGCCATAACTTTTCCATAAATGAAGGGATTTTGAAATAACTTCGCACAAATACCCATCTCATCGAGATGACGTGCAGAACCCATCACCCAGGACTGTATCTTCAAGGTCAAGGTCATATATTTGTCTGTTACAATTTTCTTGTCCACTGCATAACTCGCATACATGGACGGATTTTTAAATAAATTGGCACATATACTCATCTCATCAAGACGATATGCAGAACCTAACATCCGGATCTAGGTCATATACTTCTCAGATGCATATTATAAGGTCCATTTCGAGTCAGCACCATAACTTTTCCATGCATGGAGGGACTTTGAAATAAATTGGCAGAAATATCCATCTCATCGAGAAAATGTGCAGAATTCAACACTCGGATCTGTATCTTCAAGGTCAAGGTCATAAAGGTTGTCATAAATGTCGTATACATGTACTTCTTAGATGCATATAATAAGGTAAATTGCATGTCCGCACCATAACTTTTCCATGCATGGAGGCACTTTGAAATAAATTGGCACAAATACCCATCTCATCGAGATGACGTGCATAACCCAACACCAGTTCTGTATCTTCAAGGTCAAGGTCATATACTTGTTTGTCTGTGGACAAAAAAATTGTAACGGACAAACAAGTATATGACCTTGACCTTGAAGATACAGACCTGGGTGTTGGGTTCTGCATGTCATCTGGATGAGATGGGTATTTGTGCAATGTTATTTCAAAATCCCTTCTTGTTACAATTTTCTTGTCAGCTGCCTAACTGTCACATGCATGGACGCATTTTGAAATAAATTGGCACATATACTCATCTTATTAAGACGACATGCAGAACCTAGCACCTGGATCTGTATCATCAAAGTCAAGGTCATATACTTTTCAAATAAGGTCCATTTCGTGACTGCACCATAATGCACCTATCAATATTTTGCCCCAGGGGGGGGGGCGGCGGGCAGACCCCGGGGAATTAGACAATCCTTTCTTTTTGGGGTCTAATTCCCCACCCTAGAGCCAATAATTTTGTCTAAATCCCCATAGTGGGAGATGCTTAAATTGTGAATCAAATGCCCCGGGGGTGAAGCAAGCTAGCGCCAATATTGCCAGTTTAGCATTTTTCCACCATGAACTGGCTACAAATCAGCTAAAACAATGTCAGCAATTCGACAGTTTAACCAATGGTTTATGGAGAAAAACCTAGCATCAATTAAATACTTTTGTATTCTGATAGTGATGGCCCCCTTTAGTAAGAGATCTCAGTGCACAACAGATAAAACTTGAAGCTGCGTTCATGGATCACATGTGCCCTTTTGTCACCAAAAAAATGCAATTGACATATATACAGGTGCGAATCTAAGTGCCTCCCCTATTTTGGTGCTCACTCGGTGAATTAAAACTTGATAATCAACAAAAAGCAACAATTATCCTCTATTTAATTTGGGTCCTGGACATTTTTGTTAAGAAGGTAGGCATAGGCCGTAGGGTTGCTTGAAACATAGATTATTTTGCATTATTTTTATTACACCAACACCACAGCATACAGTACTGAAAGATTAAATTTGCTGGTATACAATTTAATAGTTCACAATTAATTACCTTTTTTGATATAACATTAACTGTTGCAGCATATTAAAAACCTGAAAAAAAGATGTACCAAAAAAGGAAAAAAGTGATTTATTCTTATATAAATGTTATTTACAGTTTAATACACTGCCTACAAATATGAAGTTTATTTAGCATACAATATCGAAAACACAGCACACACAACTTTAATATCGCATGAACATACTGTTTTTAATATTTCTATGAAATAACCAAAATGTACAAGGAGAGTATTAAATCCAAATAATGTGGCCAATGAGTGGGTCTATATTTTATATGAAATGGTAAAATTTATTTACTTTTTATATTTAAACCTATATATTTTTGGAAATCAATTACATAAGGCTTAAAAACATTTTTTCTATTTTCGTAACAAATTCGTCTATCTTCCTTTGATTGGGACCGTGAAGGTCATCGCGAAAACACACGACAATAGAATGGCATTACGAAGAAAATACATATACGTCAACAGAAATGAATAAGAACATTTCCTGTATACCTTTAAATAGCTTAGACAGGTCTGGGGATATTACCCCAACCCAATCACACATGTCTTGGACAGAAAAATGTGATTTAAACGCTTCCATTTTTTTCAAAATTTCCGCCATTTTGTTAATACAAATGGTTTGTCTAAATCCCGGGTACCGAGTCGTAAAATCCGGCCAGTCTATTTCCCGGGACCCGGAATAATTCGGCGTGTCAAACTCCCGCCTATCGGGGACCGTCTTCTTGTCTAAAGTCCCCTGTATGCCCGCCGCCCCCCCCCTGGGGCAAAATATTGATAGGTGCATAACTGTTCCTTGTATGGAGGGATTTTGAAATAAATTGGCAGAAATACCCATCTCATCGAGATGACATGCAGAACTCGACCAACACCCAGGTCTGTATCTTCAAGGTCAAGGTCATAAAGGTTGTATACTTCCTATATTTGCTTTTAGTTCTCTCTCCATAACTCTCATGTTTGCAGGGGTTTTGTAATGAATTGACACTAATACACAACCCATCAAACATGCATTTTTTTGTTTGTTCATCTTTACTTTCCATCTATGCTTCTACCCAAAAGACAATTAACACTTCATCAGAGGATATCAATTCACCGAATTGTTTGTATTTAAGTTAAAAGCCTTATGGAACTATGCAGGCCTTGATAAATGATGATAGTAATTGTTTTGGTCATAACCATCTTGACACAGATCAGCAGAGCTTATGTCGTGGTGCTGCGTCCACCGTCTGCCTGGCCAACGGCCATCTTTGTTTACATAGAGTTATATAGGGAAAAATGTTGACAACTACTCCAAAACTGCTGAATTGATATTCATGAAACTTTACAGAAATGCTACTTTTTATAGTAAGTAATAGTTTATTTCAAATCCAATAGGCATCTGTCCGGTACAAATGTGATAATATAATAATGACAGACAGTGATATTTTACAAGACACAAATACACCCATAGGGACGTATTATGTTAACTTTTCCTAACAACTGATTGTGGCTAACAACTTTCAAAATGTAAGGTCTAAACTAATGAAACTTTGTACACATCTTCAGCATGATCCAATGAACACATATGATAAAGGCCCTTAACTCTCCATTCAAATTTTTAAAATTATTTCCCTTTGAAAAAATGTTATCCTGGAACTTAACCATGTCTTTTACAACTGATTGTGATTAATAACTTTCCAAGTAGTAGGTGTACAACAAAGAAATGTTGCACATATCTTCAGCATGATCCAATAAATACATCTTATAAAGGTCCATAACTCTCTTACTCATATTTTCTGAATTATTCCCCTATGAAATAAGGTTTAATGTGGAACTTAACATTGATTTTTACAAAAGCATCTGTCCAATAACTTTTAAAGTATTAGGTGTACAACAATGAAACTTTGCATACATCTTCAGCATGATCCAATGAATATATATTATAAAGGGCCATAACTCTCTGATTCATATGTTTGCATTATTCCATTTGAAAAAAGTTTAACCTGTAACTTAACCTGGCCAATAACTTTCAAAGTATAAGGTCTACAACAATGACACTTTGTACACTTATTCAGCATGATCCAGCAAATACATATGATAAAGGCCCATAACTCTCTGATTCATATCTTTGGAATTATTTCCCTTTGAACAAAGGTTTACCCGGGAACTTAACCTTGCCAATAACTTTCAAAGTATAAGGTCTACAGCAATGGAATTTTGTACAAATCTTGAGCATGGTCCATTCAATACAGCTGATAAAAGCCCATAACTCAAATATACAACAATGAAAAGTTATGGCGATCTTCAGCAACATCCAATAAATACATCTTTAAATCCCATAACTCTGATTCATATTTGTATGTTCCCCGAAATTTTTGGCAGAGCATAATAGTCAGGACCGCTTTGTCCATCCATCCTTCCTTCCGTCCGTCATATTTTTGTTTGGAGAATCACTACTTTAATATGGGATTGCAATGAAACTTCATACAATGGTAGAGGGTAATGGGAGGAGGTACTGAGTACAAGATTCTGTCTTCATTCAAGTTGAGTTATTGCCCTTTGTAGTTTTATACCTAAAATTCTTGTCCGGAGAATGACTTCAAAACTACTTATGAGACTGCAGTCAAACTACATACAATGATAGCGGGCAATGATAGGGAGTGCAATGAACCATACCTCTGAATTCATTAAAATTATAGTTATTGCCCTTTGTAATGCTATACTTATAATTCTTATCAGGAGTATAACTCCTAAACTAACAACGGAACTGCAATGCCACTTCAAACAATGATAGAGGGCAATGAAGGGAAGTCTATCTATCTATCTATCTATCTATATATACTGCATCACCCTCTTTCGAAGATTATGTGCAGGTGCGCGTCTGTGCAGTGTGAGTAAGATAAAAGGGGTAAAAGACGTCTTAAAAACAGGTGAAGGTGAAATAAAGATAATAGGGTTAACTGTTAAAAGTCTGAGCAAGACAAAGTGATTTTTAAAAGATAAAAACAGCGTTTCTTGTTTAAGGCATGGAGTGGGAGACGGTGCAAACGGCCAATTTGAATGAATCCAAACTTGGAAGCTTTGCTATGTCTGCTGGCAGTCTGTTCCACTGTACAATGGCGAGCGGGAAAAATGAATACTTATAGTAGTCAGCAGAGGTGTGAATCTGTCTATAAGCCAGGGGATGGGACTGTCGTGATATTCTCGTGGGTTGCGTGACATATGGTGGCATTTCTATGGCAACAAGTCCATATATGATTTTGTAGAGGAGACATAATCGGGAGTCACTACGTCGGTCTTCTAATGATCGCCAACCTAGGTCACTGAGCATGTATGAAACACTGGCGTAATACGAGTAGTTATTTAGCGTCCAGCGAGCTGCTGTGCGCTGTACCATCTCTAACTTGTTTATATTTGTCTTGGTATATGGACTCCATACAGGGGAGGAATATTCAAGTAAGGGTCGCACAAGGGTCTTGTATGCTACTTCCCGTATATCTTTATTTTGTGATCTTATGTTTCGCTTTACAAAACCTAAAGTCCTATTTGCAGTGGATGTTGTTCTTTGGATGTGGTCATTCCAGGTGAGGTTGCTGCTGATGTCAATTCCAAGGTACCTGGAACTACTTACCGTTTCCAGGATCTGGCCGTGGAGGATATACTGGGATGGTATTGGAGTTCTTGAGCGTGTTATATGTATAGTAGTACACTTACCTGGATTGAACTCCATGTCCCAATCAGTTTCCCACTGTTCCATGCGGTTTAGGTCCTTTTGTAGGACTTCAGCATCTTGGAGGTTTGTCACTGCTAAGTAGAGTGCTGTATCATCAGCAAAGAGCCTCACCTTTGATTTGATGTTCTCTGGCAGGTCGTTGATGTACGCAAGGAATAATATAGGCCCTAGGACTGATCCCTGTGGTACTCCAGAAGTGACTGGAACTTCTGAGGACTTGTCATTTTCAAGGATGACTGTTTGTGTTCTGTTGGACAAGAATGCCCTAATCCATTGATGGATATAACCTCTGATGCCGAACTGGTGCAGCTTAAATAGGAGCTTCTCGTGACTTACCTTATCAAATGCTTTACTAAAGTCCAGTAAGATAAGGTCTGTTTGTTTGCCAGTTATGGCGTTTCTTGAAAGTTCCTCGACCAGCATTACCAGTTGGGTTTCACATGACCGCTTAGAGCGGAATCCATGTTGCAAATCATAGAGAATGTTATTCTGGTCTAGATGTGAAACAAGGTTTGTAGTGATTATATGCTCTAATACCTTACAAAGGATACATGTCAAGGAAATTGGCCTGTAATTTGAGGCTAGACCTTTATCACCTTTCTTGAATAGGGGGCATACATTTGCATCTTTCCAGTCCTTGGGTACTGTACCTGTATCAAGAGAACGCTGAAAGATTACCTTTATGATGGGGGCAATGGACTCACGGAGATGTTGAAGGACTAGTGGTTTTAGCCTATCTGGTCCTGCGGCCTTGTGGGGGTTTAAATCTTTAAGTAATTTCAGGATTCCATTGTCTGAAATAATAATGTCTGGCATAATGGTATACTTACTGATGTTTTTTTCTGGAATTGAGGAAGGAGATAGCCTACCTGTGTCTACTTGGTTCTGGACCGCAATTTGGGCAAGTTGTGCTAGACGAAGCGGGGATTTAGGCGTGAAGGCGGACTGAAATTGCATGTTTAAAACATCTGCCTTTTCTGTATTTTCTATGTACAGCTTACCTTCTTTTTTGAGTGGCGCTATTCCCTTTGAGTCTTTTTTGGCGTTATTTAGGAGGGAGTACAACCTTTTTGTTGAATATGTGGGAGGGTTTCCTGGTTCATTCGATTCTGTTTCGGATATTCCCAGAATTTCGCTGATATACCTATCATGTGCTTGTTTCAGCTTTTGCTTGACCAGGTGCCGCATGTCTATAAAGTCATGCCTGTCTCTTGCCTTTCTACTCAACTTGTACTTCTGGAAGAGGCTGTCTCTTTTCCTGATGTACCTCCTAATTTCTTGGTTCATCCAGGGGAGTGATGGCTTACTACTTACTGTTCTGTTTGGGACATATGTGTCTATACCTTTTTGTAGTGCTGTCTTGAAGTCTAGCCATAATCTGTTTATGGATTTAGATTCATGGTCTACCATAAAGTATTTCTGGAACTCCATCATGTGGTCTGATAGGCCATTCCAGTCAGCTTTTTTGTAGATCTGCATCACTCTCGGTCTTTGGTAACTTACTTGGGGTTTAATGTTTACTTCTGCATAAACAATGTCGTGGTCCGAGATTCCTGGTAGTATCTCAACTTTACTTACAAGGGTAGGGTTGTTTGTTATAAATAAGTCCAGGGTATTTTCCAGTCTTGTGGGTTCGCTCACCATTTGAGAGAGGTTATAATCATCAAGTAGGTCTGTAAAATCATCATATAAGTTTATGTACTTACAGTCATGCTGTATGGTTGGTATACTGTCATCCCAGGTGAACTTTGGGTAGTTAAAATCGCCCAGTATCCATATATGACCGTCTGATCGATTTACCTGTTCTATTGATTTTTTAAGTTCCTCGTGGCTTACAGCATCTGACTCATGGGGTCGGTAGTATGCTGCAACATGCAATGGTTTTGATCCCACCATTTCTAGTTTGACCCAGAGTATTTCGCAATTTGTTTCTAGTTGTTGCTCTCTATGGGCAATATACCTGTTACTTACTAGGATGAAGACACCCCCTCCTCGCGAGCCTCTGTCTCTTCTGAAAACCTCAAATTCCAACTCATCCGGGATAATTTCTGAGTTGTGTATGTCTGAGCTGAGCCAAGTTTCTGTACCTATAACTATGTCGGGCTTGACTTGGTCAAGTATGGCATGTAGTTCGTCTTTTTTATTGTTATTGTTTATTGATCTTAAATTTATATTTAATACTTTAAGAACAGCGTGTTTGAGTTTAGCTTTATGTGTTTGATAGGGACTGCTAGCAACATTTAACTTATCAGGTGACTGAATATTTGTGGAGAGTGGGGAGAAACTATTTGAAGATTCAAACGACGACAACGGGCCATCTGTCACGGAAATTGTGTGATTAGGCGAACCACAGGTCAGGCAGTCCCACGAGAAGTTTGGGTTGTTACAATGGAATGTATACGTCTCGTCTCCCATGTCCTGGCAATCCGGGTGATACCAAGTGCTGTGTGAAAGAATCGTAACTATGTCTTCATTCAAATTATAGTTATTGCTATATTTTGTAATTTTATACATATAATTCTTGTCCAGAGAATAACTTCAAAACTACTAATGGGTCTGCAATGAAACTTCACACACTGATAGAGGGCAATGAGAGGAAGTGCTCTCACAAGAACCATAACTGGAAATGGACTACTGCTGGGTGATACACGGTCATACGATAAGTTTAGGGTCAATTTCGGGGAGCATCCATCGTTTCTACCGATTTTCCATCCATCTATCCTATCACATCCTGCATCACCCCATTTCTCGTATAATAAATTGTGCATTTATCTAGGTTTTGAAACATAAAATAGTACATAAGGAGATAACCTTCAACTACTAGTATTAAGTAATAGAGTGTTGTCTGATCGACCCGGTGGATTTAAACATCGATGTCCTCCCGCTGGGAAATTTTTAAAAAAATAAACGCTCGTACGTGACTTCTGGTGCATTTTAGGGTCAGCACATGTACCCAGGTGCGTAGCGTGACCAAAATCTCAATTACTCACGGGGGTAGGGAGAGGGTTGTCCCCCTCCCGCTGGTGGGGGTCGGGTGGGGGGCCTTCCCGGGAATTTTTAAAAAATAAACGCTCGTACGTGACTTCTGGTGCATTTAAGGGTCAGCATGTAACCCCCTTAGGCTCACCTTTTTATTGCGTTTTTCGAGTTTTTATTTTTTGAGCCTTCGTTTGAAAAGTTTACTCATGTGAGTTATTGAGAATGGCGCGCTACGCGCCTGAAAGCATCCAACAAGATGAGACCATACTCTATTTGTTTTGTAGCATGTGTGTGTGTGTGTTTAATTCTAAGGTTTATAGTCCGTCCGCCAACGAACACGTCAAGGTATACCTGACGCGATGGGCACATTGATCAGCTGTCTGCCATATTCTAACTTCCAATAACTGGTAGTTCGAGTACATCATTTATTCTGACAGGGGTTATTTTCAATTAAGCGATACACACCAATACTTTGAATACAAAAGGAATTTCAGTTACCATGCTACAACTACTGCATATGTGTAGATATATGGCTCGATGGGACATATCTAAAATACTAAAATATACATCGCCCGGCTAATAATCAACTATGACCCGGGCGGTATGACCCAGGACGACTGGAGAATCTCGGGTTTGGACACCGCATAATAAACATTTACCGAGCATGCGCAAAGGCCTTTATCCGGCACGAAAACAGTCACTGGATTTTTACATATTTGTTGTCAGTTTAAGCTGTGTAGGTTAAACCCTGCACCACAATTAGTACACCATGGCAATGTTAGGGAAAGTTTCTCTCTGTCGGAATGTTTGCTCTCGGTTGACAGTGAGGGAGTCGTGCATATTGTCAAGTGCAAATGTGCGAGTGCTTCTGCAAAAGCGAAACGATAGGAAGCCCGACGGCAAATCATATGGGACAAGTCAAACACATTCCCGGACATCACGATGGAGGTTGGCTGTAGCTGGAGCCGTAGCGTCTACAGGTAGAAACATTGATCAGTTGATAGGGAACAGTCAGTTGATAAGGCACTTGAGCCGAGGTGTGGGCAACGTTAGTGCATCGAGGGGTCTTGGGTTCGAGGCCCGTACCTTTCTACCGGCAGCACTTTTCCCCTTTGTTTACTTAATTGGCGATGAGGATAACTCGGTGAATGCAGGATAGCGGCTCCTGGGGTCTTGGATACCAGAAGGACTGGGTCAGCTCTTTCCTTAAAAGTAAAAAGTGGGAGGAGTGTGGTGATATTAGGTACCCCGGGTGGCTCAGTTGATAGTGCACTCATCTTGTAAGGGAGGAGTTTCAGTTTCAAGTCCGGTACCGGCCACAATTTTCTCCCTTGATTTACTTCCAATAATATGAACCTGTCATTTTGGTTTGTTTGTTGAATGTGTTTTATTTCATTTTAAGCACATATTCATTTTGTTTTCAATAGTTCAGAGTTCAAGGTCGCCATGATCTGATTACGAAAAACCAATTCTTCAAACTCAGTAACCATATTCAGTAATTAACATGACACCAGTTCTGTTTTAATCAGTACGATACGGTAAATACCTATTACACACAATAGTATTGGCAGCTGTATTATAATACAACCTACATGTATTGTCAATACTAAGACATCAGCAATAGGGTGGAGATATCTAAATACTGGTGTCATGTTAATAATTTTAACAGGCAGAGAATGGTAGAATGACACCTATTCACTTTGGGGTGAAAGGTCATGGGCGCCGTCTCTTGAATATGAACAACCTTACCCGCATGATAACTGTTTTAAACACTGTAGCCACACACTATAATATTATCAAATGTCACAGGTAATATTATCAAATGTCACAGGTAGACTGGCTACCATGAGAGGATGACCCTTTTTTAATTTTTGGGTCAACAGGTCAAAGATTAAGGTGACTATGACCCGATCATGAAAATCAAAACTAATTCTTCAGCATCTGTAGCCACATTCATCAAACTGAAGTGCTACTGCTAGACTGGTCCACTGTGACAGGGTGATAGACTGGTCCACGGTGACCGGGTAAATGATCCGTATTATTTTTTGCCAGTAGGTCAGATGTCAGTTTAGGAATATTAACATTTTTCAAATGTTGTTTAGGTCTATATCTTGCGTCTCCGTGGTCGAAGGTTAACGACTATGCGTTGTAAACCTTCACCTCTCATCGCTGCGGGTTCAAATCCCACTGGGAGCTCAATTTGTAAGTGAGGAAGTGTCAATTCATATGGATGGCGGGAGATGAACAGTACTGGTTCTACCCAGAATAAGTGGGTGGTCTGCCTCAACCACAAAAAATTGACCGTCATATATAACCTTACATGTGTTAAAAATGTCGTAAAACACCATAAATTAACAAACAAACTATATTTTGCAATTCTTTATCTCTACTACTATATAGCGTTTTATAAAAATCCTCTATTTCTTTTAATGTTTCATGCTGTCTTTTTTTTCCGTCCTCTTTTTTATGATTTTGCACAGGTAATTGTGCCATTCTAGGGCGCAAAAATATTTTGTTGCTTTTTTACCCTCGATTATATTTGTTTACCCTCGATTATATTTGTTGCTCTTGATCTTATAACAGAACCCATTATTTAAGTTTTCCTGATATCTTTTAGCTCACTCTAGTAAATCCAATTCCTCTACTTTTTCTGCATTTTAATCTTTTTCTAGCTGTGATGTTTTTTGAACAATTTTTGATTCCTTTTTGTCTCTTTGCTTTTTTGTCTCGCCTTTTCGAAGATAAAAAGAGACATATGTGTCATTTTCTCACAAACTGTATGCACTAGACCTTTCAAACTTTGCTTATAGTTGTATCTTGGGTGGTACATCGCAACGTGACAAGGCAAATGTGGAAGTGACCTTGACCCTCCAAGCAAAGGGCAGATAACTTAATAATTTTTAAGTTCAACTTTGGCGTTTAGGTCACTTTTTCACAAACTGTATGCAGTAGACCTTTAAAACTTTGCTTATAGTTGTATCTTGAGTGGTACATTACAACGTGACAAAGCAAATGTGGAAGTGACCTTGACCCTCCAAGCAAAGGGCAGATAACCTTATAGTTTTTACCTTCAGCTTTGGCATTTAGATCATTTTTTCACAACTGTATGCACTAAGACCTTTCAAACTTTGCTTATAGTTGTATCTTGAGTGGTACATTGCAATGTGACAAAGCAAATTGGATGTGACCTTCACCATCCAAGCAAAGGGCAGATAACTTTGTTACATTTACATCACTTTCTCATGAACTATAATTATGCACTAGATGTTTTAAACATTATTTATAGCTTAATCTTTGGAAGAAAACATATTCTATTTTGACATACATGTAGTTGTGTCTTGGGTAGTGCATAATTTCTGCCAGGACCCGTTTATATTACACCATCTATCTACAGTTCCTGATTCTGCCATCTCTTTGGCTTACCAGGTGTATCATGCCCTGAGGCAACACCTGTTTTTTTCACTGTTTTCCATTTCATTTTTGCTAATTTTGCCAGTTGTAGGTGAATATTTTTATAATCATATAATCTTTAGACTTAACACTTCACAAATATTGATATTCTCACAGTATAGCAATCCAGTAATATCCAGGTAAAAATGCCATATTTATGAAGATATTCCTATTTTGAAAATGTATGTTTTGTCTTATAACTCCAAAAGCATCCAATGAAAATATCCAAGATTTTCACATAGTGTTCATTGTGCTTTTAGATTCACATAAGTATATTCCAACTCAAAAATAAATTCTTTGTAAGCTTGATGGCATGCATTTGTTTCCTTTGTAAGCTCGATGGCATGCATTTGTTTCCTTTGTAAGCTTGGAGGCATTCATTTGTTTCCTTTGTAAGCTTGGAGGCATGCATTTGTCTCCTTTGTAAGCTTGATGGCATGCATTTGTCTCCTTTGTAATCTTGATGGCATGCATTTGTTTTCTTTGTAAGCTTGGAGGCATGCATTTGTTTCCTTTGTAAGCTTGGAGGCATGCATTTGTCTCCTTTGTAATCTTGATGGCATGCATTTGTCTCCTTTGTAAGCTTGATGGCATGCATTTGTTTCCTTTTTAAGCTTGATGGCATGCATTTGTCTCACTTGTAAGCTTGGAGGCATGCATTTGTCTCCTTTGTAATCTTGATGACATGCATTTGTCTCCTTTGTAAGCTTGGAGGCTTGCATTTGTCTCAATGGTAGGCTTGATGGCATGCATTTGTCTCCTTTGTAAGCTTGATGGCATGCATTTGTGTCTTTGTAAGCTTGGAGTCGTGCATTTGTCTTCTTTGTAATCTTGACGGCATGCATGTAAGCTTGACGGCATTCGTTTGTTTCCTTTGTTAGCTTGGAGGCATGCATTTGTCTCATTGGCAAGCTTGATGGCATGCATTTGTCTCCTTTGTAAGCTTGACAACATGTATTTGTCTCCTTTGTAAGCTTGACGGCATGCATTTGATTCCTTTGTAAGCTTGATGGCATGCATTTGTCTCCTTTGTAAGCTTGATGGCATGCATCTGTCTCACAGCATGCATTTGTCTGCTTTGTAAGCTTGACAGCATGCATTTGTCTCCTTTGTAAGCTTGACAGCATGCATTTGTCTCCTTTGTAAGCTTGATGGCATGCATTTTTCTGCTTTGTAAGCTAGACGGCATACATTTATCTCCATTGTATGCTCGATGGCATGCATTTGTCTCCATTGTAAGCTCAATGGCATGCATTTGTCTCCTTTGTAAGCTTGATGGCATGCATTTGTCTCCTTTGTAAGCTTGATGGCATGCATTTGTCTCCATTGTAAGCTCAATGACATGCATTTGTTTCCTTTTTAAGCTTGATGGCATGCATTTGTCTCACTTGTAAGCTTGGAGGCATGCATTTGTCTCCTTTGTAATCTTGATGGCATGCATTTGTCTCCTTTGTAAGCTTGGAGGCATGCATTTGTCTCAATGGTAGGCTTGATGGCATGCATTTGTCTCCTTTGTAAGCTTGATGGCATGCATTTGTGTCTTTGTAAGCTTGGAGTCATGCATTTATCTTCTTTGTAATCTTGACGGCATGCATGTAAGCTTGACAGCATGCATTTGTTTCCTTTGTAAGCCTGGAGGCATGCATTTGTCTCATTGGCAAGCTTGATGGCATGCATTTGTCTCCTTTGTAAGCTTGGAAGCATGCATTTATATCATTGGCAAGCTTGATGGTGCCATGCATTTGTCTCATTGGCAAGCTTGACAGCATGTATTTGTCTCCTTTGTAAGCTTGATGGCATGCATTTGTCTCCTTTGTAAGCTTGATGGCATGCATTTGTCTCCTTTGTAAGCTTGATGACATGCATTTGTCTCACAGCATGCATTTGTTTGCTTTGTAAGCTTGACGGCATGCATTTGTCTCCTTTGTAAGCTTGATGGCATGCATTTGTCTCCTTTGCAAGCTTGATGGCATGCATTTGTCTGCTTTGTAAGCTTGACGGCATGCATTTGTCTCCATTGTATGCTCGATGGCATGCATTTGTCTCCTTTGTAAGCTTGATGGCATGCATTTGTCTCCATTGTAAGCTCGATGGCATGCATTTGTCTCCTTTGTAATAGCTTGACGGCATGCATTTATCTCACAGCATGCAATGTCTCCATTGTAAGCTTGACTGCATGCATTTGTCTCTTTTTGTAAGCTTGACGGCATGCTTTTGTCTCCTTTGTAATGTAACCTTGACTGCATGCATTTGTCTCAATTGTAAGCTTGACAGCATGCATTTGTCTCATTTGTAAGCTTGACAGCATGCATTTGTCTCCTTTGTAAGCTCAATGGCATGCATTTGTTTCCTTTGTAAGCTTGAAGGCATGCATTTGTCTCATTGGTAAGCTTGATGGCATGTATTTGTCTCCTTTGTAAGCTTGATGGCATGCATTTGTTTCCTTTGTAAACTTGGAGGCATGCATTTGTCTCATTGGTAAGCTTGATGGCATGCATTTACGTCTTTGTAAGCTTGGAGGCATGCATTTGTCTTCTTTGTAATCTTGATGGCATGCATTTGTCTCCTTTGTAAGCTCAATGGCATGCATTTGTTTCCTTTGTAAGCTTGAAGGCATGCATTTGTCTCATTGGTAAGCTTGATGGCATGTATTTGTCTCCTTTGTAAGCTTGATGGCATGCATTTGTTTCCTTTGTAAACTTGGAGGCATGCATTTGTCTCATTGGTAAGCTTGATGGCATGTATTTGTCTCCTTTGTAAGCTTGATGGCATGCATTTGTTTCCTTTGTAAACTTGGAGGCATGCATTTGTCTCATTGGTAAGCTTGATGGCATGCATTTACGTCTTTGTAAGCTTGGAGGCATGCATTTGTCTTCTTTGTAATCTTGATGGCATGCATTTGTCTGTAAGCTTGATGGCATGTATTTGTTTCCTTTGTAAGCGTGAAGGCATGCATTTGTCTCATTGGCAAGCTTGATGGCATGCATTTGTCTCCTTTGTAAGCTTGATGGCATGTATTTGTCTCCTTTGTAAGCTTGATGCATACATTTGTCTCCATTGTAAGCTTGGAGGCATGCATTTGTCTCCTTTGTAATCTTGATGGCATGCATTTATTTCCTTTTTAAGCTTGATGGCATGCATTTGTCTCACTTGTAAGCTTGGAGGCATGCATTTGTCTTCTTTGTAATCTTGACGGCATGCATGTAAGCTTGATGGCATGCGTTTGTTTCCTTTGTAAGCTTGGAGGCATGCATTTGTCTCATTGGCAAGCTTGATGGCATGCATTTGTCTCCTTTGTATGCTTGATGGCATGTATTTGTCTCCTTTGTAAGCTTGATGGTATGCATTTGTCTCCATTGTAAGCTTGATGGCATGTATTCGTCTCCTTTGTAAGATTGATGGCATGCATTTGTCTCCTTTGTAAGCTTGATGGCATGCATTTGTCTCACAGCATGCATTTGTCCGCTTTGTAAGCTTGACGGCATGCATTTGTCTCCTTTGTAAGCTCGACGGCATGCAATTGTCTCCATTGTAAGCTCGATGGCATGCATTTGTCTCCTTTGTAAGCTTGATGGCATGCATTTGTCTCCATTGTAAGCTCAATCGCATGCATTTGTTTCTTTGTAAGCTTGATGGCATGCATTTGTCTCCTTTGTAAGGTTGATGGCATGCATTTGTTTCTTTGTAAGCTTGATGGCATACATTTGTCTCCTTTGTAAGCTTGATGGCATGCATTTGTCTCCTTTGTAATTGCTTGATGGCATGCATTTATCTCACAGCATGCAATCATCTCCATTGTAAGCTTGATGGCATGCATTTGTCTCCTTTGAAATGTAAGCTTGACTGCATGCATTTGTCTCAATTGTAAGCTTGACAGCAATGCTTTTGTCTTATTTGTAAGCTCAATGACATGCATTTGTTTCCTTTGTAAGCTTGGAGGCATGCATTTGTCTCATTGGTAAGCTTGACAGCATGCATTTGTCTCCTTTGTAATAGCTTGACGGCATGCATTTATCTCACAGCATGCATTCGTCTCCATTGTAAGCTTGATGGCATCCATTTGTCTCTTTTATAAGCTTGACAGCATGCATTTGTCTCCTTTGTAATGTAAGCTTGACTGCATGCATTTGTCTCAATTGTAAGCTAGACGGCATGCATTTGTCTCATTTGTAAGCTTGACGGCATGCATTTGTCTCCTTTGTAAGCTTGATGGCATGCATTTGTCTCCTTTGATGTGCATCAAATTGTGTGTCTTGAATCTCAGAGCTTTTTAACTCGTATATAAACACATAGAGTCAAGTAACATTCACCACCACCATTTTTACTGAAGTGTTTAAAAAACTGGATTGAAAAAAAAAGTAAATGAGAACATAATTGGTCATGTATGGGCCTCAAGATAACATGTTGAATTATAAGTAGGACAGCCTAATTTTTGACACTTTGTTTCCATTTTAAACTTTAGATTAAAAGTTACTTGATAAGCGCTATAGCAATAACGGTGTTATCAAAGAAAATACTGTACATTAAGTATTGACTCTTAGCTAACAGGGGAACACTTTAGTGACTAACTTGAGCCCTTCATAATTCCAACTTGTATGCCCTGCCATGAAGTTCTGATTAGGTCCATTACTCAGATACCAAAAGCCTTAAGTACAGCTTTAAAACTGTATGCACACTTTCATCTACATGACAGCAACACGTTCCTACCATCAGTAGGTCGATGTGAATGACTTTGACATACTTGCCCGTTTTGTTGTTTTATGTGATTGACAACCCTAATGTGAGGCATCCGTGTCTCAAGTTCTGACGGCATTATTAACATTTCATTCCGATTGGTTTATTTGAGTTGTATGATGTTTGCTGTGAGTTGTTGTAAGAATTAATGAGCATCAAGTTGGCAATAAAAGAAATCCTCCATGAACCATATTTTATCTGTATTGTGCTTTTTATAGATTCTTACAAAACTGTTTTGTAGGTTTGGCGCTGTACCTTAACAAAAAGCCTGTGTCAGCTGCAGCTATAGAACCAGGATGTGTCATCAACGGCTTGCCGACCTACACTAGCGCAGATGTCGCCAAGCACAAAACAAAATCTGACAAAATATGGGTGACGTACAAGAACGGCGTTTACGACATCACAGATTATGTATCGCAACATCCTGGTGGGAACAAGATCCTTCTCGGAGCTGGTGGCGCCATCGATCCATACTGGGATATGTATGCCGCGCATAAGCAGCCTGAAATTTATGAATTAATGGAAAAGTACAGGATAGGAAATATAACAGAGGTGGAAGTTAAAAAAGATAGCGATAAAAATGATCCATACGCGAAAGAGCCAAAGCGACACCCAGCACTAATACCAAGTTCAGCAAAACCGTTCAATGCAGAACCTCCAGTGTCACTTTTACTTCAAGATCATCTGACACCAAATGATTTGTTCTTTGTGCGTCATCACTTGCCCGTGCCAGATGTAAATGTACGGGATTTCAAACTGAATGTTGCTGTCGAAGGCGGGACAAGGTCGGTCAGTTTGACACTCGACAAGCTGAAAAACAAGTTTCCAAAGAAAACGATAGCAGCAACTCTGCAGTGTGCAGGTAACAGAAGAAGTCAAATGACAGAAGTAAAGCCAGTAAAAGGACTTGACTGGGGTATAGCAGCTATAAGTACTGCAGAGTGGTCTGGAGTATCTCTTAACGATTTATTGAAATACTGCGGCATTGACCTCGACACGTTCGACTGTGAGCATATTCAGTTCGAAGGAATGGACACGGGTCCAGATGGGACCACATATGGGGCTTCAATTCCTATTGAACTGGCTCGAATGTTGAAAAATGATATAATAGTTGCCTATCAGATGAACGGAGTGGACATTCCACGGGATCATGGCTACCCTGTCCGTATCATCATTCCAGGTGTGGTTGGTGCTAGACAGGTGAAATGGCTGAACAAGATAGTTCTGAGTAAGGACGAGAGCTCAAGTCACTGGCAGCAGCGGGATTACAAGGGCTTCAATGCCTCCATCGACTGGCACAATGTCGACTTCAGCAAATCACAGCCCATTCAGTTTCTGCCCGTTCAGTCGGCGATTTGTGAGCCAGAGAATGGTCAAACCCTCGAAGATAATGAGGAAGTTGTTGTTAAAGGATATGCATGGAGCGGCGGCGGACGGGGTATATATCGCGTCGACGTTTCTGCAGATGGTGGTAAGTCGTGGGTAACGGCAGATCTCGCACCTAATGGTCAGAGTCCATACAAGGCGTGGGCATGGTCATTCTGGGAGGTGAGTGTTCCGCTACCGAAGGATCACAAGGGCAAGGTTGAGCTGATCTGTAAAGCATGTGACTCGCAGTACAACGTACAGCCAGACAACGTTGCGGGTATCTGGAACTTGCGAGGATGTTTGAGTAATGCATGGCACAGGATCCATGTTACAGTACCAGAGTAGTTCCCAAATAGCTGTTTATATTTTAAAAGTTAACATTGTCAGATTTTGGCTCAAGATTGTGGTAAAAAATAAGTCAAATTGTTTTCAGCTGTTAAAGGTACTTTATAAAATCTGTTTGATATCTGGTTATATATTCAAAGAGATATAAGTGACTGTGTTATTGTTTGTTAAACATGTTACTGTTTCAGAAGCGTTTTTTTTTTTAAAAGCTTATTGACCCAGACTCGATATCCAAGCATGTAGTTAGTTTGAAAAAGAGAGGAGACTGGTAAAGATTTGTTAATATCATGAAGTATGACTTGGGCATTATTTGTTGGATTTTAATATTTTATTTGTGCAATATTGTAATATAGGATTAAGAATCATGAAAAATATATCTCTAATATTTAAAATAGAGAAGTTGAATAACTTAATCTAATCGTAAAGGTGATAAATGGGGAAATTATTTTTATCCTCTTTAAAGCTACTATAACTACACTTAAGTGACTGTCACACAGGTCACTCAGGTCACACGGGTCACACGGGTCACACAGGTCACTCAGGTCACACAGGTCACACGGGTCACTTGGGTCACACAGGTCACACATGTCACTCAGGTCACTCATGTCACTCGGCTCACACAGCTCACACAGGTCACACAGGTCACACAGGTCATACTGTTTTTCAGTCTAGGGATGTACATTTTTGATGTTGCTAGTTTGCTTCATTCGGCCTTATGTACAGGTTTCTAATCATGTTTGGCAAGCTTGACTTTGGCAGTAAACCATGTGTTGAAATCCTGAGGTGACTGAGGTGACTGAGGTTTAAGTATTTTTTTGAAAAACGGCCTTGATTTTGTATATAGTCTCTGTATTGTTCTCCTTCGATATTAGAGATTACCTACCTCCAGCTGATAGATATTTGGTGGCAATTTGGTATATGTCAGAGTTTTAGATCTAACATTGTTTTTATTTAGGTTACTATTTGTGACTATCCGTAGTATATATATAATATATGTAGCTAGGACATGGTATTTGTGTTGATCACCATTCCCCATTTCAACCCAAGCTGTTAAGTGAGGTGTGATATATTACAGAATTACACCCTTTGTTCAAATTAGCTCTGTTTTGTAAAATTTGTTATCTATTCATATAAATTGGTTGTTTTGATAACAATCAAAATCAGTTTTGGGCTGAACACAAACTTTTTCAGCTTAATGGACTATTTTCCACCTATTGTATTTGGTGGCGGTGGGGGGAGGTAATTTGTTGAAATAGCGAGAATTTTAAAAACCCATACTATTGGGAAAATGTTTTTCGCAAATTGTGTTTTTTTTTGGTGCCAGAATTAATTTTCGCATTTGGCTCCAATTGTGAATGGCAGGGTAAACCCAGACTATAAAGCATAAAGTGCATGGACAAATTATGCTTTTTCCTTATATTTGGTGATGATGCCCGCCCAGTAAAGTGTTTATATGTAGTAAACATTAAAACTTAAGTGTTTACCCAACTAGCCCCGTGTGGTTCCCGGGGGGCCCCCGTTTGGTCATGGGGCAAAGAATAGGGCCACTGCAGATCCCTTTGGAGGGGTAGGCAGAGGGGTAGAATCCCCCCAAATTCATGTTCATTTTATTATTTTTTGTTCATGTTCATTAAAGGTCTTCATCATGATCCCTGCATTGTTTCAGGTGCCATCTCGCTCACATCAAAAGAGCAGTGGCAAAAAAACACGTGTTGATGTGCCTTAAAAGCCAATTCAATTCAATTCAGTTTACCCAACTCTTTAAACCAATCATTTGCCTCAGATTTTCAAATACACCATTTATTCATAGAAATTTTACTACAGGCAGTCTTCGCGAATAAGTGTGTGGTTTATATAGAGACTCGATAAACCTATGGTAAACACACACCCCGTGTGGACCCCCACACCCCGTGTGGTTCCCGGGCAAAGAATAGGGCAACTGTGCAGATCCTGTTCGATGGGTAGACTCCACCCCATTTTATTATTTTTTGTTCATGCTCATTAAAGGTCTTCATCATGACCCCTGCATTGTTTCAGGTGCCATCTTGCTCAAATCACTGAGCAGTGGCAGAAAAACAATAAACGTGGCTCCAGCGTAAATGGAGTGTCGACTATAGAATTTGCAGCAACTCTGCATTTCTGCAGGTGAGAAGGTTCTAGGCCCATTCTCCATATTTTATCTCGATGTACATCGAGGATGAGCCTGGCATGTTCATTCCTGTTAGGCACCATATAACCTTTCATGTGTTTGTGCGCCTTAAAATACAATTCAGTTCTATGGTAAACACTAAGTCAGATAGAGTCTACAGGGATGAAGCTTAACATGTTTGGACTAGGAGACAGCTGGGCCCCTTGCTTGCAAAAGTTAGGGGCCCAGCTTCAGAATCTGTAGCCCAGAGTGTCGCATGACACTTTATTCAGAGAGTAAATATAAATGTTTTATTTTGTTATAAACAAAATATACCAACATATAGTTTTAAAATTCATGTATGATACCTTTCTATCAGCATGATTCTCTGCCATTTTATTGACAATTTCTAAAAGCGCTGCATTTTATTGATCAACGGCGCCGCATTTTGGAATATCCGGAAGTGCAACCTAATGATTGACCCTTCAAATTGTAACACGAATAATGACGTTTATGAAGACGTGTTCATGGATAGTTAACAGGTAGATTGATGTTGCATTGTCCGGCCGGTTAGCTCAGTCGGTAGAGCATCGGAACGGTAGTCCGAAGGTCCCAGGTTCGAGTCCCGGTCTGGCTGCACATTTTTCTAGCCCTGTATCATTTTGAAAATCAAAATGGAAGTGCCCTATGAAAATGCTGACAAATATTTCACAAAAAGTCCACATTTGCTTACAAATACTCCACCCATTGTGGCAATAATTGTATCTTATTTAAAAGCCAAGGACTTGAATAGATCTGCAACTGTTTGCAGGCGTGGGCCAGAAGTGTGGCCATTGAAAAGAAACGTAGGAAAACGAGAGCATGGGCATGCTAAAAAAGTGTGACGAGGGATGATGAAGATGGTGATATTGTTGAACTGATAGTAGACTTAATCCAGAATCTTTACACGGAGCCACATGTAGTGTTTTTGTTCTTCAACAATTTGCTCGGTTGCAAATGTTCACTCGACATAGTCCAATACTTCCACCCAGATGTCATCTGGCTGCAGTAGGAGATAATGGTATAATAGCAACAACTAGTGACATGGTGGAAATGATGGAAGTAAATTTTAACGATGATTGCTACGGTGTTTCATGTCTGTGTCTCCCAAAATATGATGGTGTTCAGTTTATGTCCTATGTTAACGACATTGAAAATGAAACAAGAAAGTGTATGGTATTGAGAAATCATTGCCGCCTGGTGAATATCGATAGAATATGGGCGGTTATCATATACCACCACCATGTGCAGCCAGGCCGTTTTTTACTCGCCATGGGTGACTGGGCGAGTGCTAATCTGTTTCCCTGGTCTATGAAGAGAAATCTTCACCATTAAGAAACCATGTTCATTCGCTTCACTCCCCTTTCAGTTTCTTAATGATAAAGATTTCTTTTTCTATCCTATACATAGAAACAGTTTTTTTGTTATTTGCATTTGGTTTTAATATTTAAAAAGTACTATCACTAAAGTGTAAAATGTCTACTGTTTTTTTTCATTATTGGGAAATAGTTTTTAAACCAAAAAGCTTTTCTCAAATGAGAATTGAGTCAATATAGTTTGTTTTATTGTTGGTGCAAAACTCTTTATGCTAGAGTGCTAATCAGAATGTGAAATCAAAAGGACATATATGTTGATTAAAGGCTAGTTAAATATTAGTGGTACCCACCAGCAACTATTCATAGCAGAGTGGTAGGTCAACCCACATTCATATTGTCATTTTTGCAAAACTCTTAATGCTAGAGTGCTAATCAGAATGTGAAATCAAAAGGACATATATGTTGATTAAAGGCTAGTTAAATATTAGTGGTACCCACCAGCAACTATTCATAGCAGAGTGGTAGGTCAACCCACATTCATATTGTCATTTTTGCAAAACTCTTTATGCTAGAGTGCTAATCAGAATGTGAAATCAAAAGGACATATATGTTGATTAAAGGCTAGTTAAATATTAGTGGTACCCACCAGCAACTATTCATAGCAGAGTGGTAGGTCAACCCACATTCATATTGTCATTTTTGCAAAACTCTTAATGCTAGAGTGCTAATCAGAATGTGAAATCAAAAGGACATATATGTTGATTAAAGGCTAGTTAAATATTAGTGGTACCCACCAGCAACTATTCATAGCAGAGTGGTAGGTCAACCCACATTCATATTGTCATGTTTTATTATGCTCATTCAAGGTTTTATCAGGACACAGCATATATGCAGGGAGTACGTTATAACGTACTCCCTGATATATGCAAACGTGGAAACGTGACTCCATTGTAAATTGAGTATCGACTATAGAATTTGCAGCAGCTCTGCAGTTCTGCAGGTGAGAAGGTTCTAGGCCCATTGTCCATATTTTATCATGATGGAGGATGGGGGATGGGCCTGGCACGTTCATTCCTGTTAGGCACCATAACCTTTCATGTGTTGGTGTGCCTTAAAACCCAATGCAGTTAAAACTAGTAAGAAATGGCAACCAAAATACAAACAGGTGTTGCTTTAACTGAGGATTTGAGGGCACCAATTTTTAGGAGATATGTAAACTATATATAAATAATGCTATGAGGTAAAGACATACAACTGAACTGTTGCTTATTAACCAGTCTAACAATTTATGGAACCATTTGTATCCTTATCAGATGTATTGAAATAGAACTTAAAGTATGGGCCGCCCAAATCATCAAAATAAATGTTTTTCTAAAAATGCTGTATATTGTTGAACAATTTAACGAAATGTCAATCCATGCAATCACCTTTGTTTAATTTAAATTAAAAAATTCCAACCCATTTGACCAAAACACAAATCATTTAGCAATGGATGAAACAATTTAATAAAAACTTTCATCCCATCTAATGAATTAGTAATTCAGTAACAATCAAAACCACAGTTCCATTTGATGTAACTTTTTAAACGGTATTAAATGAAATCATGTAGACAAAGAGGAAACCTCCTGGTAGGATGGAGGCTATGAAGAGAAATCTTGACCATTAAGAAACCGTAAGGGAGGGAGCGTAGCGACCGACCTCGGTTTCTTAATGGGAAGATTTCTCTTTTGAGAATCTATCCGGCTTAGTGTTTACCATGTTTTATCGATAGCCTCTAAATAGGTCACACTCTAAACCATGAAGAGCGCTGGTAGTAAATTCTTCATGAATAAATGTAGCCAGTATTTGAAATTCTGAGCCATCTGATTGGTTTAAAAAGTAAAGTCTATAACCGATAGGACAGTCAAATCAGTATAGGTACAGTAGAGTCTGGACTTAGTATAGGTACAGTAGAGTCTGGACTTAGTATAGGTACAGTAGAGTCTGGACTTAGTATAGGTACAGTAGAGTCTGGACTTAGTATAGGTACAGTAGAGTCTGGACTTTTTATGAGTGCTTGTATGTAGTCCTTTCCAAACTGACGTGACCTTAGCTGTTTAATAAATGGTTGTAAAACAAATCATTTATTCACTTTTTCATGAGAATAAACTAAAATTGGGCATCAGTGTAAATTAGTAGGTAAAGTTAGAAGTGCATGGACAGAACAGTGTGATAGTGAGACCAGGTAATAAAGATAATATACCAAGCAAAATAAATATAGCACATAATAAAATGCATGTCATTTCCATAGGCGAGATACGCCATGTATGTTTGGGGTCAGTAATAAAGCAACATTGATATGGCCAATAATAATGCTACAAAGTCATTTGTAAACGAAGTCGGTGATAAAAATAAAGCAAATCTGATAGGAACATACTTTTATAGGTTATAGAAAATTGTTCTCATTTCAATGAAAAGTGAGTTTCATTCTCATTTCTCATTTCAATGAAAAGCGAGGACATTTTAAAATTACGAAATTTGGAACGTTTTTTGTTTGAGACTAACAATTGTTTGTGAACACATTTCAGCAGTTTTTAAACAATGACAGAATGGGCAATTCATTGTCAATGCCAAACATTAAATATGTTTAATGCAATACGTTTATATAATGAAATGTCGTTTTAATGCATGGGAGGTAATTCTGATACTTTGCTTACGATATAATAAAACAACACATTTTTTCACATCCTTACCTAAGTAGCATTTCTGATATCTTCAAAATTATATCATTGTTCATATGTTTAATCTATGTCCCTAAAAAATTGTGCTAAACTGTTTTGTTCAGTATTAAATCTAGACAGGACAGTGTGATATTGAGATGAATAAAAGGTGATAAAGCACAGATTATAATTATGTCTCTGGATTAACTAATCTAATCATCAATATCATTACTCTAGATATGTATTACTTGTACGCTTGCAATATTGTATATACCGTTATAATTTTATTGAACCTAATCAGCTCAATGAATATGTTGTGGTAATTGGGTTATAACTATACTCAGTTGCAAAATAAACTGGACACTTTGAAATTTTACTTTACACCCTATCCGCTTTATCAAGCGACAGTCCCTTAGTGATTCGACCTATTGAAAAACAAATGACAACATGATATTGGCAATGGAATGATAAAAACTTTGGTACCAAACATGGCATATTCATTTTGGAATTTGTCAATTTAATTCTAAAAAAAAACTTTATACAAGTAAATCTAAACAAAACTCAGTGTCCACTTTCTTTTGCAACTGAGTATATTTTGTTTTAGGTAATATATACATGATTTTACAATGTTTTGAACGTGCTTGCTATAGGGATACTACTACTAATAAAAAATATTATTATAGGACATGTTTCTTGTTATTTTTATTCACAATTTGTATGAAAATTTGTCATTGCCCATTGTCTGAAGTGTCAGCTTTTTATCTCACCTGGACTCAAAGTGAGCTGTCCGTCCATCCGTTAGCTTCTCCTAATGAAGCATTTGGATGACTGACCAAACTTTACAAATCGGTGACATTCGAATTTGTTAAATTAGGTCAGCGTGACATCTAAGAGGCCACCATTACCATAAAAGTTTGAAAACTTGAAAAATCTTCTCTAGAACCACTGAACAGATTTCGACAGTTTTTGTATCACCTGCTTAGCATGGCAGGCACTAAGGGATCACTTTGTTTGTCCGTCCGTCATCGTGTTCCGTCAGACTTTAACCTGCTACCTAACCTTGGCCATAACTTCGAAAGTATTTGACCTATGTTCATGGAACTTCACACACATCTTCATCTTAACCCAAGAAATGTTATCACTAGACACATGTCCAATAATTCTCACTTTCATTTTGGCAGTGTTATGCCCCTTTTCATAAAACTTTAAACTGCAACCTAACCAAGCTCATAACTAGCCATAACTTGAAAAATGTTTGACCTATGTTCATGAAACTTCACACATCTTCATCTTAACCAAAGGTATGTCGTTACACATGTCCAATAACTCGGACTAATTTTGGCAGAGTTATGCACCTTTTCATTAAACGTTAACCTGCAACCTAACCTAGCTCATAACTTGGCAAAATATAGACCTATGATCATGAAAGCTTTTTAGCAGTGGCGGCCATATTGAATTTCCACCGACCTGAAAATTTGCTAGGATCAGTTAGATATCAAGAGCAACATTCCTGTGAAGTTTCATGAAAATCCGTCCAGTAGTTTCGGAGTAGTCGCTACACGCTTTTACTATATACAAAGATGGCCGATGGCAGCCATGTTTAACTTTGAATCAAAAGGATTTTCGACAATGACCAACCTCATGTCATGCTGATCGTTTTAGAAAAAGTCCCATATCAATATCACTTATAATTCGCTACAAATTTGTTTTTGTTTTTAATGTATTTTTAACCGTGGCGGCCATATCGAATTTTCGGCCTGCCTAGAATTTTGCTTGGATCGACTAGACATCAAGAGCAACATTCCTGTAAAGTTTCATGAACATCCGTCAAGCGGTTTCACAGGAGTAGTCGCTACAAGTTTGTATTATATAACTCTATGTAAACAAAGATGGCCGATGGCAGCCATGTTTAACGTAGAATGAAAACGATTTCCTACAAGGACCAACATCATGTCATGATGATCATTTTAGAAAAGTCCCATATCAATATATTGTATATTGTATGTAACGTGATTGTTTTCATAATCTCCTGTAAGGAAGAAATAAAGATAATGAATGAATGAATGAACTTATAGTTTTCAAGAACTAGTCGCTACAAACTTGTTTTTTTAAAAACCTATTTTTAGCCGTGGTGGCCATCTTGAATTTTCGGCCAACCTTAAATTTTACTAGGATCAAATAGATATCAGGAGCAACATTCCTGTGAAGTTTCATGAAAATCCGTCCTGTAGTTTCAGAGGAGTAGTCGCTATATATACAGTTTTTACTATAGAACTATGTATACTGCTGGCGGCCATGTTTAATGTCAAAGCAAAATAATTTTCGACATCGATCAACATCATGTCATGCTGATCATGTTAGAAAAAGTCCCATATCAATATCACTTATAGTTTTCAAGAAGTAGTGGCTACACACTTGTTTTTTAAAAATCGGTTTTTAGCCGTGGTGGCCATCTTGAATTTCCGGCCGAACTGAAATTGTCTAGGATCAATTAGACATCAAGAGTAACATTCGTGTGAAGTTTCATGAAAATCCGTCGAGTAGTTTCAGAGGAGTAGTCACTAAAAGTTTTTACTATATAACTCTATATAAACAAAGATGGCCGCTGGCAGATAATCAAAACGATTTTCGACAAGGACCAACATCATGTAGTGCTGATCATTTTGGAAATCAAAAAGTCCCATATCAATATCACTCATAGTTTTCAAGAAGTAATCACTACAAACTTGTTTTTTAAAAATCTATTTTTAGCTTTGGTGGCCATCTTGGATTTTACATCAACATGAATTGTTGCTAGGATCAACTAGACTAGGTGATCTTTGATCAGTAGAGCTAAAAATCAGAAGGAGTTGATGGGTGGGGTAGGGGTGCGGATAAGGGTGGAAAATTACCACTTTTTTGCAAGCACAAAATGTCTATTTTCCTGATGAATATCGTTTGTACGAAAACCATTTGGTCCAATGATAGAAAAAAAATAATGCACACCGACCACGCTTCTGAGACGGGAACACCTCAATGCAGTCCCTCCCCTTCTCGGCGCTTCCTATATCTCGTCTAAGGAGTATGTTGAAAAGAGTCCACGCTACGCCTTTGACTCCTATGATATGATACCAATTTTTTTAAATTACGAGTGACCTCATTACAGATACAACCCTTTTGAAAGCTAGGTCCACGTTTTACACACCATAGACGATGTTCAAATTAGTATTTATCCTTATAAAGAGAGCAAAATTTGCTTTTCCTGGCAGCGTTATTGCTAACTTTGTCTGTGGATATTGAATCCAACCCAGGGCCAAATCAGGTGGAGGAAGTTATTGGAGACTCCTCAACAGTCTTTCCTTGTGGGAGCTGTTTCCAGCCTGTAACCTGGACATGTAAGGGTGTAGAGTGTGATGGCTGTTATACATGGTATCACGCTGACTGCCAAAACATAACAAATAGTATGTATGACCGAATGGGACAGGACTCCAGCAAGGTAGGCGTATGGAAATGTTTAGCTTGTGAAAACATAAATATCACCACCAATCAAACGAGAAGCCTGGACTCATATGAATCTGAAAATCAGTTTGATATTTTGAATGAAACTCAACTTGATAATATAAATATACCAAATTACACTTCCACACCAAAAATCAAAAGAAATCAAACTAAAATCAAACCTCAGCCTAAGAAAAATAAAATTAAAAGATCTGTTAAAGTAATAGTAATTAATTGTAGGTCAATAGTAGACAAAAAACATGAATATGAAAATCTCTTACACTCAACTAAAACAGATATAATCATTGGCACAGAATCCTGGCTCAAACCCAAACACTATGACAATGAAATATTTGATCCTGACATGGGCTATACACCCTTCAGGAGAGACAGGATAGGACAAACGGGTGGGGGTGTATTCATTGCTGTCCGCGACACAATAATCGCCCAACAGGTCAAAGATTATGAAACTGACTGCGAAAATATCTGGGTCAAAATTGAACTTGCTGGTCAGAAACCCCTCATTATAGGTTCTTACTACAAGCCACACGAACATGATGAATATAGTCTGCAAGAATTCAATAGGTCACTGCAACTGGTCACAAAGTCAAATCCTAACATTTGGGTCGGGGGTGATTTTAACCTTCCCAAAATGGACTGGGACCAGCTGAGCCCCAGCTCAGATTGCAAACCTCCTACATACTATAGAAGTTTCATCAATATGATAAATGACCACAGCCTACAACAAATGGTTACCGCACCCACAAGAGACAAACATGTATTAGATCTCTTCCTCACAAATAATCCTACACTTGTCAACAGATCAAATGTCATACCAGGTCTCAGCGATCATGACACAGTACAGATACATATAAACGTGGCCCCAAGGATAAATAAACAAAAGCCCAGGACAATTTCTTTGTATAAAAAGGCTGACTGGGAACGGATCAAAGTTCTGATGCAACAATATCATCAGGACAGGTTAAAATCCAATGCATACAACACGCACACTGTTGAAGACCTATGGAGCCACTTCACTGATGCATTACAAGCAGCTTGCAGTAAATTTGTCCCTACAAAAACTGCAAGAACTAAAGATAAATTTCCTTGGATTAACTCTACACTCACTAGGTTGTACAGAAAGAGAGATAGACTGTACAAAAAACAGGCCAAAACAAAGAAATCCAAGGACAGGGAAAACTATCTAAAAACAAAACACACCACACGCATACAAACTAAACAAGCTTACCAAAAATATCTAGAAGACATACTTAATGTAAACCAAAATCAAGAAAACAGTCCACAAAATTCAACTATAACTAATAAACCTAACACTAAAAAACTGTATACATTACTTACACATTCAAAACAAGACTCGGCCAGTGTAGCTCCTCTAAAAAAGGACAACATCTGCTACCCCGATGATACTAAGAAGGCGACAATACTGAATGAACAGTTTCAGTCAGTATTTAGCCAAAGGTCACCACTGTCCCTGAAATCTCTCTGTAATATGAAGCTCCAGAATCTAAGCGATCAAAATTTCATCTCCCCTCAGGAATGTAAGGCACAAAATAAAATGCCTGACATAGAGATATCAACAAAGGGTGTAGAAAAATTGTTAATAAACCTAAATCCTCATAAAGCTGCAGGCCCAGACCAAATAAGACCGATCTTACTGAAAAATCTCGCCAAAGAGATTTCTCCAATCATACAGAAGATTTTCCAGAAATCAGTTAAAACTGGAGAATTACACTTAATATGGAAAACTGCCAATGTAGCCCCGGCATACAAAAAAGGCG
The DNA here is from genome assembly GCA_037043455.1 of Cyrtodaria siliqua. Lineage (NCBI taxonomy): Eukaryota > Metazoa > Mollusca > Bivalvia > Adapedonta > Hiatellidae > Cyrtodaria > Cyrtodaria siliqua. Next base: position 85,664 of record JAWPHD010000916.1, read on the forward strand.
ATAAGTCCAATGCTGCAAACTATCGTCCAATATCCCTTACCTGTATTCTATGTAAAACCCTTGAACATGTTATCGCCTCATCCATTACAAAACATTTCATTAATATTGGAATCTTCTATGATCTCCAACATGGCTTTAGAGAAAAAAGGTCTTGTGAAACGCAGCTAACAATGCTTGTGGATGAACTGTACAAATCAGTGACCTCCAAGAAGCAAGTAGACCTTATACTACTTGACTTCAGCAAAGCATTTGATAAAGTCAACCATGAGAAACTGCTTCTCAAATTGACCCAATATGGAATAAGAGGGACCACCCTAACATGGATCAGGTCATTTCTCAACAACCGCACACAGTGTGTAGTTGTTAACGGATCCCAGTCATCAAGCATATCTGTCTCATCTGGAGTGCCCCAAGGATCCGTACTAGGCCCCCTACTGTTTCTTGCATACATAAATGATCTTCCCTCCCAGGTAAACTCTCGGGTCCGGTTATTTGCAGATGACACTGCCATATACCTTGCAATCACTCAAGAAAAACAATCACAAACACTACAGACATACTTATGCACTCTTGAACATTGGGAAAAACAGTGGGACATGGAGTTTAACCCGTCAAAATGTCAAGTTATACACATCACAAGATTAAAGAAACACATCGACACAACCTATTACTTACATAACACTAAACTTGAGTCTACCTCCTCTGCAAAATACTTAGGCCTCACTATTGCAGAGGTCTTACAATGGAACACACACATCAACAACATCACCAAAAATGCAAATCAAACATTAGGGTTTTTAAGGAGAAACATCAAGGTACATTCTGAAGATCTAAAGTCCATGGCCTATACAACTCTTGTCCGCCCTCAGCTGGAGTACTGCTCAAGTATCTGGTCACCTCATACTGAGACTGCCATAAACCAGATCGAGGCAGTACAGCGCCGGGCAGCACGCTGGGCAAAACAAGACTACAGACGGACCAGTAGTGTCACTGAGATGCTCCAGTCCCTACAGTGGAGAAGACTAGATCAAACACGTATCGACAGTCGACTCTCCCTATGTTACAAGATCACAAATGACCTGGTAGCTATCCCTCTAGAAGACTAAATGACGCTGACGAACAGACGATCCCGACATTCACACTCGCTTGCTTTTAAATTAATTGACGCAACCGCTGACTACTACAAATTCTCCTTTTCCCCTAGAACAGTCTTCCACTGGAATTCATTAGCTCCTGACATCCCTATATTACCCAATATAGAACAGTTCAATTCTGCAGTCAGCAGAATTGAACATATCTCACCATAAATTCAATGTATGTTTTTATTTTTAAACCTAACATCCAAAAAACTTCAATGTTTTCTTTTAAATATATTTTTAAAATACTAACAGTCTTTGTCGGTATGACGACGCATGCCTATAGGTCCCCAGCAGGGGTTTGGCATTAAAGGAAGATAGATAGATAGATAGATAGAGGTTGAAATCTATCACTATCAGGGGCGTATTTAGGCATACTCCTGTACGCCCGGGCGTACTCTAAAAATGTGAAAAAATAAAAGTGCTTATTTTTTAAAATCAGCAATAAACATTGATTGATTGATTGATTGAACTGGATTTTATAGTCGCACCAACAGCTAAGGTCATATGGCGACTTTCCAGCTTCCATTGGTGGAGGAAGACCCCAGGTGCCCCTCCGGGCAATTTTCGTGCACGGGCGGGCACCTGGGTAGAACCACCGACGTTCCGCAAGCCAGCTGGATAGCTTCCTCACATCAATAAAAATTGAAGGAGGGTAGTGGGTGAGGCACTATTAAAAACACTCTTAATGAAATCTCGCTCAAATGAAGCCACACACCTCCGAAATTGCACTCACACCCACTCCCGCACCCTCCCCCAGGGCATATTGTCCAAAAGGCTCTGGCTACGCCCCTGACTATTACGAAACCTAGTAAAACCCCAAGTTTTCGGATTTTCCACAACTTGTTTGATGACAGTTTCTATAAATAGATTTAATAAAACATACGATCAAAACCGAACACTTCCAAGTGGAATCTTGACGGAAATTCCCATTTTAAGTCTACTTTCGCTTTTGGTAAAGTTCGACAATGTTAATAACAACAATATTTTCAGGTAAATATTTAGTTTTTACAGTCTTATATATATTGCCTTCATCCGGTAGTTAATGAGGAATTGCTTTAAAATATGATTGAACGCAAAACCTATTTTCTCACAAATTTATGTTGATTTTAAGAACGCTAGAAAGGAAAGCTGAATCATTACAAAATAATCCTTTTTTGTTGTAATTTTAAAATGAAACTTTCGAAATTCTATAAAAAGTATTATGTTTATACGTGAACTGTGTAGTGTGTCTTTACAGAAAGTAATTCATGTTTTTGTTTTCCATAGTCACATTGTGAGATGGCGACGTTGTTGGTAATTGTAAGTCGACCATCGTGTTCCGCCTGTGGAGCACATTTGCAGATTTATTCTGATAAAGGGAGCAATACGTGTTCAACGTGCCAAAAGGTGAGTTATAACATAACTAAATTCGTTTATTTTCTCATAAAGTGTCATAATTATAAAGCAATAAAATGAGTCTACTTTCGTTTCTATAAAAACTTGAGTTGTGTATGTCATCTCATATTTATATCCTATGATTTATTTCCGATTTCAGGTAGGCCTGGCATTCCGATTAATGTATGTGTCATTCCCTATTTTAAGTGTGTGTGTGTGTAATTCTAAGGTTTATAGTCCGTCCGCCAACGAACACGTCAGGGTATACCTGACGCGATGGGCACAATAGGGTCTGGACTTTATTCCCTATTTTAACCGCCGATTGAGCCTATTTATAGGGTTGTAACCCCACCACCCCACCACCCCTAAACTCGAATCTGGAGTACTTAATGCAATTTTAATCATTAATGGACCGAGGTACAGTCATAGTTTTGTTCCGATTAATCGATTTAATCGATCATCGATTAGTTATGCCTTTGATCTGATTAATCGATGATGGACTTTACTCGGTTATTGACAATTATGGCTTATTTCATTCTCTTGTACTAGAATATACAAGAAAATAAAATGAGTTATAATTTTGCAACAAGGTAATCACATATTTAATTTCGGGGGCATATAGTAATCGCACCGTCCGCCTGTCTGTCTGTCTGTCCGGATTCCGTCCGTCATTCCGCAGTTCGTGTCCGGACTGTACCTTCAAAACCCCTGCATGGATTTTTGATTAACTTGGCACAAGTGATCACCATAACAAGACGATGTGTCCTGCGTAAAACCCAGGTCCGTACCTCAAAGGTCAAGGTCACACTTGAAGTTCATAGGTCAAAAACAGGTACGCAATTTCGTGTCCGGACCGTAACGTCACAACTCCTGCAGGAATGTTTAAATAACTTAGCACAAGTGATCACCAAACAAGACGATGTGTCGCGCGCAAAACCCAGGTCGTACCTTAAAGGTCAAGGTCACACTTGAAGTTCATAGGTCAAAAACAGGTACGCAATTTCGTGTCCGGACCGTAACGTCACAACTCCTGCAGGAATGTTTAAATAACTTATCACAAGTGATCACCATAACAAGACGATGTGTCGCGCGCAAAACCCAGGTCGTACCTCAAAGGTCAAGGTCACACTTGAAGTTCATAGGTCAAAAACAGGTACGCAATTTCGTGTCCGGACCGTAACGTCACAACCCCTGCAGGGATTTTTAAATAACTTGGCACAAGTGATCACCATAACAAGACGATGTGGCGCGCGCAAAACCCAGGTCCGTACCTCAAAGGTCAAGGTCACACTTGAAGTTCATAGGTCAAAAATGGGTACGCAATTTCGTGTCCGGACCGTAACGTCACAACCCCTGCAGGGATTTTTAAATAACTTGGCACAAGTGATCACCCTAACAAGACGATTTGTCGCGCGCAAAACCCAGATCCGTACCCCAAAGGTCAAAGTCACACTTGAAGTTCATAGGTCAAAAACGGGTACGCAATTTCGTGTCCGGACCGTTACGTCACAACCCCTGCAGGGATTTTTGATTAACTTGGCACAAGTGATCACCATAATAAGACGATGTGTCGCGCGCAAAACCCAGGTCCGTACCTCAAAGGTCAAGGTCACACTTGCAGTTCATAGGTCAAAAATAGGTACGCATTTTCGTGTCCGACCGTAACGTCACAACCCCTGCAGGGACTTTTAAATTACTTGGCACAAGTGATCACCATAACAAGACGATGTGTCGCGCGCAAAACCCAGGTCCGTACCTTAAAGGTCACGGTCGCACTTGCATTTCATAGGTCAAAAAACAGGTACGCAATTTCGTGTCCGGACCGTAACGTCACAACCCCTACATGGATTTTTAAATAACTTGCACAAGTGATCACCATAACAAGACGATATGTCGCGCGCAAAACCCAAGTCTTCAAGGTCAAGGTCACACTTGGATGTCAAAAGTCAAATTGTGTCCGGTCAATAACTCTGGCATTCATGGACGGATTTTCAAATAACTTGGCACAAGTGCTCACCACAACAAGACGATGTGTCGCACACAAAATCCAGGTCTGTGGCCCCAAGGTCAAGGTAACACTGAGAGGTCAAAGGTCAAATCGTGTCCGGTCAATCACTTTTGCATGCCTGGGCGGATTTTCAAATAACTTAGCACAAGTGCTCACCACAACCAAACGACGTGTCGTGCACAAAACCCAGGTCCATGGCTCCAAGGTCAAGGTCATACATAGAGGTCAAAGGACACTTCGGGGGCATTTATCACTTACAGTGATATTTCTTGTTAAAATTTGTGTTAGTCAGTTTCATTCAGGTCCTTTATTACCAGAACATACTTGAAATGTGATTATTTTCTTCATTATAGTCTGAAAAAGGTTTACACTTGTCTTTTATAGCAGTCATGTTTAATCGATTAGTGATCGATTATCGGTCGGTTAAATATTCTGATGATCAATCATGATTTTCAGCCGAGTCCCATTTTACCCCGTGTGGTTACGGGCAAAGAATAGGACCACTGCAGATCCCGTTGGAGGGGAAGGCAGAGGTGTAACCCCCCCCCCCCCTCCCCCCCCCCCCCCCCCCCCCCACACACACACACAAATTCATGTTCATTTTATCGTTTTTTGTTCATGCTCATTTAAGGTCTTCATCATGACCCCTGCATTGTTTCAGGTGCCATCTCGCTCATATCACTAGAGCAGTGGCAGAATTTGCAGCAACTCTGCAGTTCAGGGTGAGAAGGTTCTAGGCCCGTTCTCCATATTTTATCTCGATGTACATGGAGGATGAGCCTGGCATGTTCATTCCTGTTTGGCGCCATATAACCTTTCATGTGTTGGTGCGCCCTAAAACCCCAATTCAGTTCAATTCAACGGGATTTGCCCCCTTATTTATCATATACTTGTTTTGAGCGCTCTCAATAGGTAAGTCATTTATAAGGTGGGTACGTTTACTTAGTTCCGTGTCTAACACATTACTCGTAAAATAGACCCCCACCCCGTCCACACACACGACCTACTAGACTCACTTGGTAGGGAGGAAACGAAAATAAATAAAATAAAAATAAATAAATTCATATCTTCTGATTTCCTTTTTCAGTTGTATTGCTCAAGCTGCTATGGTCTCAAGCTGAAGCTGGACTCGGCCATACAGTCAGGTGGTACTGGCTCGGCCATACAGACAGGTGGTACTGGCGGAACATGCTCCTCATGCGACAACCTGGCTAGGAAAAGTAAGTAGAAAGTTCGTACTATTGTTCGGGGCGCTTGTTTCAGCCAAAGGTTGTTCTGCAGTAGCTTGAGCAATTTAAATAATACGTACATCAAATATATATCATTAAAACTGGTATTTTCAGTTAAATAAAAAGACCTTAGTTTTGAAAATCGGTTGAGAAATAAATAGTTTACAGTGCGTGGTCCAGTGGTAGAGCGCCGAACTCCTGATCGAGAGGTCGTGGGTTCGATCCTCCGTCGCGGCCACGTTATTTATCCTTGAGCAAGATAATTAATCCACATTGCTTAGTACTGGTATTACCCAGGAAGCCATCGAGAGTGATTAATCTAAGTTGTAAGAACTTGTTTCGCAATCAATGTAAAATAATTATGTTTAAGACTATTAATGGGGCTTTTCCCATGTAAATTCCTTGTTGGTGGGACAGCAGAAAATTACAAATGTCAACTTAGCTAGTATTTTTTAAATTGTTCATGCAGCAAAATTTTGCATTGAAAATACCCCATCAAAAACAGCTTTCGCGTATGAAATTTTTATTTCTCAACCGATTTTGAAAAGAAAGGTATTTTAATTTACCACTAAAAATTCCAGTTCTGATGATATATAATTTATTTACGTGTTACGAGTAAAATGTAACAACAAAGGAATTACCATATATGGTCGAAACCTTAAAAAATCTTCTTCTCAAGAACCGCTGGACAGATTTCAACAGTTTTTCTTATAAAATGATTGCCAATGCCTAGACTATCAAATTTGTTCAAATGAAGTCCCCGATGTCAAAAATGGCCATGCCCCATGGGTCCAAAGTTTGTATATTGAAATTTTGCATGTTTTTCATATAAACATATAGGAAAAGACTTTAAAAAATCTTCTTCTCTGAAACCACAAGGCACAGAGGTCTCATGTATTACATGTAGCATCAGCTTATGGTCCTCTACTAAGTTTGTTCAAATGGTGACCCTGGGGTCAAATTTGGCCCCGCCCCGGGGGTCACAGTTTTACATAGACTTATATAGGATTTTTTTTTAAAAAATCTTCTCGGAAACTTCAAGAGCCAGAGGTTTGATATTTTGCACTTACTATAAGCTTATGGTCCTTTACCAAGTTTGTTCTAATGGTGACCCTCGGGTCACATTTGGCCCCACCCCAAGGGTCACATGTTTTGAATAGACATGTATAGGGAAAAACTTAAAAAATCTTCTTCTCTGAAACTACAAGAGCCAGAGGTTTAATATTTTGCATTTGCTATAAGCTTATGGTCCTCTACCAAGTTTGTTCAAATGGTGACCCAGTTGTCACATTTGGCCCCGCCCCGGGGGTCACAATTTTACATAGGCTTGTATAGGGAAAAACTGAAAAAAATCTTCTTCTCTGGAACCACATGGCATGGAGCTCTCATGTATTACATGTAGCATCAGCTTATGGTCCTCTACTTAGTTTGTTCAAATGGTGACCCTGGGGTCAAATTTGTCCCCGCCCCGGGGGTCACAGTTTTACATAGACTTATATAGGGGGAAAAAAATCTTCTCGGAAACTACAAGAGCCAGAGGTTTGATATTTTGCATTTACTATAAGTTTATGGTCCTTTACCAAGTTTGTTCAAATGGTGACCCTCAGGCCACGTTTGGCCCCGCCCCAAGGGTCACATGTTTTACATAGACATGTATAGGGAAAAACTTAAAAAATCTTCTTCTCTGGAACTGCAAGAGCCAGAGTTTAATATTTTGCATTTGCTATAAGCTTATGGTCCTTTACCAAGTTTGTTCAAATGGTGACCCTGGGTTGACATTTGGCCCCGCCCCAGGGGTCAAGTTTTACATAGACTTGTATAGGGAAAAACTTGAAAAATCTTCTTCTCTAAAACCACAAAGCACACAGCTCTCATATATTACATGTAGCCCTGGGGTCATATTTGACTCTGCCCAAGGTGTTACTCTCTAGCACCTTCATTTTGTATTTGATCTTTACCAAACTTTGTCAGGGTCTTAAACTGTCTATATCAATGTTGTTATACACAACAGAGACCACATTTCTTGAACAATCTTAACCAAACTTGCACAGATTGTATATGACCATAAGATTTCGAAGAAGTTCGATAATGTGCCAGTACTCAGGTGATCGCTTAAGGGCCATCTTAGCCCTCTTGTAATGGTTCAAATTTACTCAGGTGAGCGATATAGGGCCATAATGGCCCTCTTGTTTAGTTATGGAAGCCAATCAATTTTTAGCGAGTTTTCACATATACATAGTGTATCATTAATTTTCATTGGCAATTATCCTTATATATATGTAGGTATTTTACATTTAGCTTTCACATGGGTTGCTTAATTTGCATATTCTTCATCTCATATGTCAACATTATTCAATAGTTTGAGTTTAAAGAGAGAATATAAATCATAAATGTATTTTTTTAAATTAGAATCAAATTTAATCTTAATGTTTATTCAATAAAGGTAATTTAAAAAAATATTTTAAATTAATATTGTTGGTTAGGTTTAAATGTAGAAACATCACAACATACTTGTATATTAAAAACAATAGGCCCAAGAGGGCCTGTATCGTTCTACTGGATACCCGGGGCGGGGCCCAAATTTGACCCCAGGTTCACCATTTGAACAAACTTGGTAGAGAATCCAAAAGCTGATATTAAATAAAATTAAACCTTTATCTCTTGTAATTTCAGAGAAGATTTTTGAAGTTCTTCCCTTTAACTCTATGTAAAACCGATCCAACAAAGGGGGAAAAAATGTTAAAAAATTAAAAAAAATAATTAAAAAAAATTAAAAAAACAACAACATATAAAATTAAAAAAAAGAAAAAGAAAAAAAGATTTAAAATCAAAACACATTTCTTATGCGAATCTACGCAAAAGGGGAGTTGCACAACTAGACCAAAAGTCAAACATTCCTGCCGAGTTTTAGGTTTGTCGTGCCTGCTGTTCTTGAGTTATCGCGAAGACAAGCGATTTTTATCTCTACTGATCAGAGATCAGCAGAGCTTATGCCGTGGTGCGGTGTCCGTCTGTCCGTCCGTCCGTCCGTCTGTCCATCCGTAAACTTTTTTTTTGTAGCGACTACTGCTCTGAAACTACTGAATGGATTTTCATGAAACTTTATAGAAATGTTGCCCATGAAGTCTAGTTGATCCTAGCAAAAATTCGTGTTGATGTGAAATCCAAGATGGCCGCCAAATCTAAAAATAGATTTTTAATAAATAAGTTTGTAGCGACTACTTCTTGAAAACTCTAAGTGATATTGATATGGGACTTGTTCTGAAATGATCAGCATGACATGATGTTGGTCCTTGTCGAAAATCGTTTTGATTCGACGTTAAACATGGCTGCCAGCGGCCATCTTTGTTTACATAGAGTTATTTAGTAAAAACTTGTAGCGACTACTCCTCTGAAACTACTTGCGGATTTTCATGAAACTTCACATGATGTCTAATTGATCCTAGCAAAACTTCAGATCGGCCGGAAATTCAAGATGGCCGCCACGGCTAAAAATAGATTTTCAAAAAACAAGATTGTAGCGACTACTTTTTGAAAACTATACAAGTAGTGACCATTTCTTGAAAACTATAAGTGATATTGATATGGGACATTTTCTAAAATAATCAGTATGACATGATGTTGCTCCTTGTCAAACATTATTTTGATTTGACGTTAAACATGGCCGCCAGCGGCCATCTTTGTTTACATAGAGTTATATAATAAAAACTTGTAGCGATTACCCCTCTGAAACTACTCGACGGATTTTCATGAAACTTCACAGGAATGCTGATCTAGCTATCAAAAACCTATCAGTAGAGCTTCAAGGTCATTGACCTCTTGTTAGTGATTTTTTACACGTTTTGTTACCATGGCAACAACATATCTACGCAAATCTACCCAAAAAGGGAGGTGCACAACTACACCATGACACAAACATTCCTGCCGACTTTCGAATTTGTAGTTTTAGCTGTTCTTGAGTAAGCGCGAAGACAGGCGATTTTTAGTGTTTTATTACATGTTTTGTTACCATGGCAACCACGTTCTTGAGTTATCGCAAAGACAAGAAGATTTTGACATTTTTTTTATATATGTTTTGTTACCATGGCAACCACATTTCTTATGCGAATCTACCCAAAAGGGGAGGTGCACAACTAGACCATGACACAAACATTGCTGCCAAGTTTCGAGTTTGTTCTTGAGTTCTCGCAAAGACAAGAAGATTTCTGGATGGACCGACAGACCGACATGTGCAAAGCAATATGCCCCACTTCGGGAAGGGGGAGCATAATAAGCAAGGCAATGCGAAAGATATCACTGTAACGTTTGTAACGTTAGGAGAGTAAGTAAAGCAATGCGAAAGATTTCAGATGTGTGCGTCATTTTCACATTTTAGGGTTATTAGAATAGAAATAGAACATCGTTTACGGTGAATTATCTTGTAATATATCACTGTTTGATGTTCAATAATTCATTCACCGTAAATGATGTTCTATTTCTTAAATAAAATTGCTCACGTTGAAACAAGCGCCCCGAACAATAGATATGTGTATAGCGAGACATGCTTTTAATCTCACCTGAGCCGATATATATAGTACGTGAAATATTGTGACTTCTAAACCCGTCAGGCGTCAGTTCGGCTTCGTCGTCCGTTAACTTTCACTTTAGATAAAGGAGTATGATAATGGATCTTTGGAAATGGCCGAACACGACACATACAAAATATTGCAGTCTCGGTTTGATTGAGACTGTTCATGAACGGTAGTGAAATATGCTAGCTACCGCTCACGCCCTCTAGCCCCGGGTTGAGCCGGGGACTTATTATCAGAATATTTAGAAACTTGTTATCAGGAACAGCTGAATCATTTTGGACCAGACTTCACATGGATGATTATAATATTAATGTATTTTATCAGTTTGCTAAACAAATAAGGTCATGCAGACATTTAACGCAAACTAGCACAGTCCGTAACGAAACTTTCATCAAAAAGGTTCTCAAGGAACTTTGGAAATAGTTTGGACTTTGGACAGTTGGTTTTCAGAATTGCTCGTTTTGTCATAGACTATCAAACGTTGACATATGAGGTCCCTGTTCAAAACTCTAAAATATCGTCTTAGAAATAACTGGCCAAATGGCATTTGTGTTTTACAAGAAGCATCTCATTGCATTGCAGATAACATTTATACAAATGAAGCTAATGGTCTACCAGGTTCAAATGATTAGATATGTGATTATATAGGAAAACCGAGAATTACACAGACTTAGACCCATTTAAATGAAATCATTCATATATCCTATATGAAGTTTACGAACATGAAGTCTCCGGGTTAAAATAAGGATCCTGCTCCAGGGCCTCATGTTTTGTATATAGCGTTATATAGGAAACATCTCCTTAGAAGCTAGCTGGTCAGTGACATAGCGCATCACAATGACACAAAGAAACATGTTTGTAAAAAGTAAGCACCTGTGATAAAAAATCAGGCATCGCCTTTGGGTTATATCTGACATTGACTATCAATGTTGTTCAAATATGATTCCACCCCGGGGTTCCATATAAATGAAAGAACTTACTAACTGATGAAACAAACTCTTGTTACTTACATGTTACTATTCAATCTATAGTGTAGCTAAATGCGGATCTGAGATCATAACATGTTTCATGTCAATTTGGTGGGTGGACATCGTGGATGGAAATATTCTTCATCCGAGGGCTCAACGCAACACTGTTGTAACCACATATGCATAAAAAAGAAGATACAACAGTGTTGCGATGAACCCTCGATTTGTCGTTGTGTAAATTAACCAAGTCCTGATAAATACATACCAATGAATATAAACTGTATTGCTGTATTTATGCTAATACAGAGAGAGAGCACACCGCACCTGCACCACAACTTCACTCACCCAGTAGCAATACTGCGAGTCAACTGTCCAATACAGATACACAGCATGGCCTTATTCCGAAATTGCCTGTCACAGCACCGCGACCCCATACTTCAACATATTTTGCTGAGCTGGACCACAGGCAATCAACCCACACTGAACAAGGCTCTGGCGATAGAGACACGACTGGATATGGCGATGACGATAGAGCCAATAGTCGATATGCCTATGGCGATAGACACTATAGTCAATATGCAGATGGCGAAATAGACATGAATGGATATGGCTATGGCGATAGAGACAATAGTCGATATGTGGCTGGCAAAACTGGATATCGTGATGGAGGTAGACAGAAGATGGGATATGGCTATGGCGACAAAGATACGTTTGGATATGGCTATGGCGATAGAGACACGACTAGACATGGCTATGATAGAGACAATATTGGACATGTCTATGGCGATAGAGACATGATTGGACACGGGTATAGCGATAGAGACAACAATGGATATGACTATGGCGATAGAGAGAAGGTTGGATATGGTTATGGCGATAGAGCCAGTAGTCGATATGTGGATGGCAATATAGACAAAACTGGCATTGTTGATGGAGATAGAAACAAGATTAGATATGGATATGGCGATGGCAAAAGAGGCAATACACTTTTACGTGATATAGGGTTAAAGCGTCGCCTGAATAATGCCGACGGATCAGACAACCGATTTGAGTATCTTGACAATGTTGGTTCTTCACGTCAGCTATCGAACAGTAAACACTTTTATAAACATGGATCCGGCAACCGTGCTGCATTTAACGATTTTGACAATTTGCGCCGAGTCCATGGCACACAAGATGATGAATATCGGGGAGATGCATACGGGAATCAGCGATCCAATAGTCAAGGATATAATGGACACGGAGCAGAAAGCCATGGCGCTTTTAACGAGGAAAGAAATTCAAGCAGAGGTCAGAGTACACTGCGCAATCAGCAAAAGACAGACAGAGAAACGCGATCCAACAGCCAACACTTTAATGAGCACGGATCAGTCAGTAGAACTGTGATAAACGGCGTTGGTAATTTAACCAGAGTGTATGACACATCTTACAATCAAAACCAGACAGATGCAAACGATGATCCGCGGTCAAGCGGCCGACGCTATAATGAACATGGATCAGCAAAACAAACTGCGTCTAACGACGTTAATAATACTGATACAGTACAAAGCACATCAAATGATCAACATCAAGCTGGTGAATACGGTTCAGGCAGTGTATCTACGTTATATAACAAAACAAATACGCAAGGTGGACAGCACACATACATGAATAGCAACCAAAAGATAGCAGGGTTTTCAAACAAGTCAAACAGTGCTCAAAGACCGAACAATGGAGATGCACGTTACACTAGAGATGACCAAGCTACGTTGCACACCTGGGATGTCCACACTACAGGTTACACTGCGGAGGGGCAAGCTTCAGATTCATCAGGGATGAACAGCGATACCAGATACACTGGCGATGTTCAAGCTACTCGTTATAGTGAGGAGGAAAACACTACACGTTACACTGGGGAGGGACATACTACACGTTATGATAACACAGTTTCAGGGGGCAGTAGTTCGAACACGGATCACAAGTCAGACGTACGTAGATATGAGCATGGCGGTGGATTATCACACCAATATTCATATGACGATCCCTACTTCGATGACGATGACGAGTTCGGCGATGAATACGTGCCGTCGTATGATGAAATCCCATTCGCATTGATTTTGACTGGTGCGATTGATCATAAAACACTTATGAAAGCAAAACGAGTTCAGGAACAAAAAATTGCACTGCAAGTGTTTGCGAACAAGGGGGAAGCAAAACGAACTACTCAACGTCCAGTCAACAAGAACAAGAATTATATGGCTTCAAAGAAAACGACAGCAAATGGTGCAGAGCAGCATATAACACAATATATGCACACACCTAAATCACCCGAGAAGTCAGAAATCACACGTAACAGTGGACGTGCCACTGATGATGACGAACCATACAGAAGATGCGATGCAGACAAACAAGACGTGCTTGAAAAAAAAGAAACTGCACCTGAGAAACCAAAACGTAAACAAGATATCCATTCTGCAGCTGAAAACTTGAAACATGTGGCAGAAGATCCAAATAAAGACACAGATACAATAAGGGAAAAACGACTGGCAAAATTTAGTACAGGACAGTTTAATAAACCAGTACAGCGAACTCAGTTGGAAAGCAATGTCGTTGATGTCAAAGGAAAAGAAACAGATGTCATAAAGAGAAATGCAAACCAGGAAGTCCAAGAGGATACATGGGGTTCGACTGACTGTGATCAAAAGACTGAAAAAACTACTAGTATTCCTAAAATCAAAAGCGGAGATACTATGAATTCTGTTAAAAATAAAAAGAAAGACTTGGAAAATAATGACTACTTGCGCGAATATATTCGATCGTTAGACGAACAAACATCAGCTGGAGCTCGCACACCTGACGAAAACAACGAATCACTTCAAAACAAAGACATGACTCAAACTAGCACACATAGAAACCACAGCGAATCAGGTCCAAACAAAGCGAGGGCTGAAACTCTCACACTTGAAGAAAACAGCGGATCCTCTCAAAACAAAGACAAGACTCGAACACAAAATAACATGAAGAATGAAATAGAACCAAGAGAAGATGTTACTTCAAAATCGGTTAAAAACAAAGATAACGGCGGTGATGATGGGGCTGATTCTGACGATGACATACCTTTTGCTATGCAATTAGCGAAAGGACAAGATACCCGCACATTTAAAACCGAGAATAGGCCCAGAAAAGCTAAGACCAAAAATACAAAGATACCCAAAAATGAGAACACGGGAGAAAAAGATACAACTAAAAAGAATGGTGATGACGATGACGATATACCATATGCTATGCAATTAGCTAACCCAAAATACCGGAAAGAGGAGGAAAGTAAGTCATTAATGGATTTCTTGTATGGTGCTGCTGATGACGAAGAGTTTGCTGATTCACCATTGAACTTGTTGAAATCTCGATACTCGCAGGAAAAAACAGGAAGCATGAAAAGTGTCAAATCTGATATCACAAAAAGGAAAAACAAGAACAAAAATATGGGATCAGCAACACCGGAAAGAAATGCTAAAACGAATGAAGGAGACGGTGCGAAGGGGAATCTATTTTTGATTTTCTTGCCTCCAGAATCTGAGCCTTTAGATACTTCTAATCCATCACATGCTGAAGCTAACAAAAAAGAAACAGACAAGGCTATTCAACAAAAAAGTACTAGTGTGAACAAGAATGCCACTGAGAAGGCCATTCAGCAGAGCGGGGAGCATGGTCCTCCCAAAACGTCACTAATGGGCATGTTAATTCCTGTGTTGACACTCTCGATCGCTGACAGTCGTCACAAGGCATTCAGGCAAGTTAGACAAGCGCAGTCGGAAAGTCATCTCAAATGCACATGTGAGTTGTTTTCTGTATTTATTATTCTCTCTCTCTCTCTCTCTTATATCCGTCTCTCTCTCTTATATCAGTAACAGTAAATATTTCGTTGATCATTCTTGTGTCGAACAATGCAATACAATTAATTTTAATTCAGATTGTATTGGCATATACTCATTGTGACAAACCAACACTTACAGATAGAAAACATATAAATAGTACTCTGATAATAAGGCATTGCTTGTAACTGATCTATATACTGCTCTAGACATAGACCCCAAGCAGAAAGAGAAACATGTCCCAATTAATAGTCTTAGTTAAGAGACAACCTGCTTTAAGAGTAGATATAAAAATCGAACCGTTCACAAATGTATTGTTTTAAATAAAACAAAAAGCACCTGTATTAAGAGACCAAGTGTGTGTTTAGAGGAAGATTTCTACAGGTTTTACTGTGTATTCTTTCGTTTAAATATATGTTATTTCATATTTAAATTAAAATATTAACGCATATTTCAAAATACATAATGTATCTGTGTACACACGCTACATTTAACCCGCTAAGCACGACTATAATAGCATTTGCGTCCTTTGTAAACCCAGATCAGTCTGCGAGTAACTCGCAGGCTTTTCCATTTGTCGCATAAATGGAATGGTCTTAATTAAAGAACAGCCCATTATATATATATATATATATGTAGCGGCTTAAGGGCTAAGGATTTGAAAGGCATACAGAGTGTTTATAACTAATTATTTTCTTGTGAAATGTTTAACGTGAGATATATACATGTATCCGATTAGCCAGTATAATCAAAATGTGGAAACACTTTAAAGTAGCTATCTTCAAATGCAGATACTTACTTTATGCAATAGTAACACAAATAATAGTTATTAAAGAATGTACCATGTTTATACTCATAGCCTGTGGAAGACCCGAATGCAAAGGTCACAACATGAAGAAAATGAAAGAGATGATACGAGCATCCAAACAGGCTGGTTTTGAGGTCCGTGACGTGATCCCCGATGGTAACTGCATGTTTGCCGCCGTGATTGATCAGCTGAACCTACACGGGGACTACACGTTCGGAGCCAAGTCTCTCCGTGAGGCCGCCGTGGCCTGGCTCATAGAAAACCCATGCAGCGACGATGGTACACATTTTCAAAGTTTCCTGGAAGAAGAGTGGGATGTTTATCTAGGAAGAATGGTAACAATTTAAGGCATTCTTCTATTGATGTTTTTAAATGTTTTGTTGTGTAGTTAGAATGTTTGCAATTATAATTCCCCACAGAGAAACATACAGTGTTCAGTGCTGTGGTTAGAATGTGCAATTATAATTCCCCACAGAGAAACCTACAGTGTTCAAATCAATGGATAACACTGAAAATTACGAATATAAGTGGTTAAAACACATCAAATCCATTCTCAATAAAACCGGCAATTCAGATATATGGACAAACCGCAATAATTTACAACATAGTAGCATTCACCTTTCAATTAAACAAACGCTAGTTGACCAGTTTACACAATCTTGGAGATCAGACTTACAAAATTCGTCGAAAGGGAAAAACTACAACCTTTTTAAAGGTGACCTAGCATTCGAAAAATATCTTAAATTACCAAGAAGCAATTATATTTATTTATTTAAATTCCGTACGACTAACCATAGGTTCCCCGTTGAAACTGGCAGATTTACTAACACTGCGTATAACCTCAGACGTTGTACACTATGCGATTCCGACATAGGTGACGAATTCCACTACTTATTAAAATGTCCACATTTTGATCAAATGCGCAAACATTACATACCGCGTTATTTCTATCAGCACACGAGTGTCATTAAATACAAGGAGCTTTTAACCCATCCCGCAGTCAAAGTCCAAAAAAAACTAAGTGTCTTCGTCAGAATTCTTTTACAAAATGCCAAGTAACGTCGTACATGAGACGTATTTTATTGATAATGCTTTCCCCCTTCACATTTAACATATGTACTGATCCTTGTATACAGTTTAGTTGTACCATGTGTATGTATGTAATGTACCTTTCTCTCTTGTTGTAACCCATGTTACCTGAGATTGTATATAATAAAAGATTTGTTCTGTTCTGTTCTGTTCTGTTCAGTACTGTGGTTAGAATGTTTGCAATTATCATACAGTGCTCAGTGCTGCGGTTAGAATGTGCAATTATAATGATACAGTGTTCAGTGCTGTGGTGAGAATGTTTGCAATTATAATTCCCCAAAGCGAAATATTCAGTGTTACAGTATTGTAGTTAGTTAGAATGTTTGCGTTACAATTCCCCACAGAGAACGTTTATGACATGCAAAGCTCCATTTTCAGTCAGTAGTTTATATTTTACAGATTTTACAGACAGCTCAACAGCACCAAATTTAAGGTGTGCTTTTGGACAGTTTTATCAAGATTGATAAAATACAATAATATTTAGAAAATATCAGAGAAAATGTGTAAGTTTAGACCATGAAATTAAATTATCTATGCCTCACCATGTTTAAGGTTACGGAGGGCCAATGGGGAGATCACGTTATCCTCCGGGCAGTTGTGGAAGTGATCCGCCACACTGTCAAAGTACTCAACGTGGGCAGTACCGATTCGCACTGGACAATTCTTGAGCCTCGCTTCATTGACCCCATAAAGGACGATAAACACCTGATCTTGGGACATGTTGGCGAGTTTCACTATACCAGTCTCCGGCCTACCGGTAAGTTTCAAAATACCAGTATCCATCATACCTGTAAGTGATCTGGCAATTGTTAATCTAAACCAGTCCGCGACCTACCTGTATGTTTCACTATACCAGACTCCGGCCTAACGGTAAGTGATCTGATAATAGTTTCACTATACCAGTCATCTGCCTACCAGTAAGTGATCTGTCAATAGTTTCATTATACCAGTTTCCGGCCTACCGGTGAGTGGTCTGGCAATAGTTTCAGTATACCAGTCTCCGGTCTACATGTAAGTGATCTGGCAATATGCTCACTATACCAGTCTCCGGCCTACCGGTAAGTGATATGGCTAGTCAGATGACGGTAGATTATGTATCGGTGCATAGAGCGACAAAACACGTGTATTTATAATTATTACATTTAGAATAATCAATAAAATATGTTTGGAAAGAAAAACACCTCAAAGGAAAAAGGCCATTTTCTTTTGGAATAAGCTTGATTTTAATAACCATCACGGTTTCTTTCCTTTTTAACATTAGAACACGAGTTTTAAAGTTGTGTGGGTTTTTTTTTTCGATTTATTTTATTTTCTTGTTTCCAGATGGTATGGGGACATTTATTCAAGCTACGACTACACCCACACCCGACACCCCTATTACAGAGGGCAGTGGACAATTGACGTTAGAAGGTATGTTAGAGCTCTTAGAATATATTACATAGGTAATTTTCATGTAAACTCTATATATGTATTAAACACAACGCACTACTAGTATTTAACGAGTTAAGGTTCAACATTTTAGCTATGAAGGTATCCCTTGTTCTGATTGATAATTAGTCTGTGATATGGTCTAGTTTCTTTATGAAGCTGTTAGTGGAATTTAAGCCTGCAACCCGCTCATGTTTTATATAATACATCGAAACATGTTCAGGATATCACGTCTTTTATGAGACCATCTGCATTTCACGGGGAGCTAGGGGTCCGACTTAAAATTTACAAGTAATGATATATGCTAAAGGCCCAAAACATAAGGAATGAGCATATAACCGATTCCTTATTTACAAGGAAATTCTGCACAGTAATGTGTGCTAGCCAAGGTTACGCACCAGGGCTAATTTAAGCTTACCCGAGTTCAATCAAAATGTATGGTAAACTCAATTTCAATCTCATAGGGGCGTCCGTGGCCGAGTGGTTAACGTCTCTGACTTGAAATCACTTGCCCCTCACCGCTGTAGGTTCGATCTCTCAGGGGCCTAGGAATCTTTATGTGAGGAAGTTATCCAGCTGGCTTACGGAACGTCGGTGGTTCTACCCAGGTGCCCGCCCGTGCACGAAAATTGCCCGGACCTGGGGTCTTCCTCCACCAATGGAAGTTGGAAAGTCGCCATATGACCTTAGCTGTTGGTGCGACTATAAAATCCAATTCAATTCAATCTCATTAAAATCAGACCCTTTATCACGCTACGCTACTCTCTACGCTACTATAGCGGAGAGTATCAAAGCGTAATTAGGATTTGATTTTAATGAGATTGTCTTAATTTTAGACCTGATTTTTTTTTTTAAATTTTCGAGAAAAGTCATGTTGTACCGCCTTTAACAGATCGCCGTTTTATTGTTTGGGGCGCTTGTTTCAGGCAACGGGTTTTCACAAACGGGTACACAAATGATATATTATTGGAATTAGCATTTTTAGTGGTAAATATATATACCTTAGTTTAGAAAATCGGTCGAGAAATAAATATTTTACAGCCAAAATGCTTTTTGATGGGGCTTTTTCCATTTTTTTTTGTTATTGGGACAGATGAAAATTAAGAAATCTCAAATAACTTCAGTTAGCCCTAATATTTTGCTGTAAATTTTACAGACGGTCTTAATTTATGTTTATCCAACATATTCATACCATTTTTGGATATAAATTAAAAAATATATATTTTTCAATGTTTTGATACAGCAAAATTTTGCATTGAAAATGCACTATTCGCATGTGAAATTTTTTAATTCTTAACCGATTTTGAAAAGTAAGGTACTGTATGTTTGTACAGCAGGATTTTGCATTGAAAATGCATTATTCGCATGTGAAATTTTTATTTCTCAACCGATTTGAAAAGTAAGGTACTGTATGTTTGTTTACCACTAGAAATGTCTGTTTCATTGATATACATTTATTTAGGTACTACATGCCGTTGAATTTTGTCTTACAGATTCACAATATCTTTGACTGAAACAAGCGCCCGAACAATTATATTGCCTATAGGCCTAATTCAATTATATACATTTCATCTGTATTAAAATACCATATGTGTTGCGAGATCTCGTTCGCTTTTCCCGTTGGTGCCTGGTGATATGTACATGTACTGAATTTTTCACCGGTCGTTCTTTTGCCACTGACCGTTCCAACCTTTTTGTATATGCGGTGTCGCATACTTTGCTTTTTAGCCTGTGTGCTGTGAATGCTACATGTCATGAACTTTTTAACTATACGTCTATGCCATTTTGCCTTTGAAGCTATTAAAATGTACTCCATAACATAATTCCTCTCGTGCACTGCGTGTAACCTGCTTATTCGGTTGATTTCCTTTTTTAAATGATTTTTTTTGATTGGTTGATTGTATGCTTTATTTTACTTGTAGCAGCTAACAGTGCATGTGATATTGTTTATTTTGTCATTATTGTCAGTACCATCTGTATCACGTGTACTTTTGTTCATTATTTACAGCAATGCTTGCCCCCATATACAGCAGTACAGCAATGCTTGTCCCCATATACAGCAGAAGTGGAGGCTAAATTTAATGTCGTATCTAAAATAAAATATCATTCATAACAATCAGCAACACAAACTTGTAAATTTCTCTTTCACCTGCTGTATGCTTAGATCGATGTCTTGTCGTATATTGTTTATTGTTGTGTTACATGTACACCGTACGAGTGAATACAGAATTGTAATGTACAGTATATATTGTCTATCTTTATGTCACTGTTTTATATATTATCCTATCTGTCTCACAGGATCCGAGACTGTGTTTTATATATTATCCTATCTGTCTCACAGGATCCGAGACTGTGGAGATGTTTCGGGAGGACTACGTAGATCCCTGGAGCGACATGCCTGTTGCACACTTCTCCTACGTTCTTAAGAGGATTATACCCATCACCTGTCTTGACGAGGCCGCCATTTATACATCCCAGATGTGTGATGAGGTATTGACAATCCGTGCATCATTCTAAACACGTGCAATTGAACGTTTTAAACCATACAAATACAATTACAACGTATTTGTGGCTTTAAAGTAGAATATTGCTTAAGCCGGTGCTAGGAGGCGTGAGAGGTGTTGCACTTTACAACACCTCTAATGAACAGACTCAATAAAACCGAGTCTGCTACTTTTATCTCTCGTTTGTGTTTGTTGTTTCCAAGGGATCCCCTGTTTAGTATGTATTGGATATATACTCTGTAAAATAAGTTTTGGACCATGGCAGTGTTCGAACCCGTACAATGATCGCTGAACCATGACATTCGACCATAACCCTTATTATCTCAGTTGATAATTCACAATTGATCAACAATCAACAAATCTTGTTTGGAATTTAATGTTTCTGGTACCAAATTAACCGGGTAGGGTAGACCTTGGTTACTAAAAAAAGATACTTAAATTCTGTCCACTAGTTTTATTTTTATATGACTTTATATACCCTGGTCCAAAACTTTTTTTACCGAGTATATTTAAAGAGTTCAACGCAACACTATTGTAACTACATAATTATACACGTAAAGAAAACGATACATCAGTGTTGCACTCAACCCTGGATATATAGTCTTGTTTTAGCTGTATTTGAAGGTAATGACCGCTGCATGAGTAGTAACCAACTAAAGTACATTTTGCGTATGCATGTAAAATATTACTTTGTTTATATCTTCTCTTCTCTACAGGTGGAAGGTCCTACCGAGCGTTTTGAGGTCCCAGGAGTAATAAGGACAACTGGATGCATAGCAGAAAGTGTTTACCTCAGCTATCTTTCTCCAGTAGGCTTCGACGACTCGACGACCACTTCGTGGGAAAACCTGAAACTTGCATTCATACCAAATGACGTAAGAGTGGTTTATAAAACCGACACTGAACGCCAGACAGGGGACTTAGTAATTGATGAAGCTGGTGTCCATCCAGGATACACCAAGATAATCAGCTCCCAACGTTACGAGGCAGATGAAGGAAGCGTGACAAGATATATGCCAAACAGTCATAAAGACACACTTTCGTATGTGCGTCAGACTGACGATTCGATAAAGCAAATGTATGGATCAAGATATGCAAATATGTCAATAACGAGTAAAGGCAGGGCGTTTACGTGTCTATCTTGGCCATCGGCAGCGGTGTCATGGAAAACACGAATTCGTCGTGAAGGGTGGCCGTCCGAAGAAATCATAGCATCAGTGGTGTCGGAGGGGTGTCTGGTTATGCCATTGCCACATAAAAACAGTCAAAATCCGGACATTGAATGGCAATTTTCTTTCGCTCTAGCCGAGAAAAAGCTTTTCCGCGAGTGTCTTTCGCGAAACCAAAAGTATTGCTTCATCCTATTTAAGGCCTTATGTGGTCAGACCCTGCAGCAGTTGGACAGCATTTCACACGATCACCTTAAGAGCGTTTTCTTTTACGCCTGTGAGAGAATTCCGGCAGAGTTCTGGTCGTCGTGTCCCGGTGCGTGTGTCCTGTATATGTTGGACGAGCTTTTACGATACACACAAGAAAGAAATCTACCCAATTATTTCATACAGTCCAACAACATGCTCGACATTCTCCTAGACAGGGATTTCCAAGAGATAGAAAATCAAATCAACCTTCTTCGCTCACAGCCTCTTCTCTTTGTGCGACAGATTCAAGAAAATGCGCAATTCCTTTATCAGGGGAATGATGTTATAGAAAAGGTATCTGACGACATTCCAGTTTTCAAAATACACAGAAGTGTGCAACGTTCCACATTGGAAGTGTTTGTTCCTTCAACAATATTGATCGCTCAAGGATTTATAAAGAATGCAGACTATAAAACAGGTTATGAAATGCTGGGACAAGCCTACGAAGAGCGTCTGTCTGTGAGTACTTGCGACGATTCCGTCCCTTATCAGCTATTCTTACAAGGAGCCATAACTGGCTTAGACCTTAACTCGTTAGTCTGGTTCTCTGCTTTTGCTGACAAGAACCTGGCAGGACAAATTTCCGGTTCTCTAATCGCAGAGCTTTCTGGAGGCATGCCACTGATGAAGATAAAGGAAATACTGCCTGCCGATGTGGCAGGTTGTTATGGCGATACAGAAGTTCCAGTAGAGTTTTTACAGAATATTTTTAACTTTTGCAACGATTTTGCGATTTTCTTATACAAGATCGAAAAGAAATCTGCGGCTTTACCTGTTTTATTGTTCTGCGTGGACAAATACCACGAGTTATTGAAAACAAGAGAAAATACGACGTGCAACGATACAAGCCAGTATTTAGGAGCGAATGATGACGAAGCTCTCGATTACTGGATGCTTGAAATTTTCACTGGATTATTTCGCATCTGCAGTGACCAACAGCGGAAGGTGGAACCCTTTAAAGAATATTTACTGCATTTTGAGCGTGTATGTGAGCGGATCAACAATAAGTTTGCATATTCTTGGTTGGTGAATGTGTATTCTAACCTACAACTTGCAGGACTTCTTCAGGCTGACGGTGACTTGCAAAGGTTATCTATGAAATGTCTAGCAATGCCCACGGTCAACGATCCCATCGCGACCTACAGAATTCAACGTGCTATGTATTGGCCAAACGTTAAACGCTGCCGAATTCCGGTACAGTAACAAAGAATTCAATCGGCCAATGTTCAAACACAGACGAAGATCAATCATTAAAATGAACGTTAAAGGTGATCCTCCTTCAGTGATTTCATTCTACCTGCTGCGTGCGACTCATTTAAAGGGACACACGGCATTCTTGATATTTTGTAAAACTCGAGGCGTCCCGTTAGTATTTCTGGATAACTTACATTTGTTCAATCATTAATATTAATTATAGGTAATAGGCAAATTGTATTTGCATATTATTCAATTTTGATATTATTGCACCAGATGTAACCAGTTTAAAAGTAAACATGATCGTGGATATATAAATCGAGACACCCATTTCAGACACTTCAAGATTGCCGTGTGTCCCTTTAATGCTTTATATACTGGAACAACGGCTGAAAACATGTAGCAGAACTTCATTATAATCCCTACATTGTATATTTTCCTATCAACATTACGTGTTCTAATGTAGCACCGTGTTGTAATGGTTAGCATCGTGGCTCGGTAACAGGGATCGTGGGTTCAATCCCAGCCAAGACCGAATTTGGATTAATTATCGAAATAATTTTTTTCCTACCTTACCAGTTCTTCGGATGAGACTTTAAACCGAAGTATGCTCGCTAAAATGCCCAGTACAATACTGCAAGGTAAAATAAACGCTTATATACTGAAAGGAAAAAAGAAACGCGACACGGAAATTTCCGCTATATATTTCGGAAAAAAATACTAAAACAACACGTAACACAGCAAATAGTATTCCTGCAAAGTTTCATTATTGACAGAGTACGCGTTTGGCGCAAAATTAGGATGCAAACTCTTTACGTTATACAGTACTGAACTGGCTCAATTTTTCAAAGAGGAACTTCAACATTTATGAATTTCTTGTTAACGTGTACTGTGATTAAAACATCTACAACATCACATTGGTGTCCTTTCTCTAACTAACTGAAAATCTTTTTTTCTTCACAAAACATCTTGGGATTTCCTTGGAATATATATGGAATTAAGTGTGCAGTATATACCATATATAGCGGAAATTCCCGTGTCGCGTTTCTTTTTCCTTTCAGTATATGTACGCAGTGTTCACACTCCGGTGACTTTTTAAGTTTTCAGTTGATAATATCCGCTTTTAAACAAGGTCGTGCTGTTTATTGTGAATACTGCTGTCAATCTTGGAACTTATCTTCTAAAGGACGTACACCCTAAATCAACATTACTTTCTTCTGTGTACAAATATGTTGTTGTAAAGCATGTAAATATGTTTAAACCAAATCATCATGACACATTCGTCGGCTGGGGATGTTGACTTGGCGTTCCTTACCCTAGGCATGTACAAAACCCGGAGGAATGTTTTCGAAAGTAAGAGATTGGTGATCCTGGATTCGCTCTCCCTGTCTCGGAAACGAACATTTACGGATCTTCACAAATCATCATGACACATTCGTCGGCTGGGAATGTTGACTTGGCGTTCCATACCCTCGGCATGTACAAATCCCGGAGGAATATACTCGAAAGTAAGAGATTGGTGATCCTGGATTCGCTCTCCCTGTTTCGGAAACGAACATTTACGGATCTTCACGCGTGATGATCGCGTTTAACTAAGTGCCAAACATTTCAGCGAAACTAAGTGTGTCTTTACGACATAAGTTGAGGGTCGTTATAATATAAACATGTGACATTCATCATTATTCCATAGATCTACATACACATATATATCCATGATTATTCAAATATCATTATTCATTTGTCAAAACCACGTTTGTTGGTTAGTAGCAGAGATTGGTTTCGTTAGTAACACTTTAAGCTATCATTTGTACTAGAAGGCAACACGCGGGAGCTATAGTTCTTTCAAATCGGTAGAAAAATGGAAAAAACTTGTAAACGGTTTTTAGCTCTACTGGCCGAAGGCAGCTTATGGGATGCCGAGTTGTCCGTCGTCCGTCGTTAACTTGTGTGTCTTTAAGGCGATAGGGCCTTCATTTTTCATCTGATCTTTACCAAACTTTACCAGATTGTTAATGTCAATGAAAGCTCTGACAAGTTCGAAAAAAAAAGCCAAATCGGACCAGTAACAGCGGAGTTATGGCCCTTGATTCAGTTAAAATGCTATATTTTGCCTCGTTAAGACGATAGGGCGTTCATTTTTTATCCGATCTTTATCAAACTTTACCAGATTGTTATTGTTAATGATAGCTGGGAAAATTCGAAAACCAGCTAGATCGGACCAGTAACAGCGGAGTTATGGCCCTTGATTTAGTTAAAAATGCTGTATTTTGTCTCGTTAAGACGATAGGGCCTTCATTTTTCATTCAATCTTTACCAAATTTTACCAGATTGTTAATGTCAATAAAAGTTCGGATAAGTTCGAAAACCGGCCAAATCGGACCAGTAACAGCGGAGTTATGGCCCTTGATTTAGTTAAAAATGCTATAGTTTGCTTCGTTAAGACGATCGGGCCTTCATTTTTCATTCGATCGTTACCAAATTTTACCAGATTGTTAATGTCAGTAAAAGTTCGGATAAATTCGAAAACCGGCCAAATCGGACCAGTAACAGCGGAGTTATGGCCCTTGATTTCGTTAAATATGCTATTTTGCCTTGTTAAGGCGATAGGCCTTTCATTTTTCATCAGATCTTTACCAAACTTTACCAGATTTTTTTACTTTTTTTTTATTTTTTATTTTTATTTTTTTTTTTTTTACTATCTCTACTTGCCAAATTCGAAAACCAGCCAGATAGGACCAGTAATGGCGGAGTCATGGCTCTTGATTAAGTTAAAAATGCTATATTTTGCCTCTTTATGACGATAGTCACTCGCTTCATTGATGTTATAAGAGCCATATTAGAGCGTCCACAGGCCCACTTGGGCCTCTTGTATTATTGATGTAATCTTAATCTTGGTAAAAAATGTTATGCTTTACAAACATGTTTAATCAAAAATGTTGTTGCGGTAATTTGCAAGAAAAAGAAACTATTATGGGTATTCGGTTCAGATAGGGAATTCTCGGTATAAGTGTTTTAATCGGAACCTCGGCAGAGCCTCGGTTCCAATAAAAACACTTATACCTCGGGTTGGAAGTCCCTATCTTCACCGGATACCCATGAACGATTCTTGATTGCATACCGGACTAGGATATCCGTCATTTTACCGTGGCTAGATAGTTCCATCTCACCCGAGGGTCGAGATAAAATTCACGCGCGAACCAACATCCGGTATGCAAGAAAACATGCAACACGTTAGTAGCTGGCGGCGTCAACGCACAGCATGTCTCTGATATGCAAGAAAGTTTAATAACAATGATTTCGTATGTTTGGGATTACAAGAATCTATCATGGGTGTTCGGTTTAGATAGGGAATTCCAACCCTCGGTGTAAGTGCTCTCTACCGAGGTTGCGGTTAAAACAATTATACTCGGGCTGGAATTCCTTATCTTCACCGGATACCCATGAAAGATTCTTGTAATCCCAAACATACGAAATCATTGGTATTAAACTGTACATTTCTTTAAATACATTTGATAACAAACTAGTCTAAAATCTAGTTTAACACACAAAAGTAGTTCGGCATTTGGAGATTTTACACAAGGAACTATTTCCAGCAGGAATTCTTATTTTTAGCTCGACTGATCAGAGATCAGCAGAGCTTATGCCGTGGTGCGGCGTCCGTCGTCCGTCTGTCCGTCTGTCCGTAAACTTTTATTTGTAGCGACATCTCCTCTGAAACTACTGGATGGATATTCATGAAACTTTACAGAAATGTTGCCCATAAAGTCTAGTTGATCCTAGCAAAAATTCATGTTGATGTGAAATCCAAGATGGCCGCCAAAGCTAAAAATAGAGTTTTAAAATACAAGTTTGTAGCGCCTACTTCTTGAAAACTTTAAGTGATATTGATATGTGTCTTTTCCTAAAATGATCAGTATGACATGATGTTGATCCTTGTAGAAAATTATTTTGATTCGACGTTAAACATGGCTGCCAGTGGCCATCTTTGTTTACATAGCGTTATATAATGAAAACTTGTAGCGACTACTCCTCTGAAACTACTTGACGGATTTTCATGAAACTTCACAGGAATGTTGCTCTTGATGTCTAATTGATCCTAGCAAAATTTCAGGTCGGCCTGAAATTCAAGATGGCCGCCACGGCTTAAAATAGATTTTCAAAAAATAAGTTTTTGGCGACTTCTTGAAAACTATAAGTGATATTGATATGGGACTTTTTCTAAAATGATCAGCATGTCATGATGTTGGTCCTTGTCAAACATCGTTTTGATTCAATGTTAAACATGGCTGTCAGCGGCCATCTTTGTTTACATAGAGTTATCTACTAAAAATTTGTAACGTCTACTCCTCTGTAACTACTCGACGGATTTTTATGACACTTTACAGGAATGTTGCTATTGATGTCTTATTGATCATAGAAAAAATTCAGGTCGGCCGGAAATTCAAGATGGCCGCCATGGCTAAAAATAGATTTTCAAATTCAAGTTTGTAGCGACTACTTCTTGAAAACTATAAGTGATATTGATATGGGACTTTTTCTGAAATGATCAGTATGACATGATGTTGATCCTTGTCAAAATTATTTTGATTTGACATTAAACATGGCCGCCAGCGGCCATCTTTGTTTACATAGAGTTATATAATGAAAACTTGTAGCGACTACTCCTATGAAACTACTTGATGGATTTTCATGAAACTTCACAGGAATGTTGACCTAGCTATCAAAAATCTATCAGTAGAGCTTCAAGGTCATTGACCTCTTGTTATTTTCCTCTACATGCAGAAATGTAATATATAAATTATATTAGACAAAATTCATACGTACCCACCTAAGAATATGTCAATAATATTCTCATTGTTTTGTTACTTTAATTCACGCTTGATAGGAAATACGATTGAGCTTCAAAATAAGTCGTCTGCTCAAATCGCATGAACACATTTTAAATCCTTGAAGTCGATGTGTTTTCTTAATCTGTACCCAGAGTACACTCGTTCCTCATTTGACTCTGTCAACGTCAAAGGAAGTAGGGCGAACGGTTAGGTCACGTGATTATTCAAAAACGTTATGACGATGTTTATAATAAACCCTTTTGCGTGATCTGCAAAGATAAAATATAGACCTATATTAAATAATTTCAATTTTTAATTCAATGAGTTATTTTTTTTAGTAATTTTCTGCTATCGAGCTTCGGTTGAAATGTTTACATATGCGTTTCGATTGCGGAGACCTAAGTACGTATTATTTTTGGAATAAAATAGTCCCGATTAAAACTAAATTTGCATTATTTCAAGTTTTGCAACATCTAATTTGCAGATATTCTGAAAATTACATTTACACAAGAAATAAACATATTCCAATTTAACAGGTTTTACCAAAATCTTGTAATTTAGTAGTTAGAAATAAATTATAACAATTATACGACTGGGCTCGTATTCATAGAGCAACTTAAGTGGGAAATATTACTTTTCAAAATTTTAGATTTTAATATATTTTGAAATATCCGTATTAACCTCTCAGAGACACTACACACCATCTATTTTAAGATAAATATATACCTGTAGGTTTTATTTATTCATAACCTTATTAACAATATTAAAAAAATGTCTTAAATCGATTGAAAAATGTCTTTTTTTTTCTTTTTTTTTTATAAAAGTTGACTTATGATATTGCTAAGATGCTTTACGAATATGGACCCTGGTACTTAAGATGATTTATGCTCAATCAGGCTCCCTGTTTCAGAATAGTACATGTTACAATGTTCAATCACGTTGAGCCCCGTGGTTCCGGGGGCCCCGCCGTTTGATTACGGGGCAAAGAATAGGGCCACTGCAGATCCCGTTGGAGGCGAAGGCAGAGGGGTAGAATCACCCCCCCCCCCCCCCCCCCCCCACCACCACCACACACACACACACACACACACACACACACACCCCACACACAAATTGATGTTCATTTTATCATTTTTTGTTAATGCTCATTAAAGGTCTTCATCATGACCCCTGCATTGTTTCAGGTGCCATCTCGCTCATATCACTAGAGCAGTGGCAGAAAAACTATAACGTGGCTCCAGCGTAAATGGAGTGTTTACAATAGAACTTGCAGCAACTCTGCAGTTCAGGGTGAGAAGGTTCTAGACCAGTTCTCCATATTTTATCTCGATGTACATAGAGGACGAGCCTGGCATGTTCATTCCTGTTAGGCGCCATATAACCCTTCATGTGTTGATGCGCCTTAAAACCCCAATTCAATTCAAAAACTATCACGTTGAACCTTTGCATAATATTATATAACCACTGTGTTGTGTTAACAACTTTGATTACATTCCGGTGTTGTTTTATTTTGTATATATAGTGAATACAGGTCATTACGTGGTCCGAGTATTAACTTTCATACCCCACCCAACCCCTTCTCCAAGACACGAACACGGGGTTGACCGGTGTATGAAATAAAGTCTTAATTTCGGCTTTAAAAGTGTGCATATTGTAAAACGAAAACATTAAATAGGTAATTTTAAACAGGTTATCACATTTTTCAATAAAAACATGTTTTTAAACGTGTTTTATTGTCAAAATATCTGTTATATAACACTGCTAATATAAGCTTTCCCATCGCTTAATGGAATTAAGGCGGGACCACGTAATGACTACTAATACTGAGTACACATCGCTGATTATTCTAAAATTGGATACATGTACTTTTACATATGAGCCGCAACACACGAAAACGTCCCTTCGGACGTTTAAACGACAACGTCATAAAGTAACAATTTATGACGTCGGCCGGTAATCAATTAATTACTTATCATTTCTTGTCACTTCCGTGTTTTACCTTATTATTATATCGTAGGGAATATTTTTTTCTTAATATAGATAGTTGATGCTATAGAAAATCGTAATTGTTTATGTTTTTTGTTTTATTTAATCAACGACGTCGTCCAAGACGCCGACGTCATCGTCGAAATTAATGGTTAATACAATCTTTAATTTTCAAATTGAGATAAAATCATTTTTAATTAAGATATCAACATAAAATAAAGAGATTTTTAAAGAGAAAATCAACGTGTTTCATAAACATGAAAAAAATAAAATGTCAAAATTTTGTCTGAAGGGTCGTTTTCGCGTGTTTCGGCTCATATATATTATTTTAAAGGGACACATGGAAATATTGAAGTTTTTATTAAGCATTAATTTCAATGTGCGTCTCGATATATTTATCTAGTATCATTTTGACTTCATTCCTGCTTTCATATATAATTAAATTAAATTCAAAGTTTCATTTTCTATTCTCATTCTACCATAGACTTAAATATATGTATGGTGCAATATAATTAACAGTCAGTAATATACAAAACAGATTTGCTTAACTATTCTTACAATGAGTATAAATGATTGAACAAATGAATCTCATGTAAAAAAACAACAACTAACGGGGAGCCGCGAGCTTTTAAAAAATCAAGATTGCATATGTGTCCCTTTAAAACACGGTAACCAAAGATAACATCATATGTATGCTGTGTATATCTAATTGTTTTTAATTATTGGCTGATGTGTTCGTTTTATAACAGGACAGTGCAGAAGAATTTGATCATTTGTGTTTTTTAAATTGCCCCCGTTCGGTCACGGGGCAAAGAATAGGGCCATCATGATCATGATCCCTGCATTGTTTCAGTGCTATCTCGCTCGCATCAAAGAGCAGTGGCAGAAAAACAGTAAACGTGGCTCCAGCGTAAATGGCGTTTCTACGATAGAATTTGCAGCAACTCTGCAGTTCAGGGTGAGAAGGTTCTATGCCCATTTTCCATATTTTATCTCGATGTACATGGAAGATGAGATCATTTTCCATATTTTATCTCGATGTACATGGAAGATGAGCCTGGCATGTTCATGCCTGTTAGGCGCCATATAACCTTTTCATGTGTTGGTGCGCCTTAAAACCCAATTCAATTCAATTGTTAAATTGAGAGGGTGAGCCTGGAATGTGTAATCCCTGTTGGCGCTATATAAACGTGTTGTGCTGGTGCGCCGTAAAACCCAATTCATCCGAACTCAGTTAATTGATATGATTTGAATAAACTCTTTTTAATACAATCTCTTATTTGTTTTTGTGTATACATATGCCATAATTAGGAAGATAGTTGAATTAACAGCTAATGTAAGCCTTTATTCTTGTATCTCGGCCAAGATTTGTACGGGTACGAGGTCAACTTCCATAAACATTGCAAATGTACATATAGCCTTCGTGATTTCAATATTATTATTAAAACATTTTATAGCATAATATTTATTTTACGGTGTTTATACATATGCATCCGAGGCACGTTATATTTGTGCGGGATACGACGAAGTTTACGTGCATAAACTCAAGGAAAACGATTGTAATCCTTATTATTTCATTCTTTGTTTCAAAACGACGTTCTGGGATTGATAAGCCAATTTAAAATAAGATAATTTAATGTTGTCGTGCAAGAAAAGTTAGTAGTTCTTTTAAGAGAGGTTCATGCTTGTGAAAACCTTTTGAAAACAATGGCAAAAATGGTAAGACGGGCCCCTTTTGGGTGAAGAAACGCTGTTGTTGATGGAGTCTGGCCAGTGGCGAAAACTCGGCCAATACCGTCATTCTTCGGGATCAAGCGTTAAAACTCGGCCAATACCGTCATTCTTCGGGATATGCTCTCAAAGAAGTGATCGAGGTATTGCGAATGAAATAAATTATGCCAACGTATCCAAAGTTAATTCGACGTCATTAACGCTGTAACCCTGGACACAGCTGACGTCGTATAATTTTCATACAAGCAATACTCTGGCACCAAACTTCTGTAAATAAACTCTCATGGATATTAACTTCGGATACGACTCGACACAGAAGTCTGTGTATAAGAATGAGTTTTGGTTTCCCCAGGAATACAGGACTGGCGGCAAAGCGTCACCACCTGCACCATCAGTGGTATGTATGTTAACATGGCCTATTGATTTATGCATTAAGTCTACTTCTTCTTCTTCATGTTTACTTTTTTTTAAAAGGTACACAACAGCATAAATGCATATACGAGAAGAGTTCAAATCACTCGCTGTTGTTATACATATTAAATGAGCATGAACACAATACAATGAAATTGATGTATTACGAGCTGTTATTTTGTTAATTTAATTAAACAAGTACGTACGTACGTACGTACGTAAGTAAGTAAATGTGGATGAAGTGATGAACAAATATATGAATAAAGTCACTGTCAGTGGTAAATATGTGACCTAATATAACTACATAGCATGTAGCGTTAATATAATAACTCCTTCTTAGGAATGTATTTATCAAGTATTTTGAAACGTCTCTAGGAAACGTCTGCATGAGTGTTTTGAGTTTTATTTGTGCTATGTATGCATACTAACGCAAAAATTCTTTTGAAATTCACAGATATGGAAAATCCGTCAGATAGTGCCACAAAAATCAATTTCGTTGACTTCTCAGGACTTCACGGAGATGGGTAACGACTCACGCAGGAGAGCGTACGAAAACAGCAGGAGCGGGTTTAGGGCCGCGAAAGAATACCAAATGAAGACGACTGGCGAGCTCTTGCAATACAATAAGCCATTAACGACAGAGCCTAAAACCCGTGCACCCCCGCATCCAGAGTATATGTTTATTAGACGGAACACACCTAATGAAACCGTTGGTAACATGTATGTAAAAGTCTATAACACGTTTTAGCAGTTTTCTCAAACAACTATTTTAAATCAGGAACACTTTAATTTACATTATTCACCACACACAAGAATAGTATACACAGTATGATTCACTCTACAAGCAAGCTTGCTCTCTATTACGATACCACCTGCTTTTATATAGACCATCATTTCTCTTAATTTATTTTGACTGCATTTACCATATTAGAACGCATACATTATGATCCCAAATGGGACTGAAGGGCTCACCTAGTAGTTGTAGTATCAGTTGAATGTTTGTAGTGTATACGTCAATTTTTTATTCCTCATACTTTATGACTTACTGAACGCTTGTCTTCTTCATTCTTTGAATAATCCGGACAGTAATCAGTAATTTACAGCGGTATCACCATACTATATATGAAGGTTTACAGGGGCGTAGCTGACCTGAAATGCATATATAGGTCCGACAAACTATGGGAGTCCAGGGGCATGCTCTCCTGCATTTTTTTAAAACTTAGCTATGCATCGTTGTGGTTTGAGTATATCTGAGTACTTGCGTGTTTTTGAAGAATATTATTTTTTTGACAAATTTGAGAATCAATATTTGACAAAGTTGAATTACCTACACAGTAAAATAAAATAAGAAACAAATGTTGACCCTTAAGCACCCACTCCGCCTCCCCAGTTTTTTTCCTTCAGTTTTTGGAATGTTCATTTTTTTTTTCATTTTTCAAATTAATGTATAGACCCGGGCCTTTATGACCTAATAGTAGCTACGCCGTTGGTTTAATAAGAATCTAGACGACCATAACACACAGTATATGTTGTTGCTTTAGTTCAAATGACTTCCTAATACATATTTTTTGTTTTTTCTTCATTTTCAGTTACAATAATTACCAGATCAAGTCTTTAACCAGCTCTACATTCCAGTGGCCGGATTCTGAGAAAATCGCGCTGCCTCAGTTCAGAAGTCGTGAATAATAATTGGAATAGACTGTATAATTGTTTTTTTCTTTTTTTATCGACTTTACGCATCGATTAATAAGCTATGGTGATAATTGATTTATGCATAGTATCTTATAATTTCTTTTTTAAATTATCTTATAAAACTATTAAAAGTAAATTGACAAATATGCATATTTCGTTACTTTTCTTATACCAACCGTATGTCCATGTCTGTGTGCTGAACAAAGCGGTAAACATAATATGGTTTATTGAACAAGAGCATCAATAATTGTAGGGCAATCCATAGTCCCCTACCGGCCCAGACAAACATTTTCCAGACGTTTTCTATGATTGAGGTCAAAGATCAAGGTCAAGGTCACAATGACCTTATTGTGGTACGCGACACACCGCTATCCCAAGATGTATTCACATATCAAATTTGGTGTCTCTGAGTGTTATAGTATTGAAAATACGGTCCGGACAATCATTTTCCATGACAGAGGTTACAGGTCAAGGTCACAATGACCTTATTTTGGTACGCGACACACCGCTATCCCAAGATGTATTAACATACCAAGTTTGTTATCTCTAAGTGTTATAGTATTGAAAATACGGTCCGGACAAGCATTTTCTATGACAGATGTCACAAGTCAAGGTCACAATGACCTTATTTTGGTACGCGACACATCGCTATCCAAGATTTATTCACATACCATGTTTGGTATCTCTAAGTGTTATAGTATTGAAAATACGGCCCGGACAAGCATTTTCTATGACAGAGGTCACAGGTCAAGATCAAGGTCACAGTGACCTTTTTTGGTACGCGTCACACCGCTAGCCCAAGATGTATCCACATCCTTAGTTTGGTATCTCTAAGTGTAACAGTATTGAAAATACGGTCCGGACAAGCATTTTCTATGACAGAGGTCACAGGTCAAGGTCAAGGTCACAATGACCTTATTTTGGTACACTACTATCCCAAGATGCATTCACATACCAAGTTTGGTGGTATCTCTTAAGTGTTATAGTATTGAAAATACGGTCCGGACAAGCATTTTCTATGACAGAGGTCACAGGTCAAGGTCAAGTTTGGTATCTCTTAAGTGTTATAGTATTGAAAATACGGTCCGGACAAGCATTTTTTATGACAGAGGTCACAGGTCAAGGTCATAGTGACCTTATTTTGGTTTGGTACGCGACACACCGCTATCCCAAGATGTATCCACATACCAAGTTTGGTATCTCTAGGTGTTATAGTATTACAAATACGGTCCGGACAAGCATTTTCTATGACAGAGGTCACAGGTCAAGGTCAAATTGACCTTATTTTGGTACACGACACACCGCTATCCCAAGATGTATTCTCATACCAAGTTTGATATCTTTTTAGTGTTATTGTATTGAAAATACGGTCCGGACAAGCACTTTTTATGACAGAGGTCACAGGTCAAGGTCATAGTGACCTTAATTTTGGTACGCGACACATCGCTACCCAAGATGTATCCACATACCAAGTTTGGTAATTTCTAAGTGTTATAGTATTGAAAATACGGTCCGGACAAGTATTTTTCTATGACAGAGGTCACAGGTCAAGTCACATTGACCTTGTTTTGGTACGCGACACACCGCTATCCCAAGATGTATTCACATACAAAGTTTGGTATTTCTAAGTGTTATAGTATTGAAAATACGGTCCGGACAAGCATTTTTTATGACAGAGGTCACAGGTCAAGGTCATAGTGACCTTATTTTGGTTTGGTACGCGACACACCGCATATCCCAAGATGTATCCACATACCAAGTTTGGTATCTCTAGGTGTATATAGTATTAAAAATACGGTCCGGACAAGCATTTTCTATGACAGAGGTCACAGGTCAAGGTCACATTGACCTTATTTTGGTACACGACACACCGCTATCCCAAGATGTATTCTCATACCAAGTTTGGTATCTCTTAAGTGTTATTGTATTGAAAATACGGTCCGGACAAGCACTTTTTATGACAGAGGTCACAGGTCAAGGTCATAGTGACCTTTTTTTGGTACGCGACACACCGCTATCCTAAGATGTATCCACGTACCAAGTTTGGTATTTCTAAGTGTTATAGTATTGAAAATACGGTCCGGACAAGTATTTTCTATGACAGAGGTCACAGGTCAAGGTCACATTGACCTTGTTTTGGTACGCGACACACCGCTATCCCAAGATGTATTCACATACAAAGTTTGGTATTTCTAAGTGCTATAGTATTGAAAATACGGTCGGACAAGCATTTTCTATGACAGAGTCAAAGTGTCAAGGTCAAAGTGACCTTATTTTGATAGGCGACACACCACTATCCCAAGATGTATCCACATACCAAGTTTGGTATCTCAAAGTCTTATAGTATTGAAAATATGGCCCGGACAAGCATATTCGGAACATTTTCTATGACAGAGGTCACAGGTCAAGGTCAAGGTCATTG
Organism: Cyrtodaria siliqua; assembly: GCA_037043455.1. Lineage (NCBI taxonomy): Eukaryota > Metazoa > Mollusca > Bivalvia > Adapedonta > Hiatellidae > Cyrtodaria > Cyrtodaria siliqua. Next base: position 122,316 of record JAWPHD010000916.1, read on the forward strand.
TGACCTTATTTTGGTATGCGACACACCGCTATCCCAAGATGTATTCAAATATCAAGTTTGGTATCTCTAAGTGTTATAGTATTTAACATACGGTCTGGACAAGTTTGGTATCTCAAAGTCTTATAGTTTTAAAAATATGGACCGGACAAGCATTTCGGAAGGAAGGACGGACGGACGGACGGACGGACGGACGGACGGACAGGGTGCACACCTATAGTCCCCCCCCCCCCACCCCCACCGGGGACTAATAACAAGTGGACCTAAAGAGGATCTTAAAGTCTTAAAGAAGCAGAGGGCTATTCCGGAATCCCGCTGTTCGTCGAGTAACGTTGCGTCCCGTAACACCCCCGTAACACGCCCCGTGACATGCATGTTTATGTCCCGTAACATGCATTTTATGTCCCGTAACACGCCCCGTAACACGCCCCGTAACACGTATGTTTATGTCCCGTAACACGTGTTTATTACTGGCATTTCTCAAACAAATATTGCATGGATTGTTCCCAAACTTCAAATTTACGTAACAACTGGTGACAGTAGCCTATGTCCCTCTGCGTCACGCGTTGTCGATTGCCTTGTTTATTACAGGAGTGTGGCTCTTGGTTTGTTTTAGATTTTTCCTTATTAAACTTCATATACATACAACGGATGACCTTATGTCCCTCTACATCACTTATTGTTGATTACCTAATTTGTTAGGGAATTGGTTTAAACGTATTTAATTTTTTCAATGGTTTACGACATTGCATATATACATTGTACAATTACATTAAAGGATTAGAATGAAAGCAAACTGCTTATAGAATTCTTCTCCTTTGTTCGACTTAGAATTATCCACTCTAATAGACAAGTGTATATATAATGAACGTCATGTAACGTGTTCACAAATGGATTGTTCCCAAACTGTATACACATAACAACTGATGACATTATGTCCCTCTACATCGTACATTGTTGATTGCCTAATTTATTACAAAATTATGGCCCTTTGTTCGACTTAGAATTATCCACTGAAAACATAATGTATAATGATTTTATTTTCATGAATGGATTGTTCCCAAACTTCATATACACACATCAACGAACGTATATTCCTCTACAATGTTGGCCCTTTGTTTTTGTTTTATAATTTTCCATTCCAATACTGTTTAATGAACTTCATTTGGTTTTCACTTCAACGGTTTTCAAGGATTATTATTACACATACAGTCCACAAGTGACGTGTCTATGCATCGAAGGTTTTCAAGGATTATTATTAGACATACAGTTCACACGTGATGTGTCTACGCATCAAAGGTTTTCAAGGATTATTATTAGACATAAAGTTCACAAGTGATGTGTCAATGCATCAAAGGTTTTCGATTTTGCATTTTCAGCTCTACTGGCCGAAGGCACCACCCTACCCCCATCATGTACACCATATAGCCAGTAGAGCGATACAGCCTGTTGTTTGTTTACGGAATTATGGACCTTTGTTTTTACAAAGAAAATGTAAAAAAAGCGGGCTATTTACCACCTTCCGTGATTGGTCTGTAGTTCTAGTTTCATTTGACACACTTTTGTGCATCAAAACAAACTAATGTCTACAAAAATCGTTTTCTTGTTCTTTCTAACCACTCTATTGAACAAACATATTAGTATAGGGGAGACCGGGGTAAGTCGGAACAAAATATACATTTTTAACCATTTCGACTGTTTTTTCAACATTTTGTCAATGAATTAGATATGTGTAGCTACTACAATATGTGTGCTTTTATAAGAACAGAGCGATTTACAAATCGGATCATTACTTCATAGAATATGCGGACACAGAGGGACGAGGTGAAATGTTCCGATTTACCCCGGGCTTGGGGCAAGTTGGAACACTGACCGGGGTAAATTGGAACAAAATCCCAGAAATGCACTACAACACATTTAATGCTTTATCGAACCGAACATTTAACAAACATTTTAACGCCTGTCAAATGAAGCAAATGGCTGGAAAAACACATAACAAAGAATAATCTTTCTTAGGCATGCTAAATTCCACATTAGTTATAGTTTATTGCTAATGTTTACTGAACTTGATAACACTGAGATGAAATTATTTTATGTAAAACAAAATACCAAAAGATTTTAACTATAACCACATTGAAACGTAGACGGCAAACACTGTGTTTTCAATTACTATCATAAAATAGTTTAACTGTAAACACATAAAAAGTCCACAGTACTAGTAGGAGTTTGAAACATAATTAAAAGTAAACGTCAATTTATTTTCAAACACTAAATACGTTAGTGTTCATTTTGATGCAATAATAAAATTCGTCGGTTGCCAATTTAATTTAATTAATGCATAAAAATGAACACTAACCAGTACTGAAATATCATAGAAGACTGTAACAGTTACTATAAACGGATTCAAACTACATAGTAGGCAAACATTGGTATCTCAACTATTAAACTATACCTTTTAACACATGACTACACAACCTGCAAACACAGGTTATTGAGGTATTTCAATATTAAACTAAATATATTTTAATGTGCCAAAAATTAATAGCTTCTGGCCACTGTTTAAACAAACAAAACAAAAAAAACTGGTCGGGGTAAGTTGAAACAGTCACTGTTCCAACCTGCCCCGCGCACATTGTTCCAACTTGCCCCGACCGCATGCTACCAATGACCTTCACCAACAAAACACAAACGGATAAGAATAATCAAAGTTCCTATGCTTCAAATAAAAGCATGGACATGGGAATTCAAAACAATGTATAGTGATTAATAGCATTTAAATACACGAAGCTCTTAGAATCAAATATGTAGAAAATGAGAAAATGTACTTACGCTACCGAAAATCAAACTTTCGTTCTTTATTCTTCTGTTTTCATAGCGACCGCCATTGAACATTTTGTAGAAAGTCGATGATGACGTCATTAACCTACATCATCAAAAACCGTGCCCATTTGCTATGTTTATTAGTTATCGCCCGTGTTCCGACTTACCCCGTGTTCCGACTTACCCCGGTCTCCCCTACATTTCATTTTTGTTTTCAAATCATTCAGTGGTAGTTTTTTTTCCGCTAGTTTAAAGACAATTGGAAGTACTACTCTTTGTGTGATGAACATCAAAGGAGCTACTGGTACACTTGTTGTGAATACTTTGGTATAACCAGGATGATGACTGAAACCACGACCTCCCGCGTGCGAGGTGGACGCTCTACCGATATGCCACGCCGCGGAAAGGTTAGTGTATATGGTGTTTTACGTCATTTTCAACACATGCAAGTTTATATATGACGGTCGATTTTTTGTAGTGGAAGCAGACCACCCACTTTTCCTGGGTAGAACCAGTACTGTACACATCCCGCCATCCGTAAGAATCGACACATTCTCACTTAAAGTCGAGCTCCCAGTGGGATTCGATCCCGCAGCGGAAAAAAAATGAGCGAAACTTATTGCTCATTAGGTGACACCAAATGCCTAATACACGGGGTTGTGCGGATGGATAACTTAAGATCATTTCCGAAAAAAAAAACGGTCAAAATATGTCCATTGGTTCCTGGCGAGATTATTTGTTAAAGAATTGTGATGTTTTTAGGAACGGCGACCATATTGGATTGGCGTTATTTGTATACTATTGGAAGGTGTCCACCTTAGGCCCACTCATATGAAATTTAAAAAAAAAATTTAATAGCTATCCCGGCAACAACAGCCAACATTTACAACATATGTTCACCGTTTCTAAACCTACTGACGACGAGGTCTATATTATATATATTACATATTTTGAGAATCCAAACTCTATAGACACAGGTAAGTGACACAATGTAAACGGCTCCAACCAGCCAGGCCGAACCCCAAAACTGGAGCGTCGAATTAAGTTACCAACTCATAATTCATTTTACACATATTCAATCACCGATTTTTAAAGAACTCATGGAAAAGCGGTTTTGTAATTTTGGCATTATTTGGCGGGTTAGTTTCTTTAATAATTGATATCACATTGATAAACATTATCTCATAATGTTTTGGCAAATTTTATGTAAATCGAGTAAATCAAAGAGTCCATGCTAACCATATTCAGACATGGCTATTTTTTCAACTTGTCCACGCTTTATGATCGAGGTAAGTTCAGAGGTGGGATGGGTCGGTTAGTCAGATAAGGCATGATTTCAATGCTTTTATTAATAGTAAACAATTTGAATAAGTTTGGTATAAGTTAAATGACAAACTGAAGGAGTTGGGGTATTAACAAAGCAAAGTAGGCTACAGTATTTTTATATTATTAAAGGGTCATGACTGTTTCGAGTTTTTTTGTCTTCAATTTGTTAACAATTCGGGATAACATACATGGGAGAGGTCATGTGGACGCTGTACCGGCTTACATGGCTCTTATAATGTGTGTGTGTGTGTGGGTGGGTGGGGGGGGGGGGGGGGGGGGGGGTGGGGGGGGGGGGGGGGGCGGGGAAAGAGGCCCAAGAAGAGGGCATGTGGACGCTATACTGGCTAACATGGCTCTTATAATGTGTGGGGTGAGGGGGTTGTGGGGGGGGGGGAACAAGAGGCCCAAGAAGAAGGGGGCCTTTGGACGCTGTACTAGCTAACATGGCTCTTATAATGTGTTTGTGGTGTGTGTGTGTGTGTGTGTGTGTGTGTGTGCGCGGGGAGGGGTGTAAACAAGAGGCCCAAGAAGAAATAACGGAAATAGAAGCCAAAGGCGGAATCGAGGTTTCGTGATTAGGTGGCATGTAACTTTTGAAATAAATGATTGACGAGAAAAACAATGATCTTAGCCTGATGAGATTTTTTACGATGTCACGAAACCTTTTTCTTTTTTTTGCGGGTTTGGGGTCTTCTTATATGTCTGGTTTGGTTTGGAATGCATGCATATTATGTTAACGGGTTTTGAGATGTATGGGTCGTTGGATCTCCAACCGTGTATCATCGTCTGGAAATGAGCATCATGTTTTACATTAAAGTACATCTAAAATATAAAGTAGTTGTATTTTATTTATATACATATAATGGAGACCGGTGGGCGAGTCTAGGGTTTCAGACAATAATGTATACCTTATATGTGTAAGGGCACACTATTAAAATCATAAGCAATAACACGATGGGGGTCAGCATGTTTTTAAGCACGTCGTAGCCTTCCCCCACCCTAACCCACCCCACCCCCGAACACACACACACACTCACTACAAAAACAATTAGTGAAAAAATAAGAATGTACGGTACGGGTTTGCGACGGATGTGGTGTTCTTAATATTGTCTTTCATAATATTGGCAGGTCATGTCGAACATCAAAGGAATACGTCAACATGATTTGATGCAAAAAAGGGCCAGTCTTCCGAGGGAGAGAGAGAGGCAGTTCAAATAGGACAGCAGTCTTCGAATTAACCAACTAGCCCGAAGCCCGGGGCTAGTAAACTGTCATTCGGGCTAGTGATTTTGTTTTATGTAGTTGGGCTAAAGGAAAATGTACGGGTTTCATTGAGTATATGAGAATTCGGACACAAAAAAAATAGTTCAAAGACTGGGACAGCTGGATTTAAATCATCAGTAGGTGGCATAGAAAGAGCTAGTTTTTGGTGTTGTTTAAAAGTCGAAACATTCTCAGGCCATTTGTTACAATAAACTTATTTTCCTTTGAGGGTCTCAATATCATTTTGTTGTTGAAACGAGCCTCGGGTTGATGTGGTGAGTAAAAGTCGGACTACGCACATCACACACAATTTAGGCAGCATCACTCAAGTTTAAATAGTTTCGTCAATACAATGTGCTGCAAACACGGTCTTGCGGATTATAGACCCATTCTGCATATAAATGAAAGGTATCCTGGATTTCCATTCATGTTTGCACTATATGCTTTTTATTTTGAGGTCTTGTGCACCGTAAGGCCAAAAAAAAAGAGTTGTTTGTTTCCGCTAACATTCCCAAAAAAAAATAGGGTAGGTAGGTAGGCATAACTTTTTTTTTTTTCGATAACTTTTTTTTTATTTAAGAGGCAAATTTTGTGCTATAGGTATGTGAACTGACAGCATTGTACACAGTTTATCATTGACAAGGCATGTTTGTGCTACACATAGTATCAACCTACAGCATTGTACACAGTTTATCATTGACAAGGCAAGTTTTGTGCTATACATAGTATCAACCTACAGCATTGTACACAGTTTATCATTGACAAGGCAAGTTTTGTGCTATACATAGTATCAACCTACAGCATTGTACAATTTCATTGAAAATGCAAACTTTAAGCTTTAAGATGCAGGACCGGTATCTCGAGACCTTCAGAATAGAATGAAAAGGCTTCTGTTGGTTAAATATGTAATAAAAATAGCAATACCAAAATATTAGCCACCGATTTCAACATAAAACATAGAATTTCGACTTTCCAAGTTTTTTATCAAAACATTTCTTGAATCTGACTATGAAAGAAAAAATAAAATTCCCTGGTTGTGGTGGGACTCGAACCCGCAACCTGCTGCTCACAAGACAAGCGCTCTAACCACTGAGCTATCGAGGTAGTTGAAATAAACGATAATACAAGTCCTATTTTATAACACTGAGTTAAACACATTCAAACTGTAAACAAACAAACAAGAAAAGGCAGCTTTTTCTTCCAAATGTTAATTTTCTCCATGTTTATGAAACATTTCGGTGTTATCATTTCAGATTAATTCATTTTTAAGGGAGTGTAATACATAGCCAAATCATAATTTGAAAGTATGCATGTAAACAAACTTGACCTCCCTATACATGCTATCATTTTTTACCATTAAAAATACTAGTGAAAACTTGATTTCACACAGTTTTAATACCATCAAACATCATGGTGTTTCAGAACAAAATTTTCTTGATAAATATTTACTTCTGTACTTTTTTATCTTACAATTAACAGCTATTATAAAGGATTTAAATTTATCGACAAAAAAGGAAATGTGACAAAACCTCGTAAGAATTTTCTCCATTGATGTTGGTGGAAACCAGGGTCTTCACAAGGTTGATGGCTTGAGGATGATATGAAAGAAATAGTTCGTAGAATGTCCAAGAGAGTGGACACACTGAAAATTTTTGTATAGGCTTGTTATTGTGAGGGCAGATGCCCAAATTCACGGCCAAAATACACGTTCGGCCAAAATACACGTTGGCCGATCCGTGGAGGCTGCCATATTGGATCGACTGCTGACGATAAAAACGAGGACAACCAAATGAATACGTTTTTCGTACTCATTTATTTCGTTCCGTCTACGTTTCGCAAACATTTTCTTTCGTACCCAAAAATTTTCGTACCAAAATCGGAAAAAAAAGTTTAGGGTCGGGGGGTAAAATTAGGGTCGGTCGGGTTAGTGGAAACAAACAACTTTTTTTTTTACGCCTAATCCCAAACTTCTTACATCGTACCTTCCTTAAAAATCCCCCATCCCCGACCCTGGATCCGCACTTCAATTTGTTAAACAGGGTTACTTCGATTATGACGTAAGGTATTACGTCATAATTATCTGTACTGTAATAATAATGTTGAGAATACCCCTATAACGTGTTTGCGCCGAGTCAGAAGCTACGGAAAATGCAAACTATGTTGATTATACGGTGTCCTGTTAGGGCCAAATTACCATCGCGTCTTCCCATCGATCATCGACCTAGGTCACTGCCATGCACGACACACTTCGAGACTTTTCTGCGAGTTTTACATCCAAATACAGCCTATCTACCCCAATCAACAGTCTATGGTCAATCTTCAAACAGAAATGCATTGAGACCATTACGTCACATGTACCATCCAAGATGACATCATCACGTTTCAACCAACCATGGTGTAACCGGAAGATCCACAGACTGTCCAGGAGGAAACACAGGGCTTACAAGAAGGCCAGACTTACTAATCGTCCTCAAGACTGGGAGAGATACCGCACCATCCAGAAAGACACTCAGTCTACATGTCGGACAACCTACAACGAATATGTCAGTGACCTTGTAAGCGATAAGGGCAACTCTAAGAAGCTCTATTCCTTTGTGAAGAGCAAGAAGTGTGATGGGACAGGCGTTTCACCCTTGAAGAAGGATGGCTCAACCCATTCGGACCCGAAGGAAAAGGCAGATATACTGAACGAGCAGTTTTCATCAGTGTTCACCAGGGAGAACAGGACCCACATGCCTCAGCTTGGACAGAGTCACACTCCTACTGCCCCTCCCATCCATGTAACAGAGAATGGCGTATTGAAGCTCTTACTTGGACTGAATCCCTACAAAGCCACTGGCCCTGATCAGATCTCCTCTAGATTCCTCAAGGAAATGGCCACCTCCATTACACCAGCATTGACTTTCATCTTTCAGGCTTCACTGAACCAAGGTCAGACTCCAGATGACTGGAAAGGTGCCTTTGTCACGCCATTATTCAAGAAAGGAAATAGGAACACAGCATCAAACTATAGACCTGTCTCCCTCACCTCCATCTGCTGCAAAGTCATGGAACACATTGTCCATAGCCACCTGATCACCTTCTTCGAGAAGCACAGCATATTGACAGACAGACAGCATGGCTTCCGGAAGAAGAGGTCCTGTGAAACCCAGCTAATCACCACACTCCAGGATCTAGCATCAGGCCTTAACAACAAACAGCAGCTGGATGTCATACTACTGGACTTCAGTAAAGCCTTTGACAAGGTCCCCCATGAGCGTCTTGCTGCCAAACTTCATCATTACGGTGTTCGAGACAAGACCCTGGAATGGATAAAGAGCTTCCTTGCTGATCGATCGCAACAAGTGGTACTAGAAGGACAATCTTCTCAGTCTGCTCCAGTTACTTCTGGAGTTCCTCAAGGTACAGTCATGGGACCACTGCTCTTCCTGGTGTACATAAACGACCTACCATCGAGAGTTGAGTCCAAGGTCAGCCTTTTTGCTGATGACAGCATGCTGTACCGGATTATCAACTCCGATGAAGACGCCAAGAAGCTACAATCAGACCTTGATCACCTTCAGCAATGGGAAGATGACTGGCAGATGGCATTTAATCCCGACAAATGTGAGGTTTTGAGAGTCACAAACAAGAGGCGTTTTATTCCTGCCACCTATTCTATACATGGCAAGCAACTGCAGATGACATCAAAGGCTAAATATTTGGGAGTTACCATAGACAGTAAGTTATCATGGAACCCACACATTGATGCTGTCACGAAGAAGGCAAACAACACAACAGCGTTCCTTCGAAGAAACCTATCCTCATGCCCCAAGGAAGTTAAGTCCACTTGCTACAAATCCCTTGTTAGACCACAACTAGAATATGCGTCAACAGTATGGGACCCATCTACGAAGTCCAGCATCACCAAGGTTGAAGCAGTACAACGCAGGGCTGCTCGTTTTGTCATTGGAGACTACAGCCGAACGAGCAGTGTCACCACCATGCTTCAGCACTTGGAATGGAAGGACCTCCAGACACGTAGACAGCATGCCAAAGCTGCTATGATGTACCGCATTGTACACCAGCTGGTGGAAATCCCGATTGTACCATATTTCCACCCTACCGGCGCCAATACCAGAGGACATGCTAGCAGGTTTCTTCAACCGTTTACTACAGTGAATAGCTACCGTGACTCCTTCTTCCCGTCCGGCATCAGATTATGGAACTCCCTCCCAGTCAGCCTCATCGACGCACCATCCCTCGAAGTGTTCCAGACAAGGATGGTTGCTATGACGGAGTGACCAGTTACAAGATGTTTTTAACCTGTTTTTAACTGCACTACCGACCCTCCCTCACGTGTACATAGTTCACAATGTGCGAGTATGCTCCAGAGGAGTCCTGCACAGTAACGGAAGAAGAAGAAGAAGAAGGTCGATGGTCTATGGTAAGATGCGATGGTCGATGGTCAGATGCGATGTTAAGATGCGATGTTAAGATGCGATAGTCGATGGTAAGATGCGATGGTAAGATGCGATGGTCGATGGTAAGATGCGATGGACCATCGACCATCGCATCTTACAATCGACCATCGCATCTTACCATCGCCCATCGACCTTGACAACATTTTTCTACGGTAATCGTGAGATCTTCATCAGCATGATAATTGAATTGATTAAAGTCGATGGACGATGGTCGATGGTAAGATGCGATGGTCGATGGTAAGGTGCGATGATAAGATGCGATGGTCGATGGTAAGATGCGATGGTAAGATGCGATAGTCAATGGTAAGTTGCGATGGTCGATGGTCCATCGCATCTTACCATCGAGCATTGTATCTTACCAGCGCATCTTACCATCGCATCTTACAATCGACCATCGCATCTTACCATCGACCATAGCATCTGACCATCGACCATCGACCTAGGACACCGTATGATTATATAGCCTTTCTATACGGTGTCCTGTTAGGGCCATGTTACCATCGCATCTTACCATCGACCATCGACCTAGGTCGATGGTCGATGGTAAGATGCTATGGTCGATGGTAAGATGCGATGGTAAGATGCGATGGAAAATGATAAATGCGATGGTCTATGGTCCATCACATCTTACCATCGAGCATCGCATCTTACCATCGCATCTTACCGTCAACCATAGCATCTTACCATCACATCTTACCATCGTCCATCGACTTTAATCAATTCAATTATCATGCGGATGAAGATCTCACGATTACGGTAGAAAAATGTCAAGGTCGATGGTAAGATGCGATTGTCGATGGTAAGATGCGATGGTAAGATGCGATGGTCGATGGTTAGATGCGATGGTCGATGGTAAGATGCGATGGTCGATGCGATGGTCGATGGTCCATCGCATCTTACCATCGACCATCGCATCTTACCATCGCATCTTACCATCGCATCTTACCATCGACCATCGCATCTTACCATCGACCTAGATCGATGGTCGATGGTAAGATGCGATGGTAACATGGCCCAGCAGGACACCGTACATTTTGCATATTTTTAGTTCGATGTAAATTCATGATGAGCCTTTTTTGTCTTTCAGATCAACTCCAAATATACTCACCAAAAACAAAACAACATGTGTGCAATAAGGAGGCCAAGATTACTATACTCACCAAAAATAAAAGTACCCCCTTTTTTGCTGGTATGCCCAATGCCTCTTTCGAGGGCGTAGGACAGCTTGAATAGCGCTTAAATTAAACAATGTTTATGTTTTTAAGCAAATTTCACTGAGTATTAAATATTCCTTTCAACAGTTAAAAGTATTGCCAAGCAATACTCTTTTATGGATACAATGGACACCTTAAAGGGAAGTAATTTAATGAATTTGGATAATCAAAAGCTGCTACATACACCATCGATTTTGTGTTTTTCTGTGTGTGTTTTTTGAAGCAACGTATGGAGAATATTGTCTTGGACAAATTGAGGTAATGGCTGCAGATTTTTTTGTGTTTTCATAAATGCATGGTTTAAGATAAAGGGGATAACTCCCTTGTGTACTGAACATTTCTAAAAAGAACTTTTGTTTGGAATTTTGGTGGTGGTCGCTCTAATTATTCTATATACATCCTTTATTATTTCCTGTTTTGCTGTCTATATAATAAGGGAAAGAAAAAAGGGTACTTTTTATTTTTTCTCAGTATATAAACCCATTTGCAATAGTGCGCGTAGTCAAGTACTTCCGAGAACAACGGCACTTGTTGCCTTCCTTTTTATGTTTTTGTCGATGGTAAGATGCGATGGTAACATGGCCCTAACAGGCCGTATGATTATATAGCATTTCTATGCGTGTCCTGTTAGGGCCATGTTACTATCGCATCTTACCATCGACCATCGACCTAGGTCGATGCTCGATGGTAAGATGCGATGGTTTATGGTAAGATGCGATGGTAAGATGCAAAGGTCGATGGTAAGATGCGATGGTAGATGGTAAGATGCGATGGTAAATGCGATGGTCGATGGTAAGATGCGATGGTCGATGGTAAGATGCGATGGTAACATGGCCCTAATATGACACCGTAGTTAACAGAATATATAACATTACGTTGATCAATACATTAACATGCTAGTATTTCGAAGTTGACTGAATTGACAACATCGGCGTAAAAATCGCTTTATTTTTGAATGTTTGATGCTCGATTTGAAAGCATTCAATAAATATTTTGATGTTTTCTTTGACGTATGACATTGTTATCATTGGTATAAATCATTTCAAATTGAGGATGCAGTTTCAATAATGGCTGCGTATATAAGAATTTCGATTTTTGTTAATTTTTTTCGGTCATTTCAAGCCAACAAAATGGCGGATTTTCAGTTTTTTTCAAAGAGGTACTCGGTAGGGAACTATTTTCAACGGTAGGGAACTATTTTCAACGTTGCCATGTGAGTGGAGACGTCCAAAGAAATAACCACTTGCGTACCCACTGTAAAGATCGAATGCAAAATGAAGATGCTAGATTGTTAACAAAATATTAACATACTGACAGACGACGCTTTAGACGCTTCGGCCAGTAGAGCTTAAATCGATGGTGCGACTGACCTTCGTCTCCTTCAAGAGGCAATTTTGTTCAAAATTATAATATGTTAAAATATTTAAACGTTTATACACAACGTTTACTTGTTCTTACGAGTATGCTTTTGAGATGTCTCAATAAACAGGCGATGCTATTCATCAGTTCTCAAACGCGGATCCCGTTTTTTTTTCGGGTTGGGGAAGTGTGTGGGGATGGGGGAGGGGTCGTGTGTGTGGGGTAGGGTGGGTTTTTGGGTGGGTTAGCTGGGGGAGGGGTGGAATGAGAGTTTTATGTCTTCGTGGTGTGTGTTTGGGATGGGGTGGAGGGGTGGGTGGGGGAGGGGTCGTAACTTTTTTATATTATTACATGTAATATTTTTGTCTTATGAGATTTTCTTCATATCTCAGGATCAAATCAGCTACTGGGTCTTTATGTGTCCAATAATTATTAGTGTATTTGTCATGAGAATATCAATATGTTAGACTGGTTTGGATTTTTCCAATACTTGATCTGCAAGTCGTTCTTTGTTCTCTTGCGCTAGAGGGAATAAATCGATAAGCCCGGTCCTGCGAGTTTTACATTTGCCATAGCAAATATGTGTCCAGTTACGTCACGAAGCAAGTTCTGTTGATATGCTATATTCTACACACAGTACATATTATACATACAGCAGCGCAGATCTGGTAAGTACATGTCTAACTTATTTATGCTAGGGTATGTATTTAAGTTGTACGTGTGACTCGTACGGAAAGTTAATGAGGAACATATCAAAACATTCCATACAAGACATGGTTTGACATTAATTAGTGCTCAATAGATCTAGTCATAGACCTATAGGCCTATAGTATAATATACGTCTATGCTCTAGTTTATAAATTCAGTAGGATATACATAAGGAGTTGTTTAATACTATTATCACGAATTGATATTGGGAGACTCCGAATTACCATAGGATTCACGTATCTTAGGGTGTAGTGTTTGTGCTTGTGAGGACGTGGAGAGGAGGGGGAGGGGGACTCGATTATTTAAACTGTGCTTTTTTCTTTTTAAATGTTAAAAGGCTTGAGTTCAAACAAATACAGCACTGAATATTTGTAGGATACATTTTGAATGATGATTCGTATGGTGAAGGCATGTGATCCGTCACAGCGACGACTAGCAGCGTTCCTGATCATTGTTGTCGTCTGCGAGGTATTGTTCATCTGCTGCATCATCAAGCACGAGCACAATGTAGCAAGCGACGAGTACATGAAGGCACTTGCAAATATTGCAGAAGCTGGAAACCGTTCTTGGGAATTAATGACGAATTCTGTGGATACGAATGTGCGAAACAAAACAAACAAGCACTCGTTATTATTCAAGGTAAACACATAACTGTCTATAGATTATATTGATTGTAAAGTACGGCAACCTGCACTCAAAAATAAATCTCGCTGCTCTAAACTGCAGTAAAATAATTAATATATGCACATTTTCTCAAATAGAGAAACAATAAAAAAAATCTTTTCACATTTCAAATACAATGCATTATATACGTATAAAAGTATGGAAGGAGAGATACATATTTTAATATTTCTATACTGGATAAATACGTCAATAGTGTCGTGTGTGCCTTTATACGTCAATAGTGCCGTGTGTGCCTTTATACGCCAATAGTGTCGTGTGTCATGTGTCGTGTGTCCCTTTATATGTCAATAGTGTCGTTTGTCCCTCCCTTTAAACGTCAATAGTGTCGTGTGTCCCTTTATACGTCAATGGTGTTGTGAGTTCCTTTAATACGTCAATTGTGTCGCAAGTCCCTTTATACGTCAATAGTGACGTGAGTCCCGTTATTCGTCAATAGCGTCGTGAGTCCCTTTAATACGTCAATAGTGTCGTGAGTCCCGTTAGTCAATAGTCTCGTGAGTCCCGTTATACGTCAGTAGTGTCGTGAGTCCCTTTATACGTCAATAATGCCGTGTGTGCCTTTATACGTCAATAGTGCCGTGTGTGCCTTACGTCAATAGTGTCGTGAGTCCCTTTATAGGTGAATAGTGCCGTGTGTGCCTTTATAAGTCAATAGTGTTGTGTGTGCCTTTATATGTCAATAGTGTCGTGTGTGCCTTTATACGTCAACAGTGTCATGAGTCCCTTTATACGTCAATAGTGCCGTGTGTGCCTTTATACGTCAATAGTGTCGTGAGTTCCTTTATACGTCAATAGTGTCGTGTGTGTATTTATACGTCAACGGTGTCGTGTGTCCCTTTATACGTCAATAGTGTAGTGAGTCCCTTTATACGTCAATAGTGTCGCGAGTCCCTTTATACGTCAATAATGTCGCGAGTCCCTTTATACTTGAATAGTGTTGCGAGTCCCTTTGTACGTCAATAGTGTCGTGAGTCCCTTTATAGGTCAATAGTGTCGTGAGTCCGTTTATACGTCAATAGTGTCGTGTGTGCCTTTATACGTCAATAGTGTCGTGTGTCCCTTTAATACGTGATAAATACGTCAGATTTCCGAGTGTAGTGTTCCTTAACTCAAACATCACGTGCATATTTACCCCGGTAACTTTATTTTTCCTACCATATATGTTTTCATTCGGCATCGTTCCTGTCCTTAGCTTCGTCCATCGGATAGGGACGTATCGGTGTATCGGAGTATATGTTCCGAGCAAGAACCATAGCAATATATTCGTTAGTAAGAGTATGGAAAGTTCCCGAATCACATATCTCTGGGTCGGATCCACATAACCTATACTGTGTTAAGCCGTTAAACAAGTTTCAATTCAATTCCTCATCGTTCCAGTGATGATATACTGGACACATTAAATGTCTCTGCTTTCTTATTTTTTGGAGGACATTATACAAGTATTGCCTTATATTCGTTCCTCCTCGGGTTGATACAACCATGTATTGTCCGAAATCAAAAGGAAAAACTAATTTAGGCCTACAATCAATAAACAATTTCAAAATTATCCAGAGAAGCCGACAGATGTCTGACATGTGTCTTGTTGTTGATATCACGCCTCATCGAGTTTATAGACTATTTCGTTCAATTTTGTTTCTAACCACACCTTCGGGTCAATGCTGTTTCTCAAGCCGTGTTTTTTATCGGGAAACACGTGGTCGGGAAACAGTCTGTCAAACAAGTTGTTTTAATATTTTTGTTTCGTTCTAGGTGTATATAATATATTTGTTTGTTTGATTGTTTTACGTCATTTTTAGCACATGTTAGGCCATATATGACGGTCGATTTTTTTATGGCAGAGGCAGACCATCCCATCTTTCCTACCATATATGTTTTCATTCGGCATCGTTCCTGTCCTTAGCTTCGTCCATCGGATAGGGACGTATCTGTCGGTCCCGTGTATCGGTCAGTCCCGTGTATCGGAGTATATGTTCCGAGCAAGAACCATAGCAATATATTCGTTAGTAAGAGTATGGAAAGTTCCCGAATCACATATCTCTGGGTCGGATCCACATAACCTATACTGTGTTAAGCCGTTAAACAAGTTTCAATTCAATTCCTCATCGTTCCAGTGATGATATACTGGACACATTAAATGTCTCTGCTTTCTTATTTTTTGGAGGACATTATACAATTATTGCCTTGTATTCGTTCCTCCTCGGGTTGATACAACCATGTATTGTTCGAAATCAGCTACTAACGTTTTGCATGTTTTCCTGCATACCGGATTTGGCGCACGTGAATTTTATCTCGACCCTAGAGTGAGATGGAAATTTCTTGCGTACCGGACAAGGATATCCGTCATTTTACCGGGGCTAGATATTACCATCTCACCCTAGGGTCGAGATAAAATTCACGCTCGCCAACATCCGGCATGCAGGAACAAATGTTAAACGTTAGTTGCTTGCGGTGTCAACGCACATCATGTCTCTGATATGCAAGAAAAAGAATCTATCACGGGTATTCGGTTCAGATAGGGAATTCCAAACCTCGGTATAAATGTTTTAATCAGAACCTCGGCAGAGCCTAGGTTCCGATAAAAAAACTTACACCTCGGGTTGGAATTCCCTATCTTCACCTGATACCCATATAATATTCTTATAATCTAGTCCCGGTAAAAGGACGGATATCCTTGTCCGGTATGCAAGAATATAAGAATCTTTCATGGGTATCCGTTGAAGCTAGGGAATTCCAACCCGAGGTATAAGTGATGTAAGACACTTATACCGAGGGTTGGAATTCCCTATCTGAACCGAATGCCCATGATAGATTCTTGTTCTTGCATATCAGAGACATACTGTCGTTGACGCCGCCAGCTCCTAACGTTTTGCATGTTTTCCTGCATACTGGATGTTGGCGCGCGTGAATTTTATCTCGACCCTAGGGTGAGATGGAAATATCTAGCCCCGGTAAAATGACGAATATCCTTGTTCGGTATTTAAGAAATACATGTATTAAATGTGCAAACGTAGATAACGTTAGATCAACGTCATCTACGTCAACGTCATCTACGTCGTAACCACTGGACACAGTTGACGTTTTTAATTGTCGTAAACAATCCCTCATGCGGAGTCGCTTGTTTGTTAGAAATAAGCAATACTCTAGTTCTAACAGTATTACTTCAGGCACTCGAAATAAACACTGATGGATATACAGCCGGTCAGAAAGTCCAAAGGCACGACGGCTCACTTTACATTCGGCAATGATAAGCTGGAGTTCCTGTCCACCTATCAGAAGGATTTCGGATTTATCATGCGAGGGATCAGAAGTAGTACTGTTAAAACGAGAACATTTTTACCAGCACAGGTAAGGCAACTCGTTACTTTTATTAGTGAATCTAACAAGTATATGCGTGGTGTTGTAACACAATTGGTGTCTGTGTGCGTGCGTATTTGCGTGCTTGTCTATTTAAGAATACGGCAACACGTTCGCCAGATGATTCTGTGCACCTCAGTGCGGTGTGTTGAATAATACTGTAATACTGTAATACTGTCTTCGAGGCCACTCATAAACCGTCGTTTCTTAGGCCCATTTGGATTGTTTATATAATTTTCCGGTAATGTCATTAAGACTATTCTGACTTCCGGTTCCCTTTTGTCTTTTTAGGTTATATTGTCTTTTTGTTGTTGTTTCATTTCATTAGTTGTTAGGCCTAAATTTGGAAGGATGTTGCGCCCAATGTTTGTTTAGCCTACTTTTGAATGAATTTATGGTGGGTGCCTCAGTTACTGTGTTAGGTAGTTTGTTCCAAGAATCTACCACTCTATAAGCAAAGGATTTCCTCCTAATATCAACTCTTGCTCTTTTCTTAAATAATTTATGTGAGTTTCCCCTAGTGCCAGTATTCGGGGCCATAGTGAACAGTTTATTTTTATTTACTTTATCGATGTTATTTAACATTTTGTAAACCTGAATCCCATCGGCTCGCTCTCTTCTATACTCCAATAAGATTAATAGTGCTTTAAAACAAGTAAATATAAAATAAATATGATATGACTTAACATTAATATTAAAAGTCGAGCCTGTCTGCCGCCACTGAGTTCACTGGAAATTACATCTTTTGATTATTACCTTCTGCAGGGCTCTATATGGCAGTTTCGTCCCAGCCTTCTGTTATTATTATTATCTAAAAAAAAGTATTAATTAATACAGAGTAAAATGTACGAACCTAAACCCAAACTCATTTATGTAGAGAAGTTCGTATATCGTATTTGTTTTAATATTTATTAATGCTATTCATTCGAAAAAATGACCTTGATTTCTTATAAGTCCAAAGCATTATTTTTCTTAAACGTATTAATTTTTATTATGACTATATTTAATATAATTTATATTTAATATACACATATATATATATGAGGAGTAATGTTTTGTAATCTACGTTACATATTGGTAATCTATGTTGCATATTAGTTGTCTGGAATGTTACCCTTACATTGCGTACACATTTCTACTTCTACTTCTACCATATAACTGGCCACCTTCAACAAGTTGTAGTTATTGCCAGTGGAGGAACGCTTTACATCGTAAGACAAAGAGAAGTGTTTGAAATATGTAGTGATAAGTTAAAAAAAGAATAATGCACCTAAGGAGGTTTAGTTAAAGAGTGTGGACAACTGAGTCTTGAAGGACTCAATAGATCCAGCATTCACTATATCTACTGGCAGGCACATTACAAAGTGTTAACGTCTTAGTATCATATGTAAATGTATTTTGTAACATGTTGCTTATGCTGTTCATATATGTGAACCTAAGTGAAATAAAGAAGTTGAAGTATCCAATATGTGTTTTGTATCTGTTCCAAACACATGCTTATTGAGATTTTTTTCTAGAAACATGTCATATAAGTTTAGATAATGTAGAATTAGTAAGCTACGCTATTACAATAACAACTGTCAGTCATTCCCTGTTTAACTTACTACCAAGGGATGTACCATGCTAATCCGTTGCCGAATGGTTAACGACCCTGCGTTGTAAACCGTCGCCTCTCACCGCTGCAGGTTCGAATCCCACTGGGATTGTGAGGAAGTGTCGATTTTTAGGGATGGCGGGAGGTGTTCTGGTTCTACCCAGGAAAAGTGGGTGGTCTGCCTCAATCACAAAAAATCGACCGTCATATATAACCTTACATGTGTTGAAAATAACGTAAAACACCATACACAAAAAATTGAGCACACTCTATCGGTAACTACATTTGTATAATAAGTTAGTTGCCCCCAAAACATATTACATTTAACATGTATGTAATATAAATTTAATTTAACAGTACGACATTCTAAAGGTATACTATAGGCACAATAGTCTGGGACTGTGATATAATATTTTAGTAAAACTTGTTTGCTTTTATATATTTTTCTACACAAAATAATATCAGAAATAACTCCAACAACTATTTTGCTAAGTAATGTTATTTAAGGTATAAAATTACCAGCCGCAGGTATTTATAATGTGTGACCCTTTCTTTTGAGAAATGGTGTATTGTACCTTCTATATCGCTAACGATTTGCAAGCTCTATGTACAAATCATCATTAACTTCACATTTTATTTTGAAATTCAGATATTTCCATACAAAGACCGTCAGGCAGAAGCCAATAAATGGGTTTCCTCAGCAATGGGGGACTTCGCAGAATTTGGCAGCGAATCGCGCAGTAAGGTGTATAACATGAGCAAGTTCGAGTTTACGTCCTTTAGAGCTATTCAAACAAAGCCTTCTGATCTTTTGAATGAAGTTCAATATTTGCCAGTCTCAAGCATGTATGCAAATGCGTTAACTCTGCCAAGAATCTACGCACCGTGCCTACCACGGCACGTGTTAAAGATGCCTACTCGTCACAGGTGAGTGCAAATAGATTTTTTTTATAGTCCAGTCTGTCTGCGAAATGTTACCACTCAAGCTCAAATAAAGAGAAATAATTAAAAACAAATATATCAGAGAGTTATGAGTGTTATAAGATGTATTCATTGTTGAAGATGTGTGCAAAGTTTCATTGTTTTACACCTAATATTTTGAAAGTTTTTAGCCACAGTCACTTGTAAAGCCAGTTTTCAAAGGGAAATAATTAAAGAAATATGAATAGAGAGTTATGGGTCTTTATCAGATGATGCTGATGATTTTTACAAAGTTTCGTTGTTGTAGACCTTATATTTTGGAAGTTATTAGCCACAATTAGTTGTCAGGTAAAAGTTAACGGACAGACAGACAGACAGACGGACTTACAAAATGAGTTTAGGTGGCTAGCCTATTGTTCTCCCTATTCGGACTGATGGTCGGATGGTCAACGCCACATAATACGTCGCAATGGGAATATCAAAATTACTCCAGAATTAGGGTTATATGTTAAGTACTGCAACATCATATTAGGAAACATTCTGAGATTAGCCCTCCCAAAATGAACAGAGTTTAGATTTATTTCATTTCCAAGACTTTGGCACGGGTTATCACAGAAGTACTGGAGGAATTCAATTACATTTTGCGGCAGAGGAAAGAACTCAATTTGAAGGGATATGTGTGCTTTAGTTGGTTAAAATTCGTTAAATATTAAGAAAGTTACAAAGCAAAATCCTACTTGCATCAAGCGCTTCATTGATGAACCCAATCAGAAAGGTCACGTGGTTTTGCCACCATAAAGTCCAGACTCTATTGTGCCCATCGCGTCAGGTATACCTTGACGTGTTCGTTGGCGGACGGACTATAAACCTTAGAACTACACACACACACACACAGGTTTTACCACCATGGCTTCTTGCATTAACCCATAGCTTTCACTAAATTCAACCTAAGCTTAAATGACCCGTATACAGTAAGACAAATATTGACTTGCACGAGCATTAGCCCTTCTCTTCAAGGCTGGGATCCCAGTTTTCTGGAAGTCTTAAGACCTTTAAGAAGCTAGTAGGACATAATGCCGTCATCCTATTTATGGACATACAACTTTTCTGTAACTTGCCTTGTACAAGCCCCGACACATTCAAGTAGGGTTTGATCTAATCCGAGCCTTCTCTGACCCTAAAAACCTTTTTTTAATAAAACATTTTTTTGCGGTTTTATAGGTTTTTAGGGTCAGAGAAGGCTCGGATTAATTTCTTAACTTCGTCTGAAAAGGTTGACTGTTACAACTTTATTAAGGTTAATGAAACAAATATTTCGGTTCAGATAGGTAAATAAATATATTGATAATCGGTTTATATGCTTGAAATGTTAATCCAATGAATACTTACATACATATATTGATATAAAACTAAGAGGGCAGCTGTTTTTACTATAGGAGTTCCTCTGACCGTACACAGCCAGATGAAATATCAAAAATCGTAAAAAGCGCTGGTAAGGTCAGAGAAGGCTCGGATTAGGTTTGATCGTCATTCATTTGTATACAAGTTAAAAGTTAGCATTTGTAATGGTGTATATTGACTGGATGTCATAATACATGGTGGGGTGAAATTCTCCTACTATTAATACTGACTATATGTCAAATTGTTAACAAGTAGTTTTTGTTGTAATTAAAGAGCCGATTTTAGTTTGATCAAAGCAATAACTCTAAGTTGCGATTTTCTTATAGTAAACTAATGCTTAGTTTCTGTCCATAACCTAGGGTGTATTAAGTATAAGCCCCTATTAATTATGAAGATTGAAAGCGTTTAGGAGAGCTAAGTTACAACTAAAGTTCATGCAAGATTTTTGAAGTTTTTGCAGTTATATTTCTTTTGAGATATTGTTTTAATAAAATAACAGGCACTTTCAAAAAATCCTTGAAGTTTGACGGGAAAACATGAAATGTCCATGTCGCGTTTTTAAAAACATTAACTTGAACAAGACTTTCTGCCAATGTTGAATGCCAAAATCACTCTATATAAGTACAGTACACTTTAACTGAACATCTTAAGAATGCCTTTCCCTTCCTGTAATGCACGGGCAAAAATAGATAATGTTTTTAAAAAAATCATTGTATTTGGACTTGCTGAACACTGATAACGGATAAGCTTTCAATTAAAAAGTAATCGAAGTCCTGTAACTCCGACAAAAATGTCCTGACAATATGCGCTACTAGACATTATACTAATACTTCCTGTGAAGTTTCCTTAAAATTGGATGAAAAACAGACAAGAAAGCGTGACGAATGGACATGACTAAGGTGGTTGTTTCTTAAGTGGTCTGTAACCTTGAGTGGTCAATGCATTTGTCCATCCACTGCTCAAATGGTTTTTCAGTTCCTATACCTAAAGTGGTCATGTATTCTTTTAAAACCACTATACCCCCACTAGAACCCATAAAAGATGTCATTATTAAGTGGTTACCACCTTAGACAGGCGCGTAGCGTGCTTTACTCATTTACTCACGTGAGTAAACTTTTCAAACGAAGGCTCAGAAAACACAAAAACAAGAGGGCCAAGATGGCCCTATATCGATCACCTGAGTAATTGTCCATTATCGAACTTCTTCGAAATCTTATGATCATATACAATCTGTGCAAGTTTGGTTAAGATTGTTCAAGAAATGTGGCCTCTGTTGTTTACCAACATTGAAATAAAGACACTGACAAAGTTTGGTAAAGATCAAAGACAAAATGAAGGTGTAATCTCTGGGGCTTGGCCAAATGTGACCCAAGGGCTACATGTAATATATGAGAGCTGTGTGCCTTGTGGTTTCAGAGAAGAAGATTTTTTAAGTTTTTCCCTATACAAGTCTATGTAAAACATAAGACCCCTGGGGCAGAGCCAAATGTGACCCGGGTCACCATTTTAATAAACTTGGTAAAGGACCATAAGTGCATAGTAAATGCAAAATATTAAGCCTCTGGCTCTTGCAGTTTCAGAGAAGAAGATTTTTTAAATTTTTCCCAATACAAGTCTATGTAAAACTGTGATCGCGGGGGCGGGCCAAATATGACCCCAGGGCCACCATTTGATCAAACTTGGTAAAGGACCATAAGATTATAGTAATTGCAAAATATTAAACCTCTGGCTCTTGTAGTTTCAGAGAAGAAGATTTTAAAAAAAAATTCTATATAAGTCTATGTAAAACTGTGACCCCCGGGGCGGGGCCAAATTTGACACCAGGGTCACCATTTGAACAAACTTGGTAAAGGATCATAAGCTTGTAAAAAAAATGCAAAATATTGAACATCTGGCTCAAGCAGTTTCAGAGAAGAAGATTGTTTAAGTTTTTCCCTATACAAGTCTATGTAAAACATGTGACCCCTGTGGTGGGGTCAAATGTAACCCTAGCGTCACCATTTGAACAAACTTGGTAGAGGACTATAAGCTTATATCAAATGCAATATATTGAACATCTGGCTCAAGCAGTTTCGGAGAAGAAGATTTTTTTAAGTTTTTCCCTATACAAGTCTATGTAAAACATGTGACCCCTGGGGCGGGGCCAAATGTAACCCCAGGGTCACCCATAGAACAAACTTGGTAAAGGACCATAATCTTATAGTAAATGCAAAATGTTAAACCTCTGGCTCTTGTAGTTTCAGAGAAGAAGATTTTTTAAGTTTTTCCCTATACAAGTCTATGTAAAACTGTGACCACCGGGGCAGGGCCAAATGTGACCCCAGGGTCACCATTTGAACCAACCTGGTAAAGGATTATAATCTTATAGTAAATGCAAAATATTAAACCTCTGGCTCTTGTGGTTTCAGAGAAGAAGATTGTTTTCAGTTTTTCCCTATACAAGCCTATGTAAAACTGTGACCCCCGGGGTGGGGCCAAATGTGACCCCTGGGTCACCATTTGAACAAACTTGGTAGAGGACCATAAGCTTATAGCAAATGCAAAATATTAAACCTCTGGCTCTTGCAGTTTCAGAGAAGAAGATTTTTTCAGTTTTTCCCTATACATGTCTATGCAAAACATGTGACCCTTGGGGCGGGGTCAAATGTGACCCGAGGGTCACCATTTGAACAAACCTGGTAAAGGACTATAATCTTATAGTAAATGCAAAACATTAAACCTCTGGCTCTTGTAGTTTCCGAGAAGAAGATTTTTTATTTTGTTTTCCTATATAAGTCTATGTAAAACTGTGACCCCTCGGGGCGGGGACAAATTTGACCCCAGGGTCACCATTTGAACAAACTTAGTAGAGGACCATAAGCTGATGCTACATGTAATACATGAGAGCTCTGTGCCTTGTGGTTTCAGAGAAGAAGATTTTTTAAAGTTTTTTCCTATATGTCTATATGAAAAACATGCAAAATCTCAATATACAAACTTTGGATCCCCGGGGCACGGCCATTTTTGACCCCGGGGACTTTATTTGAACAAACTTGATAGTCTAGGCGTTGGCGATCATTTTAAAAGAAAAACTGTTGAAATATGTCCTGCGGTTCTGGAGAAGAAGATTTTTTAAGGTTTCGACCATATATGGCAATGGCGGCCATCTTAGATTTCGTGCTGACCTAATTTTAACAAATCTGAAAAGCATTCATCTAAGGATCATCCATGTGAAGTTTAGTCAAAATTAGCCAAGCGGTTTCTGAGGAGAAGTCGTTTGAAGAAAAGTTAACGACGACGACGGACGGACGACGGACGCAGAGTGATCCCAATAGATCACCTGAGCCGAACAATAGATCACCTTGAGCCTTCGGCTCAGGTGATCTAAAAACAACACTAAAAAAACGCAATAAAAAGGTGAGCCTAAAGGGGTGTACAAATAACATAATGAGTCTGAAATGTTAAGGAATAATGATATTTTCGACAGGATTTAAAGATGCACCAGAAGTCACGTACGAGCGTTTATTTTTTAAAAAGTTCTCAACCCCCTCCCGCACCTACCCCCATGAGTAATCGAGATTTTGGTCATGCTACGTCCGTTATATTTGGGCTATTGGCCGACATATAAAATACCACTTAAGCTATCGACGTACGGACGGAAATGATGGCAACTATATGCTCCCCCGAAAATGTTGGACAGTGTAAACAAATGGAGACAGCGTTAGTACGAGTTTGTGGGTTGGTTTTAGTAGTGTTGATCTCCAGTTATACATCACATTTTTTTTTTTTTATAATTTTCAGAACAAAATTACCCGAGATGGTAACCGAAGCCGGTTATTCGTACCAGTGGCCTGAAGCTGAGAAAATACAGCTTCCACCTATTTTGAAAAAACGTGTTAACAATGTGAAATAAAAATCTAATTCAGTATATAATTATCTCCGTTTCCTCTGTTACTATGATGAGTATTCACTTGTATATGAATTTTAATAATGTTAGCAAAAGTTTTCAGAGGCATGCATTTTACTTGAGAATTCCATTTCATCAAAACTATTAGTTATTTGACAAGAAGGTCTGTTAATTTCTACATATGTTTTCTATAAATTAGATGCAAATTAGCCACGTTCCATTGTAACCTGCCAAGCAGTACCAGAGAAGAATAGCCTTCCTATTTCATTCAGAAAATCGCAGGCTGATCAGGGTTTACAACCCTTTATCACATAAATGGAATGGCCTTAATTCAAAGAAAGAACAGTCCATTATATATATGTAACGGGTTTAAGTGTTAACAAGATGACTTATCTTCTGTTTTCCCATTGAACTCCATCAATTTTGCAATTTTTGTTTTGCTCTTTTTTTGACTGAGGAACTCACTCTGTTAGTGAAGAAACGTTTAATACACAGGTATCACTACTTTAGTAATGCATACACAGGTATCACTACTTTAGTAATGCGTATCACTACTTTAGTAATGCATACACAGGTATCACTACTTTAGTAATGCATACACAGGTATCTCTACTTTAGTAATGCATACCCAGGTATCTCTACTTTAGTAATGCATACATTTTGTATATTTTAAAACTCTAAATTTGTCATTAAAACTTTTTGAATCTTTCCAAAAACAGATGTGCACACTTCCTTGTTTAACTGAGTAGATGGCACACTGTCTATTGATGCTATAACATACGCAGTTTCATCCCATTATTTGAAGTGGTTTTGGGGTTGCTGTGACGGAAACAAATATTGTATGACCAGGATCATTTGGGTTTTGTATGCAAAAATGGTCTACGGATGATAAATACACATGCTACGTTTCACCCAGTTATCTCATGAAAAGTGTGACTTTGAACATAGTACCACAACATATGTGCAAGATACACTATAAATGTATGATACATACAAACACGATGGACAAAGTGATCCCTAAGTATCTGCCACGCTACACAGGTGACATAAAAATAATTCGAAATTACGGACCCAACACAGAACTCGGAAATGTGTCCATGGGACACAAGTGCCCTATCAGTTGCTTAGAAAATGGAGTAACACAATTCTAGTCTCTATGACTGTTGTGTGAGAAATTTATTAAATGACCTAGAAGAACACTTGTGTTGCCTGCCATGTGCTTATTTGACCAAGTACAATATAACTCTAAACTTTGAACACATGGGGTGCAACCCTTCATGAATTATGGAACGGTTTTTTTTTTTAGTGAAGTTTATAACAAAAGGAATACATCTGCATTGGATAATTGATAAGGAAGAACTGTATAAAGTTTCATGACCACAGATCAATATTTTGGCAAGTTATGAGCTTGTTTAGGTTGCAGGTTAGTTTTATGAAAGAGGGCATAACTCTGTCAAACGGAGTTATTGGTCATGGGTACCAATATTTTGTGTGGTAAGATGAATATATGCGTGAAGTTTCATAGGTGAAGTACTTCTTAAGTTATGGCTAGTTATGAGCCCCGTTAGGTTGCAGGTTAAAGTTTTATGAAAGAGGGCATAACTCTGTCAAAATGAAAGTCAGAGTTACTGGACATGTGTAACAGCATTCCTTAGGTAGGATGAAGACGTGTGAAGTTTCATGAACATATGTCATACGGACGACGACGGACAAAGTGGTCCCTAAGTGTTTGCCATGCTATGCAGGCGACACAACAAAGTATGTCGAGGTGGATGAAGGTCGTTACGTTCGTGTCATTACCACATATTCCTACATGGCTTGGAAGCCAGCAGAAAATAATAACATTATCAACTATAGGAGAATTGTACTTTTCTAAAAGTTTGATATTACCCAGAGCTTGAAGAGATGAAAGCGAATCGGATTCCTGAATAATTGCCTTAGTTCAATCGCTTAAGTTCAGCTGAAAAGATAGAGGCCTTGCCAGGCAGACGGCTCTTTATGCTGTGTTTGTGAACAACAGCTGCTACAGTTACCTTATCTCCATATTTAGAACCAAGGTATATATGTTGAAAGTTACTATATTTCAATTTAATTTTATTAAATTTGCTTTGAAAGACCGTAGGGTCTATACTAGATTTGTTACTATTACCAAGAACAAAAATGATTGTTGGTGTTTCCAGTCCACGGTGGAATTTGTGGTACTTGTATTTGGTTTTCGATCAAAAAGAGGTTCATAACTAGGATTAACAAGAGGTCAATGACCTTGAAGCTCTACTGATTGATTTTGATTTCAGGAAGTAGTCGCTACAGACTTGTTTTTGGAAAATCTATTTTTAACCGTGGCGGCCATCTTGAATTTCCGGTTGACCTGAAATTTTGCTAGGATCAATTAGACATTAAGAGCAACATTCCTGTGAAGTTTCATGAAAATCCGTCAAGTAGTTTCAGAGGAGTAGTCGCTACAAGTTTTCATTATATAACTCTATGTAAACAAAGATGGCCGCAGCAGCCATGTTTAACGTCAAATCAAAACGATTTTCAACAAGGACCAACATCATGTCATACTGATCATTATAGAAAAAGTCCCATATCAATATCTCTTATAGTTTTGAAGAAGTAGTCGCTACAAACTTATTTATTTTAAATCTATATTTAGCTGTGGCGGCCATCTTGAATTTCCAGCCGACCTGAAATTTTTCTAGGATCAACTAGACATCAAGAGCAACATTCCTGTGAAGTTTCATGAACATCCGTCAAGTAGTTTCAGAGGAGTAGTCGCTACAAGTTTTTACTATATAACTCTATGTAACCAAAGATGGCCACTGGCAGCCATGTTTAACGTCGAATCAAAATAATTTTCCACAAGGATCAACATCATGTCATGCTGATCATTTTAGAAAAAGTCCCATATCAATATCACTTATAGTTTTCAAGAAGTAGTCGCTACAAACATTTTTTTTAAAAATCTATTTTTAGCTGTGACGGCCATCTTGAATTTCTGGCTGATCTGAAATTTTGCTAGGATCAATTAGACATCAAGAGCAACATTCCTGTAAAGTTTCATGACAATCCGCCAAGTAGTTTCAGAGGAGTAGTCGCTACAAGTTTTTACTATATAACTCTATGTAAACAAAGATGGCCGCTGGCAGCCATGTTTAACGTTGAATCAAAACGATTTTTGACAAGGATCAACATCATGTCATGCTGATCATTTTAGAAAATGTCCCATATCAATATCACTTATAGTTTTCAAGAAGTAGTCACTACAAACTTGTATTTTAAAACTCTATTTTTAGCTTTGGCGGCCATCTTGGATTTCACATCAACATGAATTTTTGCTAGGATCAACTAGACTTTATGGGCAACATTTCTGTAAAGTTTTATGAATATCCATTCAGTAGTTTCAGAGGAGTTGTCGCTACAAATAAAAGTTTACGGACAGACGGACGACGGACGCCGCACCACGGCATAAGCTTTGCTGATCAGAGCTGCTGATCTCTGATCAGTCGAGCTAAAAACAGTATCGAAAGTTGGGTTTGAAGGGTTAGATTGTAATTTAATGGCATACTGAAGGGCTAATTTGTCCCGTCTATGAGACAGTGATGGTTCATTAGCTCAACATATAGGCTGGTGATGTACGAAAGGCACCTAAGGCGAATGGTAATCCTTGATTATGTATAGGATCGAGCATCTGCAAGTATGACTTGCGAGTCAATCCATATACTATTGAGCCGTAGTCCAGCTTGGATCTGATGAGAGATCTACAAGTTCTAAAAGTACTTTACGATCTGCTCCCCAATTGGTGTTTGCAACAACTGTAAGTAAATTATGTTTTTTAATGCACTTGCCTTCAAGTAGTTAAGGTGTGATTAATTTACGGTCGAAAATAAGACCTAGGATTTTTTTTCCATCCACTACTGGTATAGGTGACCTATCCAGTGTTAAATGAGGGTCTTCATGATGTTTACATAGCTGACAAAAGTGCATACAATTAGTTTTAGATTTAGAAAATTTAATACCATTTTCATCAGACCAGGTCTGAAGTTTGAGACATTGTTGAAGTTGTCTCAATAGTATTCATGTTTTTTGCACGATAACATACAACAAAGTCATCAACATATAGAGAGTAATCCACACCAGAAATGATGCATTTAACTATACTATTACTTTTTATTTTAAAAAGGGTGACAGAGAGTATGCTGTCCTGTGGTACACACATCTCATGTTCATGAATGACTTGGAGAGGGTTGAACCCATTCAGACACGAAAATGTCTATCATCTAAGAAATTCTCTATAAAAATTGGTAATCGGCCTCTAAGACCAAGTCATAAAGATCATTCATGATACCGTACTTCCATGCAGTATCACAAGCTTTCTCAAAGTCAAAAGATACAGCGACTAGATGTTCTTTCAACATAAGAGACTGGAGACACAAGACTGGAAACAAGAGACACTGAAAACAAGAGACATTGGAGACAAAAAAACAAGAAATGTCGTTCAATATTTTATTATCTGTCAAACTTAACCACTTTGTACAAGATTGATATAGTTAATGGGTGATTTAACATATATAAAAAAGATGATCACCATTCATTTATAATGTTTACATTTTAACAACAGTGACTCGTGTTGTTACAATAGGATGATCTGTCATACCTTAAAGGGACACACGACAACCTTGAGGTCTGTTTTACTTGTTTTCAAGCATGGAAACAAACCAAATGTCTACATAAATATCCTTTGTTCTTCCTAGCCCCCTTTTTCAATAAGCGGACATATATTTTTTTATTAGTTTGCAGATTTCTAAAACGGCGTCGCGCTTGTTTTGAGAAATAATGAAGCAAAATCATTTAAAATAGCTTTAATAATGATGTTTTCATAAATGACCTCAACTAAAAAAAAATGAAACGTGACCTTATATGCCATACTGTTGTTGTAAAGTAGAAGAAAAAGGAGCAAAATTTAAATAATACACTTTTGCTAGAGCAATCTATTATGAAGTGCTAATATAACCTCTATCAAATTTAACTTTCACTATAACATGGAACGGATTCCTGCTTTGAAAACAATTTCGGTGACAATTATGCAAGACTGTCGTGGGTCCCTTTAACATTAACTTGGGTGACAATTATGCCAGACTGTCGTGGGTCCCTGTAACATTAACTTGGGTGACAATTATGCCAGACTGTCGTGGGCCCTGTAACATTAATTTGGGTGACAATTATGCAAGACTGTCGTGGGTCCCTGTAACATTAACGTGGGTGACAATTATGCAAGACTGTCGTGGGACCCTGTAACATTAACTTGGGTGACAATTATGAAAGACTGTCGTGGGTCCCTGTAACATTAACTTGGGTGACAATTATGCCAGACTGTCGTGGGTCCCTGTAACATTAACTTGGGTGACAATTATGCAAGACTGGCGTGGGACCCTGTAACATTAACTTAGGTGACAATTATGCCAGACTGTCTTGGGTCCCTGTAACATTAACTTGGGTGACAATTATACAAGAGTTAGACTGTCGTGGGTCCCTGTAACATTAACTTGAGTGACAATTATACAAGACTGTATTGGGTCCCTGTAATATTAACTTGGGTGACAATTATGCAAGACTGTCGTGGGTCCCTGTAACATTAACTTCAATCAATAGTTCATTTAATTTCAGGGAATGATGTCTTGAAACTGGAAATAGTTTCAAAATGATATAGTGTCAAATGTAATAAACATGAGGACCAACTATACACCTGGTATCATTTATAAAATGAAACAAGAAAACGCACTCCAGTAATCAAAAACAGAAATTACTCAAGTTGTAAAGGAGGACACATGGCAACCTTGATAGCAGTTTTACACATTTATATACATCAAAACTAACTCAACATCTTCAAAATTATCTTTATTTGTTCTGCCTTAACCTAATCAATGAACTGTTGTTTTCCCTTTATTCAATTAACTGTCTTTTTTTGTTTTTTTAAAAATTAATTCATATTTTTCCTAAAACAAATTCTAAATAATTTTAAGATTTTTTTTTTAACTTGTTTGAAATGCATAATACTTTACTTAAAAGTAAAATAAGCCATTAATAAAGATGATCGGTAAAAAATTAATTCATTTAAAATAATGCAAGGTTGCCGTGCGTACCTAAGTCTACCAAACTCACTTCATGTGTACCATTAAGAGGAAGAAACAACTCTACAAAAATCACTTCAAAAGTAACCGTTTATACAGTTACAACATAACCAAATGATCCATAATTTGATTTGATTATCAGTGTGAACCCAAAGCTTGTATATGTACAAATGCAGTTATGGAAATGTCCATTATGAGATGATCAGGCTTTCTCTAGATGAATTTGACTGCCGATTTGAGATTTAGAAGCGCCCACGTCTACTGTCCCTGTCGCGTGACCTTGATCTTGACCTACGTCCACTTCCTCCCCTCTCAACACTATCGGACCTGCGCCTACCCCCTTTCCTGGCCGGGCTGCGACTTCGGCTCCTTCTGGTCGGTGGCGAGCGAGACCTGTAAACAAAACCCAATCAGTCCTTAATGTTTTTTCTGTTCCTAGAAATTGATCCTTTAACATGTATGAAATTATTAAAGAAAGTCAAATAATGAAAGCCATTTAATACATAATTCCAAGTTCTGGTTTTGATGTAATAAGATATATCAAAGAAGAAAGTATGTGACAGTAGATTTAAAGGCAGGGATCATACTATTATAAGTAGAGGCAAGTGAAAACTAGAAATGTGTCCATAGGACACACATACCCCCGATATTGCTTTTCAGACAATATTCACTTTGTGATTTTTTACTTTTCCAAGGGGCATTACTCTGGACTTGCTGTGAGGATGAGGCTGATTATCAAACTTGAATGAGAAATTGTACCCATATACAATTTGACCAAGTTTGGAGAAGATAGGAAAACAATTACCCAAGTCAGAGTCTGGACAACATTATTTTGTGAGACGATGGAGAAGATTATCAAACTTGGTCGAGACGTTGTGCCCATTTACAATTTGACCATGTTTGGAGGACTAGATAACAATTATCCAAGTTAAGAATCCAGACAATATTTTCAGCACGGACAGACAAACAGACAGGTACACTATGCCTTCCACAAGTTTTCGAATGGCAGCGGCATACAAATAGCTGCTTTGTTGCTGTACACTGCACTGTCTAAGAATTGCATGTGAAGAAAACAAACTGATATCCGGTATGTCACAGATTTAATTTGACTGGTGTGTTATTCTGCAGTGTATCACTGATAACAGCATGTACATTCCATAATTGCTGTCCGGCTGGATATTCATACAAATGACTCCCGACCTTTATAATATTAGACATGATTATCAGACCAGTAACTATGTCGTGGCACACCAAGGCGTATTTTAGCTTCCATTGCTATTAGTCACCACACATGGATTTGACCTTTTGAATGAAACTGCACTATCATACATGAGAATTGAATATTTTATGCATGTATTTCTCACTAAAATCAGTTTTAAACTGGCCAACCTGAACCCTAAATGAACCCAGTAAGCCACGCTATAATACTCTCGGATAGAAGAATATTATGACACTGTATTAAGAGGTAACATCAGATCCAACGTTCTATTAGCCAATCAGACTTCAGATATCACTATCAGAAACATAAACACTTATATGTGCAATAAACCATAGAAATTAAAGGAACTTACCTCCTCTTAGACTTGCGCGTTTGTCCGTACAGTTCCCGTCTCAGTTCCCGTGAGATTGGTTTCAGGTGCATGAAGTTGCAGAAGCCTCCTCTTGTACACTCCCTGAAATGACGCAACAAATGTGATACACTGTCCCAATACTATGTTATATTACAAGTTTCACTTGAGATTTGAACTTTGTGTAATATGTATGAGCTTTATTATAGGTTCAACTGTACTAAAAATTCCAGCGCTTCACAATATGCTTCAACAAACGTGTTGCCACAGAGTGGCTACAGAAAACTCAAAACAAAATTTCCTGCTATTTCCCGGACTTTTCCCTGACCCAGCATTGGGTTTCCTTGATTAGTGATTAACATTTATAAGAAAATATACGTCCTCCATTCACGCCAATATACCCGTACCTTCATCAAACACACATAAATGAGCATAAGTATATACCGGTAGATCTGTTTCGCATTTGTATATGCTTCCCTATTTCATATAAATCATTTAAGCAGACAAATATAATCTACCGGTAAAATGTTAACAATTGATGTATTAATATGGAATCAAAGATTTTTTTTTTTTTAAAGTTAAAGATGCTCTACCTATATATTTTTGTCCACAAATTGATATAAACTTTACTTAATTGTAAAGAGGACTATGAAAAAGGTAAACGGCAATAATTTCACCCCATGTAATATGCGTTTTGCTGGGGAAAAACAGGATAGAAAAGATCGGATTTTTGAAATTGTATTCGTAATTGTTTTAGACAAGCCGATTACGGAGATTTTCCGATCTTATTCGTTTACAATCTGAACTGCCTCGTCGGATTGGCGACGAGTTCCGATCGATTCGTTTACTATCGGAACTGCCTTGAGTAGTTTGTTTTCGTTCAACTGAATGGCATTGCGCATGTCCGATAAAATTGTTGCTTCTTAGAATACTCATAAAATAGCTTTGCATACATATAAATGCAGTAATATTGAGTATTTAATATTTTACATTAAAAATCGCGTAGATATAGGTAGTGCCTCTTTAAACGTTTTTCTTTTTTTTTCTACCTGAAGAGGTAGGAAATACATTTCAACGTTTTTGTTTTGGGTAAGGTAGTGCAGAAATAAAATTCCCTGTCTTTTCCCTGCTTTTTGTATTTTTTTTGTTGTTTCTTATGCATGCAATATGAAAAAGTCTCGATTAGATAAATAGACAAACTTGTTAGTTTCTTTCTTGTACGAATACTTATTTGGCTGGCATGTACTATGAATACTTTGTTTTATAGATATATCACTATTACAGTTGCATATTACTGTACGGTACTACATGGGATGATTTACCAACCCCCATGTATCTATGATGGGGAAAATAAATGGGCCGTCTTTATTTTTAATGATGGCCGAGAGAAAAAAATCCTGATTTTTCCCTGCACAGAATATTGTTTGGTCATTTTCCCTGTTTTCCAGTCTGTGAAATGTTGTGTCATATCAGTCGTTTAATGGTCACATATTTTGCCTTAAAGTTCTCCGGCCATGTTTTGTTTCATGAACATGTTTATGTTTTAATACTTAAATCAAAATCAATACACAACAATAGATATTTACAATTCATATGTTGCAATATCTGTGAAAAACGAGAATAAGATTTTATTTGATGACGTAGAAAACTTTGAAGAGGTAAATAATTCCACAGGTAAATGTATTTATCAATTATCTGGCAATAGTTGTGCAGCTATACAATTCAGATTTCCCTCATTTCCCCGTGCAGTCACGCAGTGGTAAAAGTAGTATCTACGTCATGCAAATAATACTTATTTTTACATATAACTTAGTAGCGGTTTTCAATATATGTTTCTCTCCGAGACTATCAAGAAATGTTCATATGATGTTTAAGAGTTAAATTTGTTAATTGATAATACTACAAAAAGGGAGGCCATTCATCTTTAAACATCATTGTGTTACTGTTCAATGACTGATATACTGTTGCAAAAGTTAAAATTTAAATACAAGTTAACCTGTTTCTCTTGTATTTCACTTTTTTTTTATTGATGATAATATTAAACTAGATGAGTGTTCCGCAGAACACATATTTCACCTGTCAGCACTTTGTCAGTATAACAAGGTTGGACCCAGATAAATGACCTTGACAAACTGGCCTGAGTAAGTTTTCGTGAAGAGAACAATGAGTATTTAACCATATAATGACATTCAGTGTGACCTTGACCTTTATAGTTTAGTAGGGCCATGTCGATGTTGTCATGACAAGTATATATTGAAAGTTTGGTGAAGAAATATCAAGAAATCAGGAAGTTATAACCAATGTTAAGTTTTCGTGAAGAAAAAAACGAGTATTTAACCCATATAATGACCTAGAGTGACCTTGACCTTTACATTTTAGTATGGTCATGTCGATGTTGTCAAGATGAGTATATATTGAAAGTTTGATGAAGAAATATTAAGAAATGAGAAAGTTATAACCAACGTTATGTTTTCGTGAAGAAAGAAATGAGTATTTAACCCATATAATGACCTTCAGTGTGACCTTGACATTTATAATTTTAGCATGGACATGTCGATGTTGTCATGATGAGTATATATTAAAAGTTTGATGAAGAAATATCAAGAAATGAGAAAGTTATAGCCAACGTTAAGTTTTCGTGAAAGACGACAAAGTGATCCCTATGTATCGAACTTTTCTTCGAAAAGGCGACACAAAAATGTATTGAAGCAGTTTTTGATGGTTGAACATCGCATGACTTGATTCACTACAGGTTATGCACTGTTCAACAGTCACACGTTTGATTGCACATTTATTTCCAATTGAGTTTGCCAGAGTAGAACAAAAGTCCCCTTCATTATTCCTCTTATCAGATGCTTATCCTTGAATGAGGCTGACTTTACTAACCAATCGTGCGTGATCGACTCACAACTCCATTTCATGTTGACCATGTTTGAGATGGTCATGTACTGCAGATTTCTTGTTCCCTAGTAGAAGTGATAACTTATACAATTTTAGACCCGCAATAACTTCTGTTAAGGTCTTATATCTCTTGCGGTTCTAGAGAAGTAGTGATAACAAGAGGCCCAAGAGGACCTGTGGATGCTCTACTGGCTAAAGATAAAGTTTATGTATACGGGGCCATAACTCTTCCAAAAATCATTCAACCGGAACATGGCGAAGATATATGCAACTAGGCTTGGTAATGATCATCCCTGCCAAGATTCGTTGAAATCCGGCCAGGGGGTCAGGAGAATTAGTTGGGACAAACTTTGTGCATTAAAACTTTAAAAGGGCCGAAAATCATTCAACCAGAACACGGCAATGACAGGTACAACTAGGCTTGTTACTAATCATCCCTGCCAAGATTTGTTGAAATCTGGCAAGGAGATTATAAGTTCATAATGGACAAAATTTGTGTATTAAAACCTGTAAAGGGCCGTAACTCTGACAAAAATCATTCAACTGGAACACGGCGATGATATGCACACCTGGAACTGATCATCTTTAAAAAGTTTCGTTTAAGTCCGGCGAGGGGTTCAGGAGAAAGTTTGTGCATGAAAACTTTTAAAGGGCCATAACTCCACCAAAATCATTCAACCGGAACACGGTGACTATGTATACAACTAGGCTTGTGAGATCATCCCTGCAAAGTTTCAATCTGGCCAAATATTTTAATGAGGCCAAACTATAGCATATTCAGAAAATCAAGGGCCATAACTCAAGTGTAAATGGTCCAATCTGGTTGGTTTTCGAACTTGTCTGAGCTTTCATTGATATTAACAATCTGGTAAAGTTTGGTAAAGATCTGATGAAAAATGAAGGCTCTTTTGTCTTAACGAGGTTAAAGTTAACGGACGGACAGGCGACAGACAACTCGCCATCCCATAAGCTCTGCTGGCCCTTGGCATTTTAGATGTGGTGGCCATCTTGGATTTTACAGGAATATGGTGTTTTTAAGGACCAACTAGACCTACCTATGTCTTTTCCAGTTTCATGAAGCTCTCATTTAGTCATTTTAGAAAATGAAGCCATCACAACTTTTTCCTATATGTCTATATAAATGAAATCTGTTGCTATTTTGGGTCTCGTGCAGTTTTACAGTAGCAATATGAAAATTGACTTTACTATTGTTAGCTCTAGCAACCATCTTGTATAATTATATGTAAACAACGAGGACGGTCTGTTTCATTTTTGATCAACTTCATACTCATCACTTTGTTTAACCCTTATCCCGCTAAGAACGACTATAATAGCCTTTGCGTCCATTGTAAACAATGTCCGGCTGCCATTTCCCCCAAAACACACCTTTCTTAAATCAAAGAAAGAACAGTCCATTATATATATGTAGCGGGTTAAGGGTTAAAGTCTCATAAATAGTTGTCTTGCCAGAGATAGTCATTTGATGCTCTGAGGTATTCGTTTCAATTTTATTACTCTTATACTCACAGAGGTGTTTGCCTTGACTTTGTGTCAAAATCTGAAAATGGGTTGCTGAATTGCCAAAAAGTTTGGCATTGACCCAAGTGAAGCTTTCAAACGTTTCCAGCTTTCACAGAAAAAGATTCGGACATCCTTCAATCAAGGGTGAGGAAATCCTGGCATTCGCAAGAGTTCCAGGGTTTTCAGAGAACGACCATGTTGAAGTTTGAACTGACTACAAAGCATATTTTAGATATAAATGGGGACACAGATTGGTGGATATCTTCAGGCTGCACTATAATCTACGCATCTAATATATAAGTTATGTAAGACAGTATATAATAAGACTAAAAATGCTGAAATCAAAATCCAGGCCAAAAATGGGAGATTCGACAGTTTGAATATTATCGGCATCAAACTTGCTTAATGTCAAGAGATGTTACCGCACAGTTTGAAACAATCTTACTAGCTAAAAATCTAATGAAAAAGGTAAGTAAATACATAACATATATTGTTTATTTATATTGTACAAACATTATAAAATACATGTATGAGAAATAATAGGCTGGCATCAAGAATTGACAATGTTTTTTATAAAAAAAAAAAATGATGACCTATTTCAACTTTAATCATTTAAGATTTAATAAGATGGGATATATCACTTTGCTTTATATTGAATTTTTTTTTTTTTTTTTTTTTTTTTGGTGTTGCTAGATTATTTTTTTTAAAAAGTGATACCTTGATTTGAGCATGGGACTTTTTCCGCGAGACAAATGACATACAATTAAATTACTTACAACATAAGCCTACAGCCAAACACAAATGTGCCACAAAACTTGATGGCCAACAGTATCATGTTGGACTGCCGGGTAATCTAGGTCGGTAATTGTGCCGTCTGTCCTACTTTTGATTGAAGAAATAAAATATTTCCAGCCTGTTTATATTGTGCCAGGCCAGCTTGAAATGTTTTTCAAGTCCCAAACACCAGGCCATGATTGGCAATGTTTTTCAACACCAAGCCAAAAATTCACTGATCATTCTTGAAACTATTCTTACACTTAAGCTCAAGTATTCGAATTTCCTTCACAAATATTCTCATGACCCTCAAAGATAAACAACCAACCGTATGAGGTTGCTGTTTATTAGTATATCATATTTAGAATAGCAGTTTGTTATATATACTCAGTTGCAAAAGGTAGTGGACACTGAGTTTTGTTTAGATTTGTATAAAAAAATTTTAGAATTAAATTGACAAATTCCAAAATGAATATGCCATGTTTGGTACCAAAGTTTTTATCATTCTATTGGCAATATCATGTTATCATTTGTTTTTCAACTGAATCATTAAGGGACAGTTTTCTGTTACAACTGTACATTTTCAGACTCTTGAAATATCTTGTTTGCTAGAGAGTCTGAATAAATTCGTGCCACATACTCTACCTACTTTGTAACGGGAGTGGGTCATATTTCTAAGGAAGGTACAGACTACATAAGGTACAGACTACATAAAGCCATAAGAGCTACGTCTCCCACAGCTAATAATGGCCTTGATTTTTGAGATTTGAATCTGATTTACATGTACATACCCCATCTCGTACTGTCTACAGCATGCTTCCCTGAAGTCAGTGACCGGTGAGAGCTCACAGTGGACTGGGCGACTATTGAACCATCGATTGTTCAGGTTGTTTACAGCCTTCTCTGCATCCTCCTCATAACGGAACTGTGTGTAACAAACATACATTTACATTTGTTTTGACTAGAAGGGTTTTCCGTGGAACACTTGTTTCACCTGCCGTGTGCTTATTTCAGTTTGGTCAGGCTGCAGGTTAAAGTTTTATGAAAAGGGGCATAACTCTGCCAAAATGAGTTGGAGTTATTGGACATGTTTCCTTGAGGTAAGATGAGTTTGCGTATGAAGTTTTATGACCCTAGTTAAGTATACGACCCATGATTTTCTTCTTGCGCTCATCCTGCATATAAATTGTTCTCTTAAAACATTTTATTTTTCGCAATAGTACAGACCCAGTTGCGTTCAAGTACCCCCAAAATGCATTCCGTTGTGTTTTCTTTTGTTCCATTTGCATTTCATTTTTATAAATGCATTTTTTAACATGCAAATCATGTGTGTTCTTGAAAGCATTCAGCATTTTTATAAACGAAACTATGCGTTCATTTAAATGCACAGAACTGCATTCCTGTCTGTGCACAACAGAATGTGTGCATTTAAATGCAAAAACGGAGCATTTACCAATTGCATCTCCCACGATAAAGTAACGCCTGATATCCAGTTGTCACGAGTCAGCGACTAATGTTTATGTGATCATACTGAAGAATTGGTCTTTTGGTTGGACATTATTTGGTGGTGCACATTGATGATTATTTTATGATATCAAATTGTAACGAAACAACGCACCTTCGCATTCGGGAATATTCTCAAATATTCAAGAATTAAAATACTGAACAGATCAAAGTACCGACAGTACAAAATTCAATTTGTTACAAAAATAAATGTGATTATTGAATGAACCAATAATCTTTCTTATTCTGTTTTCTTCCGAGTTTATGTTAGTTTCATCAAAACTGTAACACATATGACTATATATTTAGCCAACATTATTTTAGTTTTATATTGCAATAATTTTAAGTTTGTGCTACACAATACCGGTAAATACAATATTTCCCATTTTGACTCAGTGAAAATCGAAGTAAATGTGTAATCGTGTTTAACATCATTAATTTTACACTATGTAATTCATTATATAGAGGATCTGACACTCGTTGTCATTTCATACAAAATTTTATTAAACGAGTTCAGGAATTTGTTATTAAGCGAGCCTCTGGCAAGCTTAATAACAATCTCCTGGACGAGAGAGGCTCGCTTAATAACAAATTCCTGAACGAGTTTAATAAAATTTTGTATGAAATGACGAGTGTCAGATCCTTTTTATCACATGGCTCAAAAACGACAAGAAACTTGCAATTAAACCCCACCAATCAAACCAGAACGATACCTCCGACAGACAACAGCACGTGTATAAAGCACGTGCACGGTCGCCTTGTATTACACATGGTTAATATAAGGAAATACGTAATGGGTATATTATACGGAATACAAGCAGTTCCATGTGATAAATTAAAATACTGAATAACGTAATTTGCTTAAATCAAAACTTTATCAACTCAAAAGGGTAATAATAAAAGTTATCCGAAATAGCAAAATGCATTTGCGGTCGTTCGTTCTCAGCATTTTAAAAAATGTATTCATCATTCATTTTCAAAAACGCTGAATGCTGAAAATGAATGCAACGAATGAAATGCGTTTTGAAATATAGATCATACATCGTTCGCAACTGGGTCTGTACTCGGTAAATTTTAGCGTTTAAATTGGTTGTCCCCACACATAAGCTTCAAACTGTAATAGACTATTTATACTGACCTTGACATAGACATTTCCAACCAGGTGGTCGCCCATGTTGTCACATACGTTCATCTCCTCTATCTCCCCATACTGCAATAGATTATGTATACATACATCTATGTAGCAAGACCAACAAAGTATGTACACATATTCCACTGCAGAAACTTTTAAGGAAAAATGCTCATTAATACAGAATGATTAGTTGCTATCATTTCCAGTTTGGCAACAATTTATTTAATGTTATTGTTTAACAGCTCATTAACACATAATTATAGGTTATTAGATTTGTATTGGGATATATGCACAAGTTCTTTCGCATATTAATATTGCGCGACTTCAAGCAAAATTTATGCGCGAAAAAACGAGTGCATATATCCAAATATAAATCTAATAACCTTTTTATTGCATAGGCATTGTTAAATAAGAGAGCAATAAAATAGGTTGTAACATTTAATTATCAACAAAAACATTTATGAAATACATTGTCGTACGACGTGGGAAACTTCACAATGAAATCAACGCTGTTTACATCATGTGAAATACTTTTCTTTGACATGCACAGAAAATTGCACCAATCACGAACGAGTATACATTACACTCCCAATATGACTTGACTACATGTCAATATGAGCGAATATTGACGTTTCCTGTTACATTGAAAGCGAATGGAGCTTGTAAATGCGTATGCAGTAATTTAGGTTATTTTAAGCTCCTCTAAGAGAAAAGGAGAGGATATAGACTACAGAATCACTCTAATGTTACTTTCAAATAAATATAAATATAAATAAATATTCAGCTGGTTTCTCATTACCGGGGTACATACCGTTAAAAGCGTCAGTTACAGACAGACATTGAACAGTGACTTGCTCAAGGTCAGATTTTGAAGAAGTACAAAGAATGAACATAGGACAAATTTTACTTATATAACGTGACAATGACTAAGTTTAATTTTCAGCCAACAAAGCGGAACTGGTAGAGCCAAATAAATAACTACAATATACAAAAGAATTTGGCAAATGATCAGATACAATGTAGTTCTAACAGTAACAGCATCATTTATGTTGAAACAACTGTTTATTACCTTTTCCAACTCAACATAAATTTCTTCAAAGAACTCATCATAGTGCTGCTGAATTTCTATCTCATCCATTTGGACTAGAGAAAAAATAGAACATGGGAGATTCCAAGTGAAAGCAATAAATAAATGGAAATCCAGTGTGAGCTATAAATAGACATTGTTGTTGGTGTCCATGATAAATACTATACCTGTTCCTGGGAGGCTATTTGGAAAGTGGCGGAAATGATCATTATTGTGTTAATTTTCCTGGCTGGCTGAAAATCAAACTGAATTAATAGCATTGATGAAACTTGTCGTTACCACTATAATTTTTTTTGAAAATATTCAGTTACAGAAACTAACCCGTTAAAATAATGACAAAATTACACTACAAATCAAAACTATACACGTGTTCATGCCAATAATGATGTGTATGTGCCGATTAAAAGTATAAGTTTATTAATGAGTTCTTAAAATGCACATGATTGAATATAAGTAAAATGAATTACGACTTTGTACTCTTGACGCTCCAGTTTTGGGGTTTGTCCTGGCTGGTTAAAGCCGTTTATACCGTGTCTATAGAGTTCGGATTCTCAAAATATTTAAGTTATATATATAAACCTCGTCGTCAGTAGGTTTAGAAACGGCATACATATGCTGTAAAAATGTGGCTGTTGCAGGCAGGATAATTTAAAGCAATCTAACTCATTCTGTAGCCAGCCTACGGTATATATGTATCATATAATGGACACTTGATACAGAAACTTTGTTCTTTTCTTTTTGTTTCAACAATAAATATTCTAATTATTTCTGTTAAGAATTTGAGAAGAGAAATGAGATGAATACTCAGACAACAAGTTTCATCATACTGTAACAAAATATCCATGGAGGAAACGAACCTTGTTCTCAAGTTCACAATATACCTCCTCGAAGAATTCATCAAACGTTTGTTGTGCCTCCACCTCGTCAATGGTAACTGAAACAAACATGGTAACCCATCTCTTAACACTAGTTACATACACAAATGGCTTTTTGAAACCCTACCCCTGTGCTAAAAGGCCAAGTTTTGTATGAAATTATATAGAAATGGTATATTTTCCTTTTTTGTTATGTTCCTAATAACAGAATTTGTTCAAACTTCCTAGGCAGTTATTTGAACATATAGTAAGACAATATATGCAATTAAAAATATAGGTCACCATGCATATTGAGATTTAATATTAGTTTTTGGAACCCTACCATTATGCTTATTTTTTTTTGATTTTTTACAAAATGTTATATTTTCCTATTTTATGTATTTTTCTAATAATAGGCATTTATATAAATAAAGTTTATATAAATAAAGACAATAAATACAACTAGACATCAAGAGCAACATTCCTGTACATTTTTAGGAAAATCCATTCAAAAGTTTTAGAAGGGAAGTCGCCCAAAATTCTGCGCATGAAAAACTACAGAAAGTGCCTTTAAAGACACTCCAGCAAGCCTGCCAAAACACTCCATCAGTTAGTTATTATAGGGTTAACTGTGTTGTAAATTTGAATTTTGCCATGGTACATCAGTCGTTTAACGGTCGCAAATTTTGTTTAATGGCAATGCGCGTTAGTGGATCTGTTTCTACACATTTCATTGCTTTTGACAGTTTTACTCACAAATGCATTGAAATAAAACAAAATGACGTCACATTTTTGATGGTTTAACATCGCATGACTGTATTAGCAATGGGTAATGCATTATTTAAGTCGCAATATCAGATTGCAGGGTTTTTGTCAG
The DNA here is from genome assembly GCA_037043455.1 of Cyrtodaria siliqua. Taxonomy (NCBI): domain Eukaryota; kingdom Metazoa; phylum Mollusca; class Bivalvia; order Adapedonta; family Hiatellidae; genus Cyrtodaria; species Cyrtodaria siliqua. The sequence continues at coordinate 165,654 of JAWPHD010000916.1, forward strand.
TGAAGAGCTGTTCTACAAACACTGTGATCAGCTTGGTTTGCAAGAGATAAAACAATAAACTATATTAGGAAAAAGGAAGAGGCCTCAATTTGAAAAATGTACGGTATGCCTCTGTTCTATACAGTTGAAAGACAACAAGTTTCTGCTAGTAGTGCACTGTTTTTTTTCCATGCCCTAAAACAGACCGCAGTGGTGGAATGTCTTTAAAACACCGGATGGCAATCTGGGATAACTATGTCATTCAATAGCAGAACACATATTGTTTGAGTTTAATATTAAAGAAACTAACCGGCCAAATAACATCAAAATTACACTACAAAACTGTTTATCAAAATGTTATCCAGGTGATCAGGCCATATAATAATGTATATGTGCCAATTAAAAGTTAAGGTTTAACCATGGTTACTTAAAATACCCGTGATCGAATATGTGTAAAGTGAATTATGCGTTGCTAACTCTTAATTCGATTCTCCAATTTTGGGATTTGGTGTGGCTGGTTAAAATTGTTTATATAGCTTCTACAGGATTTGGATTCTCAAAATATATGTTATATATATACCTCGTCGTCCGTAAGTTAAGAAACAATGTAAATATGTTGTAAAATTTGTCTGTTGTTGGCGGGTTAGCTACTTTAAGATACAATTTGGGAGATCCCTAGCTTCTTATCCATATAATTTACCTACACAAGTTTGGCTTCAATCTCTGACTTCTAAGTTATTGCCCAAAAACCATTTTTCTATTTTTATTAACAGTGACCTTGACCCAGTGAACTCAAATACAACCCCAAGCTTCCTTTCCATATAAGCTACCTACACAGAAAGTTTCGTCCCAATACCTCATCCCTAACTGAAGTTATAGCCTAGAATCATTTTTTTATTTTAAGAAACAATGAACTTGACCCCAGTGACCTCAAATGCAATCCAAAGCTTCATTTCCATAAAAGCTATATGCACACCAAGTTTTGTTTCAGTATCTCATTCCTAACAAAAGTTATTGTCCAGAAACTATTTTACTATTTTTAGAAACAGCAACCTTGACCCAAACAGGTCAAGATCACAACAACAAAAAAAAGAGTAACTAATAGACATTTATTTATTTTCATTATTACTGGGGATATATATATATATATATATATGGTACAATAATAATTGTAACATGGAGTGACGATGAGATGGAAAATATATTAATGAGATGAATTTCATTAGCAGTAACATATTATGCAGTATACGTTATTTTATATACATAATTCATTACAAAACATGATTGAAATACACTATATATGTCAATATGGCATAGCATACAATTGTGCTATATCAATGGATAAAACCTTCAAACTACCAGCATATCAGCAATCAGATTTGGTGCATTTCATTTGAGCATAGTGTGTACAATCATACAATTCTATTTCATGTTAACTTGTGCTCGCCTACTAGACTCTGCAACCGCCTCCAAAAAGAGGTGATAATACGACGTTTCGGAGACACTTCCGATGCGGTTGCGGAGAGTAAATTGAAGCAGCAACGGTCAGTGTGAATTTAATATTTTCTTTTTTTCGGCCCCAACTCGATCTTTTTCAAAAATCGGGGAATGTGGTACGATGTAGGAATGTTTTCCCTTCCTGTTTCATGTGTTGGTTTCGAAATATATTGAAAAATGTCGTCTGTAGAATTTTCATAAGTCAATCAACGAGTGCAATTTTCTCAACTGGACAGGGTTTTTATTCCGTTTTTCTGCTGTTATATGAGAAATCTGCCCACGAATGAGGTCTATGACTTTGAAATCACCTATCTTTCATCGTTCAATGAAAAAAATTCAATCGAATATAAATTGAAAAGAATTATGGTCATTTTTCATGAAGAGGCGGTGTCGGAGAGTAAGAGGCGGTTTCGGAGACATATACTCTATATAATAGATCTATATTGATTTTAATTGATGAGCAAAGTATCAATACAATTGTTTATGATGAATTATTTGTGTAAATACTTGTTACTGGTCCTACCCATCATTGAACAATAAGTCTTAGTCGCTACTAAATTTACCGATGTAAACAATAATACCGTCTGCTGCGAGTTATATTTTGGGGAGGACTGGCCACTATCTTCTAATTTTGACAGGTTTCTATATACGTACCCGTGTCAGATCCATAATTAGACCAATATCTGTCACAAGCTGACCGATATAATTTATTAAATAGTTTGTCGCTACCTCGTGAGTAGCTCGTGGCTAATTAGCGTAATGCCTATTTATAAATCGGATATGAAAGTACTTTAAAAGTCATGAAAGAGAAAGCGTTATGCTTAGACGGTAAAATGATGGTAAATAAAAGCATTAGGTTTTACTTATTAAACTTTGAACTCCTGTGTTTGTATAAACAAATAATTTGTTACAAAATGATTTATAAACAATTTATTGAAATACAAAGTAATCCATTGGCGGTTATGCGTATGTCGACAAAAGCCATATTTTGCTAGGTAATGCGTCTTAATATAGAGGCCTATCGTCAGTTGTGACGTAGCCAGTGTATGTATATAGAATGACAATACCAGTATGTACGATAGTCAGGTAGGCATGGAATGAAACACACCTTTTTTACAACTGACAGAAAATGTAGTTATTTTATAAAATGTTTTTGGTTTAAAGTTAATAGATTTCTACTTTAGTTTGAATTACACATTTATGTTATACACAATGCAGTTTGGTATACATTACGTAAATTGTAGTTATTGTGTAATTTGGCAAATCAAAAAAAGTTGTTCCATTTCATGCCTAACAGTCTATATTTGACGATAGATGCACATTGTTGCTGACATTTTAGCTAAAAATATATTTCTGGGAATCTGGTCCTCGGTAAATAATTATTAGGATGATAATAAAAGGTATAAGATCAGCTTTGAAATTGATGCAGAATGAATTAAAGTTTTTTAAACTTTATAAGAATGCACCCAGTACTATTATTGATAGAGGATTGTACTAAATGAATGTGATTATCATTTATTTAGAATTCCTTTGCATCTATTAAGCGATTTCGGATCGGATCAACTGTAGGTTGCATCGTGCATTTTACGGAAGATTCGGTAAATTTAGTAGCGACTAAGACTTATTTTTCAATGATGGATAGGACCAGTAACAAGTATTTGCACAAATAATTCATCATAAACAATTGTATTGATACATTACTTATCAATTAAAATCAATATAGATCTATTATATAGAGTATATGTCTCCGAAACCGTCTCTTACTCTCCAAATCCGCCTCTTACTCTCCGACACCGCCTCTTCATAAACAAGAGGTCAATGACCTTGAAGCTCTACTGATTGATTTTGATTTCAGGAAGTAGTCGCTACAGACTTGTTTTTTGAAAATCTATTTTTAACACTTGCGGCCATCTTGAATTTCCGGCCGACCTGAAATTTTGCTAAGATCAATAAGACATTAAGAGCAACATTCCTGTGAAGTTTCATGAAAATCCGTCAGGTAGTTTCAAAGAAGTAGTCGCTACAAGTTTTCATTATATAACTCTATGTAAACAAAGCAGCCATGTTTAAGGTCAAATCAAAACGATTTTCGACAAGGACCAACATCATGTCATACTGATCATTTTAGAAAAAGTCCCATATCAATATCTCTTATTGTTTTGAAGAAGTAGTCGCTACAAACTTATTTATTTTAAATCTATTTTTAGCTGTGGCGGCCATCTTGAATTTCCGGCAGACCTGAAATTTTTCTAGGATCAACTAGACATCAAGAGCAACATTCCTGTGAAGTTTCATGAACATCCGTCAAGTAGTTTCAGAGGAGTAGTTGCTACAAGTTTTTACTATATATAACTCTATGTAACCAAAGATGGCCACTGGCAGCCATGTTTAACGTCGAATCAAAATAATTTTCCACAAGGATCTACATCATGTCATGCTGATCATTTTAGAAAAAGTCCCATATCAATATCACTTATAGTTTTCAAGAAGTAGTCGCTACAAACTTATTTTTTAAAAATCTATTTTTAGCTGTGACGGCCATCTTGAATTTCCGGCCGACCTGAAATTTTGATAGGATCAATTAGACATCAAGAGCAACATTCCTGTAAAGTTTCATGACAATCCGCCAAGTAGTTTCAGAGGAGTAGTCGCTACAAGTTTTTACTATATAACTCTATGTAAACAAAGATGGCCGCTGGCAGCCATGTTTAACGTTGAATCAAAACGATTTTTGACTAGGATCAACATCATGTAATGCTGATCATTTTAGAAAAAGTCCCATATCAATATCACTTATAGTTTTCAAGAAGTAGTCGCTACAAACTTATTTTTTAAAAATCTATTTTTAGCTGTGACGGCCATCTTGAATTTCCGGCCGACCTGAAATTTTTCTAGGATCAATCAGACATCAAGAGCAACATTCCTGTAAAGTTTCATGAATATCCGCCAAGTAGTTTCAGAGAAGTAGTCGCTACAAGTTTTTACTATATAACTCTATGTAAACAAAGATGGCCGCTGGCAGCCATGTTTAACGTTGAATCAAAACGATTTTTGACTAGGATCAACATCATGTCATGCTGATCATTTTAGAAAAAGTCCCATATCAATATCACTTATAGTTTTCAAGAAGAAGTCGCTACAAACTTGTATTTTAAAACTCTATTTTTAGCTTTGGCGGCCATCTTGGATTTCACATCAACATGAATTTTTGCTAGGATCAACTAGACTTTATGGGCAACATTTCTGTAAAGTTTCATGAATATCCATCCAGTAGTTTCAGCTGTGAAGTCGCTACAAGTTTTTACTATATAACTCTATGTAAACAAAGATGGCCGCTGGCAGCCATGTTTAACGTTGAATCAAAACGATTTTTGACTAGGATCAACATCATGTCATGCTGATCATTTTAGAAAAAGTCCCATATCAATATCACTTACAGTTTTCAAGAAGAAGTCGCTACAAACTTGTATTTTAAAACTCTATTTTTAGCTTTGGCGGCCATCTTGGATTTCACATCAACATGAATTTTTGCTAGGATCAACTAGACTTTATGGGCAACATTTCTGTAAAGTTTCATGAATATCCATCCAGTAGTTTCAGCTGTGAAGTCGCTACAAATAAAAGTTTACGGACAGACAGACGGACAGACGGACAGACGGACAGACGGACGGACGGACGACGGACTCCGCACCACGGCATAAGCTCTGCTGATCTCTGATCAGTAGAGCTAAAAATGACCATAATTCTTTTCAATTTATATTCGATTGAATTGTTTTCATTGAATGATGAAAGATAGGTGATTTCAAAGTCATAGAACTCATTCGTGGGCAGATTTCTCATAAAAACCATGCCCAGTCAGGGTTCTGGAAATACGGTTGCCCGACGCCCCGGGCAAGTGGATTTTGGGTGCGGGCAAGTGACCTTCGCAAATCTGGTTGCCCGCCACTTGCCCGACGGACATTTCCATTTCAGAACAAATCAAGTGGCAAACTAGCCATATCAGAATTTCATTCTGATAACTGAATAAAACTGGCTGCTGTTTTTCGCCACTAGCGATTGTTAATAAGATCAAACAACTTTCGGTACAATCAACAATCTCGCCCCAGGCAGCTTAATTTGTGGCATTATTTCAATAAACAACTAATTAACCCACAGGCGCATTTCACACCGTTTGAAAACAACTTATCCTGACACGACCTTCAGACGTGTGTCCATTGGCCAATGAAATCGCGGCAATTATGTCCGTGACCTTCCAACCATAAACATAGCTACTTTCAGAAATCGTTTCCAAATAATCTGGACCTTCCACCAATCAAATCAGAAAAATCTTTCTTAATTTTGCAAATTTAATGTGTCAAAATATTGATTGACAGGCCCACGTGACGTTATGTTTTTGTTTAGATAATTTTGCCGAAGATTTTTTCGTAACGAAAATACACATTTCTTTTACTCGAAGCACTCGTTTATCAATGCGCTTTTATGAGGTATTTGGTGTATTTCATTGATATAGTCCGTAATTAAACCTATATGGAAGTGCATACTACACAAATAAGTTGCATAACTTAGCGATATGCGCATGTCATGGGTTTTCGCGATTTCAGAAAAATCTCGGAACATTTTTCTCAAGTTCCGAACTTTCGCTTTTGATAAATAAGGTTACTGCTACTACTTCTTAAACAATTCCTAGGGAACGCTAATAAGGGAACCCCTATTCACGCCTCTTGCTTCATCTAATTCCCTTTAGTTAATTAAAATACAAAGCCGTAGGAACGTTACCATGATTTCAGAAATTGGGGGCCAAGTTAATATTTTTAATAACGTTTTTGTTTTGTTTCTTTGCTTGTCGCACATTTAATTGAATACAATAGCTTCTTTATTTTCTGTCAACTGGTTAATTGTACACACTGTGACATTAAAAGTTCCATACACTAGCTGCCAATCTTTTTTTTTTCGATGGTCATCAAAAATGATGGGGGGTTGTGTGTGTGGGGATTCGGGTGGGGTGGAAGGGCGGAATACAATGAGTTTGTATACTGTCTCATCATTTTATGATTTAAGTAACACAAAGATGTAATAGACACAAAATAAGAAAATGCAACCATTTGATTTTTTTATATGAATAAATACAATGTATTAACTAATTCATAAAATACACTCTCCCTTCCTTTTCTAAGTATAATGGTCCAAATTATGCGGCGGTCGATCACGTTTAACACGAATAATGGTACACCGCCAATTTTTTGGGCAATTAAGTGTTCTTAAATGTGGGGCAAGTGACATTATGGGCAGGGCAAGTGACTTTTGAAAATCCACTTGCCCTGGGCAAGTGGATTTTCAAAATATTTCCAGAACCCTGCCAGTTGAGAAAATTACACTCGTCGATTGACTAATGAGAATTCTACAGATTAAATTTTTAAATATATTTCGAAACCAACACATGAAACAGGAAGGGAAAACATTCCTACATCGTACCACATTCCCCGATTTTTGAAAAAGATTGAGTTAGGGCCGAAAAAAACGAAAATATTAAATTCACATTTACCGTTGCTGCTTCAATTTACTCTCCGCAACCGCCTCCAAAAAGAGGTAATAATACGACGTTTCGGAGTCTAGTAGTTGTAAACCAATTGTTATAATATAGTTTGTGGTAGTGACATTTATTCCACGTGGTTGAAACACGTTATACTTGATATTAACATCCTCAAGGAATATTAGAATGACAATGTACGTTAAAACAAAATCTCCAAACGCAGATAAATCCTGCTTCTGACAACAATGCAGGTTTAAGAAATTAAGAGTTTCATTGTAATAATCTTACATTTTATTGAATTTAAACATGTTTTAAGCTGGTTTGGAAGTTAATTAATCATAAAATGAACTCAAATTTACTATAAAATCAAAATTTCAGACAAGTATTTTTTACGGTTGTCATGACATAACAAAGCGAAACAGTTACCTACTTGGGCAATAGAACAACCATATGAACACTGCAGTTTATTTCAGTTGACTGTACAGTGAAAGAAGATGCCATCTCACAAAACAACGCACAAACGCAATTTACTGAATTTCAATTCCTGTCAGTGAAATAAAACAGTCGCCATACATATAAAGAACTAACCTCAATATGTAGGATGTCCTACTGTACAGAAACTTCAGTACTACAAATACACTTGTCTATATCCCAGGATCAACTAATATATATAAGGAAATATCGAAATGTAGACTAAAACAAGGGACATGCATAAAATATATATTTACAAGTGAACAGCAGTAAAAAAAACAGACAATAAATTCAGAATATCGGAGTTGACTGTGAAGCATCTAAACCTCAAAATTAGAACTAGATATTACAAAAAGACGAATGCACATTCAAATACTGTTGTTCTGTAGTGTATACATTGTACATTGCATGTGGAATGTTATCTTTTGGTATCAACTGATTATCACATGTGTAAAGTTTCATTCAAGTGGTATAACAAATATCAGTATATTTCCATTTTGTACACAATTCACTTAGGTACAACAGGGGACATACCTCTGCCAAAAATGGCCTGCAGAGTTGTGTAAATTGGGCACAACATGTTTTTAGGAAGACATAATACATGTACACGTGTGAAGCTTCATGAATTATGCCAAGCGGTGCCTGAGACATGAGCTAACTGTAAAACTTGAAGTGACGCAATGCGACAAAGTGAAACGTCTTTAGATCGCTCAAACTCCATTTCCAGGGTATAATAAAATATTTTGTTTTAAATTAACAAAATTAATAATTATAACGTGTAAAACTTATTCCATAAACTAACTCTGAATGCCTGTAAGTTGGGAATTAGAGGTGAGTAGATGGTGGGTTTATCCTGTGGATTAGACAGCCACCAATGCCTGTAAGGCAGGAATTAGCGGTGGGTGGATGGTGGGTATACCCTGTGGATTAGACAGCCACCAATGCCTGTAAGGCAGGAATTACTGGTGGGTGGACGGTGGATATACACTGTGGATTAGAAGCCACCAATGCCTGTAAGGCAGGAATTAGCGGTGGGTGGATGGTGGGTATACCCTGTTGATTAGACAGCCACCAATGCCTGTAAGGCAGGAATTAGCGGTGGGTGGATGGTGGGTATACCCTGTGGATTAGACAGCCACCAATGCCTGGAAGGCAGGAATTACTGGTGGGTGGACGGTGGATATACCCTGTGGATTAGAAGCCACCAATGCCTGTAAGGCAGGAATTAGCGGTGGGTGGATGGTGGGTATACCCTGTTGATTAGACAGCCACCAATGCCTGTAAGGCAGGAATTAGCGGTGGGTGGATGGTGGGTATACCCTGTGGATTAGACAGCCACCAATGCCTGTAAGGCAGGAATTACTGGTTGGTGGATATACCCTGTGGATTAGAAGCCACCAATCCCTGTAAGGCAGGAATTAGCGGTGGGTGGATGGTGGGTATACTCTGTGGATTCGACAGCCACCAATGCCTGTAAGGCAGGAATTAGCAGTGGGTGGATGGTGGGTATACCCTGTGGATTCGACAGCCACCAATGCCTGTAAGGCAGGAATTAGCAGTGAGTGGTCAGTGGGTATACCCTGTGGATTAGACAGCAACCAATGCCTGTAAGGCAGGAAACAGCGTTGAGTGGTCAGTGGGTATACCCTGTGGATTAGACAGCAACCAATGACTGAAAGGCAGGAATTAGCGGTGAGTGGTCAGTGGGTATACCCTGTGGATTAGACAGCAACCAACGTCTGTAAGGGACAATTAGCAGTGGGTAGATGCATACTCTATTAGATAGAAACCAATGCCTGAAAGGCTAAAATTACCGGTGGGTGGATGGTGGATATATCCTGTGGATTAGCTAGCTACCAATGCCTGTAATTAGCGGTGAGTGGTCGGTGGGTATACTCGGTGCCAATGCCTATGAGGATGAAATTAGCTGTGAGTGGTCGGAAAGGTGGATTAGACAGTATCCAATGCCTGAAAGGGGAATTAGCGGTGGGTGAGCTTTCCCTGTGGATTAGACAGTAACCATTGTCCGTAAAGGGGGAATCAGAATAACAGTGATTGGTAGACATCATCCTTCCCAAGACTCAATTGATTTGTTAAACCACTTCCATCCTGAGAATGTTACATAACACTTGTCCCAGAACCCCCTGGTGCAGGAAAAAAAAAAAAATATGAATAATTACTAATGAATAACAAGAGCTGTCGGAGAACAGCGCTGCTCGACTATTTGATTTTTCAGAGAATAATAAATTATATAGCTAGTATATACCATAAATAAACAAGGCTAAAACAATGTAGGGTGGGGTTGGGGGACGGGGCTGGTATAGAAAGTCGGGCCTATATAAAATTATGTGTGAAATTTTATTATTTTTATTTGTTTTAATCCAAAATTGCTGTCATTTTAAAAAATAAATTTGTGATCGAAAGGCAACTCGGGGAGGGAGTGATATCTGGCAATTTTTATTGTGGCCTCATTTCATATTTTTTTTATTGATATTTCATCTGTGTATCTAAATTTAAAAATCTTCTGAAAAAATCGAGGCAGGGGGTTGGGGTGGAGGGGGCAACATATATGTGTAAGAAGCTATGTGTAAGAATTGACCAAAACAACACAGAAATATGTAAAAAAAAAATAATCAAAAAGAAATCGAGTTTTGAGGGTGGGGTGGAGTGGGGTGGGTAGAGGCGGGGGACACAGAAATATGTAAAACAAGAGGCCCAAGAGGGCCTGTGAACGCTCTACTGGCTGTTATACCATTGATGAATCGAGTCGTACTACATGGTGTCTAGAGTGTACACAAGGTTTTTCAAGTATTTGACCTAGTGACCTAGTTTTTGACCCCATGGGACCCATTTTCGAACTTGACCAAAATATTGTTAAGACAACATTTCGACAAAGTTTCATCAAGATCGGGTGAGAAATATGGCCTCTAGAGTGTACTAGTGACCTAGTTTTTGACCCTGTTTGACCCTGTGTGACCCATTTTCGAACTTTAGCAAGCTATAATTGAGACAAATATTCTGACAAAATTGCATCAAGATCGGGTCAAAAATATGGCCTCTAGAGTGTACACACGGTTTTTCCAAAGTTTGACCTAGTGACCTAGTTTATAACACCATGTGACCCATTTTTGAACTTGACCAAGATATAATTAAGACAAACATTTTGACAAAGAGTGTACACAAGGTTTTTCCAATATTTGTCCTAGTGACCTAGTTTTTAACCCCATGTGACCCATTTTCAAACTTGACCAAGATATAATTAAGACAAACATTCTGACAAAGTTGCATCAAGCTCGGGTCAAAAATATGGCCTCTAGAGTGTACACAAGGTTTTTCCAATATTTGACCTAGTGACCTAGTTTTTAACTTCATGTGACCCATTTCCGAACTTGATCAAGATATAATTAAGATAAACAATTTGACAAAATTTCATCAAGATTGGGTAACAAATATGACCTCTAGAGTGTACACAAGTTTTTTCAAGTATTTGACCTAGTGACCTAGTTTTTGACCCTGCATGACCCATTTTTGAACTTGACCGAGATTTCATTGAGACAAACATTCTGACAAAGTTTCATCAAGATCGGGTCAAAAATATGGCCTCTAGAGTGTACACACGGTTTTTCCAAAGTTTGACCTAGTGACCTAGTTTTTAACCCCATGTGACCCATTTTCAAACTTGACCAAGATATAATTAAGACAAACATTCTGACAAAGTTGCATCAAGCTCGGGTCAAAAATATGGCCTCTAGAGTGTACACAAGGTTTTTCCAATATTTGACCTAGTGACCTAGTTTTTGACCCCGAATGACCCATTTTCGAACTTGACCGAGATTTCATTGAGACAAACAATTAAGATAAACATTCTGACAAAGTTGCATCAAGCTCGGGTCAAAAATATGGCCTCTAGAGTGTACACAAGGTTTTTCCAATATTTGACCTAGTGACCTAGTTTTTAACTTCATCTGACCCATTTTCGAACTTGATCAAGATATAATTAAGATAAACAATTTGACAAAGTTTCATCAAGATTGGGTAACAAATATGACCTCTAGAGTGTACACAAGTTTTTTCAAGTATTTGACCTAGTGACCTAGTTTTTGACCCCACATGACCCATTTTTGAACTTGACCGAGAGTTCATTAAGACAAACATTCTGACAAAGTTTCACCAAGATCAGGTCAAAAATATGGCCTCTAGAGTGTACACACGGTTTTTCCAAAGTTTGACCTAGTGACCTAGTTTTTAAACCATGTGACCCATTTTTGAACTTGACCAAGATATAATTAAGACAAACATTTTGACAAAGTTTCATCAAGATTGGGTCAGAAATACGGCTTCTAGAGTGTACACAAGGTTTTTCAAGTATTTGACCTAGTGACCTAGTTTTTAACTCCATGTGACCCATTTTCAAACTTGACCAAGATATAATTAAGACAAACATTCTGACAAAGTTGCATCAAGCTCGGGTCAAAAATATGGCCTTTAGAGTGTACACAAGGTTTTTCCAATATTTGACCTAGTGACCAAGTTTTTGACCCCACATGACCCATTTTCGAACTTGACCGAGATTTCATTGAGACAAACATTCTGACAAAGATTCATGATGATTGCATCAGAAATGTGGCCTCTAGAGTGTACACAAGCAAAAGTTAACGGACGGACGACGGACGGACGGACGACGGACGACGGACAACGGAAGACGGACAACACACCATCCCATAAGCTCTTCTGGCCCTTGGCCAGTAGAGCTAAAAAACAGGAAAAAAAAACTGAGGGGGGGGGGGGGGGGGGGGTGGGGGGGGGGGCATCATCTATGAGTAAGAATACAAAATTACTTACGCAACCCTTTACAACATACTATAAGGAAACCAATTCCCAAATTGAGTTCATCTAGGACTAGAAATGTAAGAGATATAGACCTGTAAACACAGCTGACACGCAAAATTTGATGTGAAATGGGACACATTTTATGGGCTATCAGAATTTGGGTTCCATGGGAGCCCATGGATTACAGGAACCAAAATTGCTTATGCAGCCCTTAAGATGATGCTATAAGGAAGCCCATGGGCAAATTTGGTTGTGCTAGGATAAGAAATGTAAGAGATATATAATAAACTTGTAAACACAGCTTACACGCAAACCTTGATGTGGGACGCCGACGCCGGGGTGATTATTTTGTTTTTAACATTTTATTTCTTTTCAATACAATAATGTACAACAGCTATAATTATGAAATTATATTCAACAATAAATTACAATATAATGTATTGAAAAGAAAACGTTTAGTTTTAATAGAAATATATAGGGAGAAAAAGGTTGATGATAGAAAGATAGTAAAAAAGAAGAGTATAGTATGAGTATAGTAAGAGGTATATCTATGGAAAGTGATCGTTACTAATTAACATTCTATCTCTATTTTATCTCTCAAATGTCAACAAAGTTCCATTTGGCATTGTGTTGTTCAAGTTTGTTCTTAGAAAATGCAATAATTTCCTCAATATCTTTCCTATAATGCAAATATCTCATAAAGCAATCAATATCAGGGATGGTTTTATAATACTTGTTTCTGTATAGAAAGTATTTTGAAATAATAATAATAAAGTTCAAAATACTAGCGTTTCTGTTGTTTTTACATATTAAACCAAATGATACAGTCTTTAAATCAAAAGTAATTTGAAACCCTTTGCTTTGTAGAATTTGTTGTAATTGTGACCAAAATATCTGGCTTATATGACATTCCCAAAAGAGATGTGTAATCGTTTCCACATGCATGTTGCAAAAGTCACAAAGACTTGAATTCACTAGCTTGCATTTGTGTAGTAGTTTATTGGAAGGTAAAATTCGAGTAAGATATTTATACTGAAATGCTCTTAATTTCGTATCTATAGTACATCGAAAAGGTATTAAATAAATTTGTTTCCACTCTAAATTTTCAAATATTTCTTCCCATTTACTCTGAGGTTTTTTAATTCTTTTTTGACATTTGTTTTCTATTAGTAATTTATATATTAATCCATTAACCTTATTTCCTTCAAGAACTTTGTTTATTAATGATTGATGTATGTTTTCCATGTTGTTTATTGCTTCTGTCTTGAGTTTTTCTTTCCAGTCAGGTGGTATACTTGTAATAAGTGAATGGTATTTTAAAAAATCTACTTCGCTAATATCATAAATTTGTTTGAATTCAGGAAATGTGAAAAATCTTTTATTTGTATAATCGTATAACTGTTCAATATATTTTATCCCTCGATTTTCCCATGTTTTTAAATATGTTGGTTTGCCATTGATTTTAATTGCTGAATTGTTCCATATTATCTCTTTGGAAATGTTGTCTGTAGTCTGCCTAAAATTCACATATGCCCAACTTTCTATTATTTCTGTAAGAAACGTTCCCCTTATTTTTAAACGTTTTACATCTGTAGTATTTAAATTACCTTCAAAAAGCAGTTTTCCTCCTAATTTATTTATTTCATTTACATATAGTTCTTTCCAATGTCCTTTATTACTATCATCTAAAATTCTCTTAATCCAACTGCATTTTAAAGAATTAAGATAAAACTCTATATTAATCATTTTAAGCCCTCCATTTTCATAATCTTGTATAATGGTTTCTCTATTTATCTTATCTGGTTTATCGTCCCAAAGAAAACTGAAAGTAGCTTGAGTTATTTTTTTCATGGTATCTTTTTGTGGGTTTTCAAGAACTGATAGTGGATATATGAGTTTAGGTAGAGCAAACGTTTTTATGACTGTGATTTTTCCCAATAGTGATAAATTGTACTTTCGCCAACTATTAAGACACGTATAAAAATCTTTTATTTTTGGGTCTAGGTTATATTCATGCATTTTCCCTTTATTATTTGTAAAAACCATCCCTAAAGTAGTTGCTTTTTCTGATGTCCATGTGAACTTTTTACTCTTACAAAATTCGATATTACTTTTAGCTAAAGACCCTGCGCGTAGAACAGTTGACTTTTTTGTATTAAGTTTTAAACCTGAAATTCCTCGAAAGTCTTCTATAACGTTAATTAAATTTTCAAAAGATCTACGTGACCCGTCTGTGATAAAAGTAGCGTCATCAGCAAATAATGTCTGTTTAAGTTCTTGGTTTGTAATTCTTATACCATTAATAGTTCCATCTTGGGCGACTGCAATAGACAATATTTCAATAGCTATAATAAATAAAATTGGAGATAATGGGCATCCTTGTCTTACCCCCTGTTGTACTGTAAATCCTTCTGACATGTGACCATTATTTGAAACACAACTTTGTATATTATTATAGAATAATCTTATCCAGCCTACTAGAGATTCTCCGAAGTTAAAATACTCTAAGCACTTAAAAATAAAATCATGATTTAAACTATCGAATGCTTTTTCAAAATCTGCAAAAAATAAAATGCCTGCATTATCATTATCGTTTAAAAATTCTAGTACATCAAAAAGCATTCTAATATTTTCTCCGATATACCTTCCTTGTATGAACCCTGTTTGAGCTGAACTTATAATAGACGGAATAACATTTTTAATACGATTTGCTATTGACTTTGTTGCAATTTTATAATCTATATTTAGTAACGTTATCGGTCGCCAATTTTCTAACTTGGTTAATTCTTTATCCTTTTTCGGTAGCAATGTAATAATTCCTTGTCTTTGTAATGTAGTTAAACTTCCTGTGTCGTACGAGTGATTTATTGACTTTATGAAAAATGGTTTAATGTCGTTCCAAAATATTTTATAGAATTCGGTTGTAATTCCATCAGATCCTGGACTTTTGTTATTTTTCATTGCCTTAAGAGCTTGAGCACACTCATATTCGGTTAGTTTTCCTTCACAAATATGTTTCTGTTCTTCGTTAAGTTTTTCTACATTTGCATTTGGAAAAAAATTTCGCATCGATTCTATAGTTTCAATTCGTTTATATAACTTTTCGTAATAATCCTTGGTTTCTGTCAAAATATCCTTATAATCTGTTACTTCTGCATCATCTTTAATAAGTCTTGTAATTGTTTTCCTTTCTGCATTTCCTTTTTCTAAATTTGAGAAATATTTCGTATTTTTTTCTGCCCCTTCTATGTATTGCGCCTTAGACCTTAAAATAATTCCATCTGTATGTTTTTCTATTATTTTCTTCAATTTTTGTTTTTCTACATTTAAAAGTTCTAATAATTCATTATTATTTATATCGTCTGCTAGCTTTTTTTCTATTTTATCGATTTCCGCAGTAACATTTTTCTCTTCTTTTAAATCTTTCTTCTTTTTAGTTGAACAATATTTTATAGTTTCGTTTCTAATCGATCCTTTCATTATTTCCCATAACGTGTTTGGGTTGCAGTCTTTATTTATTTCCGTTATTTCTTTAATGCCTTCCCGTATATTTTTTTGATAATCCTTGTTGAGAAGAACGCTGTTATTAAGTTTAAAATATCCAGGTCCCCTTGGGTGTTTTGACAAATTTATATTAAAATATACAACAGAGTGATCTGAGCGTAGTCCAGCGGAGATTTTACATTTCGAAACGTCATTGACAATATTTGTAGATATCAAAAAATAGTCAAGCCTACAAAATATAGGAGGCTTGTGGTTTGAATGCCAAGTATAGTGAGTGCTATCGTCGTTTAATATTCGCCATATATCATTCACGTCATAGTATGAAATAATATTATTAACCTTATCTCTAGTTTTTCGATTTCCCTCTTGATTACCGTTTTTTTTATCCTTTTCGATATCAATGACGGTATTAAAATCCCCCCCAACTATAAGCGTTTCCCCTTCATGTTCACTTATAAAACTCTCAATGTTTTCAAAGAATGTAACGTCATCACTATTTGGACCATACACATTTAAAAGTAAAACCTCCCTATTTTCAATATAATTTTTTAATGCATGAAGTCTGCCTTCAACAATTACCTGATGTTCTATAACTTTATATGAAAAATTAGAATTAAGAAGGATGCCCACACCTTTGCTATTTGTGCTATTGCCACTAAAATATGCGTCATGACCCCATTCGTTTTTCCATTTGTCGTAATGGTTCGGTGAACAATGTAATTCTTGTAAAAAACATATAGAGTTATTATTTTTCTTAAGCCATTCGAAAATTTGTCTTCGTTTCTTGGTTTCACCAAGACCTTTAACATTAAAGGTACATATTTTGATATTCATTTAAGATTAATAAAATTGAAGATATCTGTATGCTTCGAGAAAAAGAAACATAGTGTAAGGTATACATTGCGTCCGAACACCCTCCATAGAAAGCCTTTAGTGAGACGAGTACATAAGAGAAGAAGGAAATAGAAACGCCGGGGTGATTATATAAGCTCTCTCATTCTTCGAATAGTCGAGCTAAAAATGAAGAAGGTAATACACACTGTGTGAGCCGTCTGCTGTGAGGGCAGCATTCTGTGGATTCAGGTACAAGTTCTGAATCAGTATTGTCTGAAAATACAAGATTAAAAAAAATATCACGATTCTTCTGCTAAAAAATATGTAAAACTCCAGTCGGCAGTCCAGATAAAGCAAAATACGCCCATTCTTTGTTTCAATTACTGTGTTCAATCGATGTTGATGATGCATACATTAAACTATCAGCTATTACACAAATTACTTTTTCAAATTCCTTTACTTCAGAGCACCAGTTAATGGATCACTTTATTAACATTAGTTTTTGATACTGCACTAAACATAAAACATAACAGAACTAAAATAGGTAAAAACAACCATAGATGCAAATGTGGTCCAAGTATGGCTGCTGTACAGACCCAGTTGCGTTCAAGTACCCCAAAAATGCATTCCGGTTGCGTTTCGTTTGCATTTAATTTTTATGAATGCTTTTTTAAAATGCAAATCATTTGTGTCAGCGTTTATAAACGAAACTATGCGTTCATTTAAATGCACGAAACGAACGCAACATGTGTCCGTTCAAATGCACAAACGGAAAAAATGCATTTGCGTTCGTTCAATCAGCGTTTACCAATCGCAACATTTCTGACGATTAAACTACGCATGATATCCATTCATGCGATTCTTACCACGATTCGGCGACTAATGTTTGTGATCATATGGAAGAATGTGTCCTTTGGTTGACATTATTTGGTGGTGCACATTGATGACTATTCTGTTTTCTTCCGGGTTTATGTTATTTTCATCAAAAATTTAACATACTTGACACTATATAAAAATATGCCGTCTGATTTTACCAACATTATTTTAGTTTTATAATGAAATAATATAAAGTTTGTACTACACATTTCCTATTTTAAATCAGTAAAAATGAAAGTGTGTAATCGTGCTTAAAAAACACCATTTACACAGTGTATTTCTTTCTTTATATTAAAATACTGCAAAATGCACTTCTTTTAAATCGAGACAGCGTTTAGCGTTTAAAAAAATGCAATCATCGTTCGTTTTTTAATACGCTGAATGCTAAAAACTAACGAAATTTATTCATTTTTAAAATATAGATCGTGCAACGTTTATTCTGCGTTTTTTCCGTTCGTTCTGCATTTATTTGGGGTACTTGAACGCAACTGGGTCTGTACCAGTAATACTTAATAAATTGACTTATCTGAAATAATTCAAATTCAGATGAAATAACTAAAATAAGCCAGAGTTACAACCGATTACCTGACTGAAGGTTGGTTTGTTGTGTAATCGTGAACATCTCTCACCATGGCGGCAAGCGCCTATTTTGAAGTAAAACGAGCAGTTGACTCTGAAAGGAAAGAAAACATATTCAAGGTATATGAATGTAAATAGCAACTGAAACTCTAATCATTAAATTCTAATATAAATAGGAATGGTGCAATTAAAACTTTGGGTGCATCTTTTCCGTCGTAAGTTACGACAATTGGTAAATTGACCAAATTACAAAACAGGTCCATATTTCAAACTTTTAATGTAGTAAATTCACATGTTTTTGTTCATTCTTCAGGTATCTGTTTTTTTCCAAGGCCTTGACTTCCGGTGTTGTTACAAGGTGGTACCTTGACTTCCGGTGTTGTTACAAGGTGGTACCCTTGACTTTCGGTGTTGTTACAAGGTGGTACCTTGACTTCCGGTGTAGCTACAAGGTGGTACCCTTGACTTCCCGTGTTGTTACAAGATGGTACCCTTGACTTTCGGTGTGGTTAAAAGGTGGTACTCAGTAAAAATGGGGCATAAGTTTGTCAAAATAAGTTTAAGATACATGGATTTGTGTAGGCCCAATTTGGAGCCAAATTTCGGCTCCATCCCAATCCAAAAATCCTCATATTTTCCCAAAAAAAGCAGAACATTTTCCCAAAATACAAAATAAAAATCTTAATTAAAATGGATCCCTATCTGACAATGTATTTGGAGCAAAGACTATGATCTTAACTCTGTATGTATTAATTTTGTATATGACATGTTTATGACTAGGAAATCTTTATTAGATTCATAGATCATTGCTAATTTGGAATAAATCCATTATCATTCTACATAGGTATTCTTACTATTTCATAAATAATTCAGAGCTACAGATAAGAACAGAACAAACTTTTATTCAGACTTAAACTATACAGTTTTTCGTCTACAACATGTTTACAATATATAAATCTAGTCAGAAAAATAATAAACAATGCAAATATACAATTTACACAAATAGGTAAACAAAAGTACACAGAGGACGGTCCTTCTTTAATTTTGGACCGTGTTACTTCTTAATTTAAAAGCATTAAATATTTAATGTGACAAATTATTTACTAGTTTACTATCTTGCGATTGCAAAAGTTCAATAAATTTGAAAACAGATGGATTCCTTATAAAATAACGTTGCACCTATCGTTTTCGTATTTCATTATATTTATTACAAATTAAAACAAAATGATACTCGTCTTCAATATCACCAGAGGTACAAAACTGACACTTTCTTTCGTTTCTCTCAATTCTATTGGGTCTATATCTTCCTGTCTCAATTCTCAGCCTGTGTGATGAGAGGCGTAGTTGTGTTATGACACTTCGATATTTTCGGTATTTAGAAATATCTAAATATGTTTCATAAACAAATTTTACTTTCACGTTTTTATAAAATAGTAAAACATTATTTTCAGCAATATCCGATTTCAATTTCTGAATAAAATTGTCTATTAGCCGTACTTTTAATTCTTTGCAAAAGTATTTCGGGTTTACACTCGCTGGATTCTCCCATACATATCCATACCCGTAACTATACATCAAAGACTTAACATTAGCGGTCCAATTTATTTTATTTGTTAGACAATCACTTAGTGAAACGGCATACGCAGTTTTTAAAACACAATTGTTGGTATATAACAGTTTAAACCAATATTGTATAATCCTACACAATCTATATATATATATAACGGGTATCTAGCCAATTCGCCATAAACACCTGCGTTGCTGGTTGATAGTTTCACATTTAGCATCTTTTTGCAAAACTTTAAGCGTATTCTCTCCAACTGTTTTGATTTGGTGTTCCCCCATACTTCATATGCGTAATTTAAAATTGATGTTACAAAGGTATCAAACAGTTGGCATAGTGTTTTAGGAGTGAAGTCATTCTTTTTTATATTATGCAAAAGTACTCCCATGGCTTTTAATCCTTTTCCAGAAAGGTTTTGTTGGTTTAATATAAAGGATCCTGTATAGTTAAATACAACGCCTAAATAATTAAAATCATTTAAAGTTTTCAACTGATCCCCCGAATAAGTCCATTTCTCATTGGCTAAAATTCCACCTCTCCGTCTAAAAACAACGATCTTAGTTTTGCTTGTATTCACTTCCAGACCCCATTTGCAGCAGTAATCATGTAACTTATTTAGACTACATTGCAGATCCTCGGGTGTCTCGCTCAAAATAGCCATATCATCCGCAAAATACAAAAGCATTAAGGTAACATCCTTAATATTAAGTCCACTGTCGGGTTTAGATTGCAAATATAGTTCTACCCAATTAAAAATGCCAAAATACCCAATTAAAATAAAAAGCATGGGTACCAATAATGTAATTGAAGTTGTCAAATGATAAAACAACCAATGAAAATTGAGCAATATATTTGTTGTTGAGGGGACACCCAGTCACCTTGTATAAAGCCTATTGTAAAAGAAGTAAATTTTATTAAATTTTGTGTGTACAATATTAGCGGAATGCCACCCCAAAACAATGTCGCAAACTTTTATTGTTTTATTTTACCCACTTGAAATCATGAAATACCCAATTAATCAAATACCAAATTGATCAAAATGCTTGTCTGTAGCTCTGAATATGAAGCAATTTTACATAAATTTAGAATATAATAAAAACAGCTGGCATTATACACATTGTAGCATCATACAGATAAGCAAGTTATTATACTGATCTTTATATAATGTTAGTAATAATTTCCAAGACGATTAGGCCATAAAAAATTAAATAACTGGTTCTCAGGCCCGCCCGCATGTCTTTTTTTGGTGCCGCATTGCCGATTTTATCTCAAAAGTAATAAAATAACAAGAGGTCAATGACCTTGAAGCTCTACTGATTGATTTTGATTTCAGGAAGTAGTCGCTACAGACTTGTTTTTTGAAAAAATATTTTTAGCTGTGGCGGCCATCTTGAATTTCTGGCCGACCTGAAATTTGCTAGGATCAATTAGACATCAAAAGCAACATTCCTGTGAAGTTTCATGAAAATCCGTCAAGTAGTTTCACAGGAATAGTCGCTACAAGTTTTCATTATATAACTCTATGTAAACAAAAATGGCCACTGACAGCCATGTTTAACGTCGAATCAAAATAATGTTTGACTCTGATAACCATCATGTCATGCTGATCATTTTACAAAAAGTCCCATATCAATATTACTTATAGTTTTCAAGACTATATCTCTGATCAGTAGAGCTTAAGAGCTAAAAATTGGAAATGCGTACCGAAATTTCTTTCGCAACTATCTCAGGGGAATCCCCTTGTCGGTAGACTGGTGCGCGGCTGACTTTCTGCCGCTCTGCTCGCTAGCTTGTGAGTGTTGCAGTCGGTACGGGTACCAATCTAGGAGAGTCAGACGCTTGAGACGCTTGGAACTAGTAGGTGCTACAGAACAGGCGATTTATTCAAGCGTCTAATCGACAAAGTCTCACAACAACATGCAATAAATACAAATATAAGGACTTATTGTGATTGAAAGAAGCATAAGTCGGGAAGAAATGATAAGGTAATGATCGACAATAGAGATGAGCTGATCCAACTGGTTAATGCACATGTACTTCGAGATATTTTGCATCAATACATGTATTGGAATTAAATTTTGGATAAAAAAAAAATCGCCCGCGTGTCTGTTGACCACTGTAAAATTGTAAAAAAAAATGCGCCCGCCCGCATCTCTTCTCAGAAAAAGTGGCCTGAGAACCAGGTAATTAATTTTTTGTGGCCTTATGTACATCTTTATATATGTATTGTAATTGTCCTTGGGTGACAATCCTGTATTTGGATTTTATGCCAATAAATTGAATTGAATTGTATAAGAGTTTGATTTTGAAACTATTCCAACATTTTTTAGTGCCTTATTGTGTAATATAGTCAAGTAAGATTATTCTTTTTCCCAATTTGTAGATTTCCCGCACATTTTTCCCAGTTCAAAAGGCTCCACCTCCAAAAATGCAGATAAATCCCTGCATATAAGTTGCAGAGTTATACGACTTGCTCATGACATGTTATCTATCTATATTGAATACATGTGTGAAGTTTTATTGAACTGTGTCGTGCAGTTCTGAGATTTCGCGGTGTTTTGCCTTAACTTGGAAAGTTTTCACTATCAAACAAACAAAAGCAATATTGTAATTTGTATGCTTAAGTACACTGCAAACACATACATGTAACACGTATACATTCTCTTCTAGTATTTCATTACCCTCTCGTAAAAGAATACAGTTCCCTACTTCTTCTCGTTAAACCTTTCGGCGCCAAATATACAGCGAAAAGTTTCTCTCAGCGCCAAGAATTTTTGGTATTTATAGAAAAATCAATAGTGATGCTTCTAAAACTTCTGTAACTTTTTTAATTTTAAAGATTTTAAAGATAATATTTTCAAATTTGGAGAGATACTAGCTTAGACGACTTTTTATTTTTCTTGGTTTACGGATCCGCCGACCCCAATTTTCGAGAGATTTGAAAAAAAAAAAAATTTGAACATCTGTGGGTTTTTTTCACCGCCGGCCGCATTTCAAAGCCAGATGAAGAAAAAAAAAATTTGAATTGGTGAAGCCACTTTCTAGTATACAATAATACCACGTCAAACAACAGCATATATCTATCAAAACATCGAAATTTTGAACGCAAACGACGCGCGATCACTATCAGCCATTTCCTTCTATGAGGAACATAGAGTAGTCTCCCTTGTTCACCAAGGTAACTTGATTTCAACACATCCGGGCACTCTATCCGGGCTTGAATACAGAAATTTCATCATTGGGAATATTAAAAGAATAATCAACGATTTAAATACATGTTGTGTTGTCTTCTGTCTTTGTGTTGTATAAACTTACGGTTTTATATGAGAAACATGGTCACCATGTTTGAAATTTGTACTTAGAAACAGATTTTATTTTTTTCCCCTCCGACCGAGGGTAAAAATCTGTAAACCAAAAAAATAATTGTTTGGCTGAATTTTTTCCCCTTCCGACCGAGCGTAAAAAAAGAAGAAAAAATCTGTAAACCAAGAAAAAAAAAAGTGGCCTGTGGGCCACAAAAAATTAATTACCTGGTTCTCAGGCCACTTTTTCTGTGAAGAGATGCAGGGGTTCGCATTTTTTTTTACAATTTTACAGTGGTCAACAGACACGCGGACGATTTTTTTTTATCCAAACTTTTAATTCCAATACATGTATTGATGCAAAATATCTCCACATACATGTGCAATAACCAGTTGGATCAGCTCATCTCTATTGTCGATCATGACCTTATCATTTCTTCCCGACTTATGCTTCTTTCAATCACAATAAGTCCGTATATTTGTATTAGATCACGCATGAACTATTGCATGTTGTTGTGAGACTTTGTCGATTAGACGCTTGAATAAATCGCCTGTTCTGTAGCACCTACTAGTTCCAAGCATCTCAAGCGTCTGACTCCTAGATTGGTACCCGTACGACTGCAACACTCACAAGCTAGCGAGCAGAGCGGCAGGTAGTCGGCCGCGTACCAGTCTGCCCACAAGGGGATTCCCCTGAGGTAGTTGCATGTAAAAACCGGAATGAACTTGGATGCGGAACTTTTTTTTCGAAATTTCGGTAGCGCATTTCCAATTTTTATTTTATTACTTTTGAGATAAAATCGGCAATGCGGCACCAAAAAAAGACATGCGGGCGGGCCTGAGAACCAGGTAATTAATTTTTTATGGCCTAAGATATGTACTTATTTTTTTTCTAAATACAGTCTATCCAAATTCATATTGTCTTGCATTACAGTTATTTACACATATATTTCACACAATCTGACACATAATTAATAGTTTGGATTGTATACGATTTGTCAAGGGTATTGTTTGTCGTCCGCATTTCATTAGTAACTTCCATCCTGTTTTCGCAGCAGATTATTGGCTATGGAATCATTATCCGTGGATAAAATAACCACTTATGCCAATTCACCTTGATTAGAAAATTTCAAATTCAATGGAATTCATTTTCAATAAGATTTCGGACAAAAATAAATGTTGACTTGTGTACCACTTATGCGACAGACATGAGCACATTAGAATAGACTAGATCTAAACTTCATTTTTTTCCCCCTGGAAAACAGCGTAGTAGGTCAGCTGAAGTTGAAATTTTGACAAAGCTCAAGTATATGATAAATAGAAAAAAAAAGGGTGTGATATGGAAATACCCATTTATTATTCTCTATTTAACAGCATTTCTATTAGCTTCATGTATGACAGATAATGTTAGAGCGTAAATTTTACAAGTGATGCACTTTATGCGCTGCCTCTTGGCGATAGTTTTGTATGTGGTACAACTCATGGCAAGGTACTGGACACATGGGAATGTCACACTGTTCACATTTATACTCTGTTTTCTTTTCCAACCAGGGGTTGTTCTTGAGCAACATACAGCACAATCCGGTTGGAATTTTTTGTCATCGTACTCTCCGACAAAATGTCGAGCTCAATTAGCCTTGACGGCTGATCAGTTTTAGATGGATGTCCATGCCTGGCAGGGGGATTTGTGTACCCTTATAAAAGGCCTTGAATCAGCTGCTCCCTAAACACCCTTGGTGATAATGTTTCATTGTTGTTTGACTTGCAGTAAACAATATAATTATTAACAAGTGCAACTTCGCGGAGCCTGTGAAATATCGTACTATACCATTTTGAACTCTTGTGGGGATAAGCGTATGTCAAAAGCTTTTGATGCAGTAAGTCTACCCCACCCATTGACTGGTTGTACACTTCTGCAACAACTGGCCTTTCTACAGTTTTATGCCCAACTTCTGCCCCTCTCTGTCGAATTATTTTGTCAATCGTGTTATTGGTCTCTGTTGTTGACAGGAAGTGGACACGTTTTGTGTCATGCCAAGCACACGACACCATGTTGTTTGACCGCATAAACTTAGGATCACAGGGCTCGAAATTAGCACTAGTCCTGTAGCCCGAGGCTAGCAGAAATGCTGCCGGGCTAGCAAATGTTTGTGTCTGGGTAGTCCGATGGGCTAGTAACAAAAAATTTTCAAATATGAAATAAATTATAAATCGATAGATTGTGTAGTGACAGCACTGTCTAACCTAACAGGTCTTTTAAAAACCTGATATTTCCAAAGTTTCAGTAATTGCATGCCTATAGGTAAAACTCATATAAAGAAACCGAAACTTGAATTAAAATAGTATTTTCTGTTGGCTATTATATTGGGCTAGTAAATTTTGAGACCGGTGGTCTAGTAAACTAAAAATGTTAATTTCTAGCCCTGGATCATCTCAGGCATGTTTTTCCTTACAGCCTTAACTGTACCGGTGGCACATATCATGCGTGTTTCTTGTTCCTTGAACAGAGCTGGCGACGTATAATAATTGTCTGAATAGACTCGGTGCCCTTTATTCTGGAAGCCATACTGTAATTCCAGGCAAATGTTTTCTGTTATCATATGGAATATCCTCCTTGACAGGGCCTTCCCCAGCCATTTATGGCGTAGCGGCGCCGCGACCCCTCAACTTTTGAAACAGACATGCCGCAATCCCTTAATCTGAATGCGACCCTTTAAAACCGTGCCGCCATCCCTTAAAAGTGGGTCAAAACATTCATTTCCCAGTGTTTTTTTAATGACATATCTGACCAAGTAACGCCTTGAGGTATAAACTCCTGACAAGCATACGTCCTTAGCTCCTGATTGGAGTGTTCTCATCAGGATAAGAGGGGCAGAGGTGTTAATTACCTCTGCGATACGGGTCTAATCATGCGTACATGACCTGTAAACTTGTTACGTCATCAAATGTGAAAATTATTTACTTACAAGTTATATTTTATTGTAGCGTTGAATTAACGTGCCTTCATCCATTGTATCGCGATTTTAAATAGATAATGATGAGAAAATAATCTCACAAACGCAAATTATTCGATAATCACATAAAATTATAAGAATCTCGGGGTTGAAGATTATAAATTTAGTTTACTTCCGGTTTTGAATTTGCTTCCGTGTTTCAAACTAAAACGATTAATTATGAATAAAGACAGTAATTTTATAACATTTAAATAAACTTATAACCGTTTCCTACCTTTTTTTTCGAAAGTCTAAAGGTTTGATGCAGTAAACTTGACTTAGACGTTAAGATATTGTAAGACATGTCAGCGTAAAAAGTTGATGTAAATCCGGATAGTCCTTATTTCGGATGCACAAAAAACCCACGACACTGCGCGTTTTCATACAAGTTGTTGTTTTTTAAATGTTATTCACTTAAAAATAACATAATCATGATAATTAGTCCAGTTTTAAAATCTTCACCACATATATAATGAAGTGTTTACAAGATAAAAAAAATTGCAACAGCAAAGGAAACGATGTATAAAGTTGGGTGTATCATATGTTTCAAAAAAAAAAATCAAAACAACAGTCATACATGCTATATCTATGGCAGACTGGTAGATACATGTATATTTAAAACATGTTTTAAATGTGCCAGGTGTGTGCCAAAACCCGCATTTTATAAAAAAATTGACTTGCACGAGGGAAGCCCCCTGCCGCACCCACCCTCTCACGCGCTAAATGCCTCTATCCCTTTAAAAAATCCTGGGGAAGGCCCTGCTTGTGGTATTATTGTTCCCTTTCCACAGCAGGGATGGAAACTAACGGTTGCCCGTTCGCCCGGGACGACTAAATTTCAAGCTGGGCGAGTAGATTTCATAAGTCGGTAGTCCGCCCGGGCGACTAGCTTTTTCGACAAGCTCAAGTCGATTTCCTCGGCATTATTCGTCAATGCGGATGAATAACATTTCAGTAGAAAACAACAACAAAGAAAATATTTCTTACATAGTTTATTAAGCGATTAAATGCAGTAAATAGTCGCAACTCTGTTTATTCGACGATGAAAAGTAATTTAAGTCAACCGGATATTGGGAAATTGACGCATTTCCCTTTTGGGACATTATAAAATGCGGCTCCCGTTTTAATTTCACGGAGCGCGAACGTTACGGTATTTAATGTTATACAAATAACGAATCTTTAAGGGCACTAGTCAGCTTTTAGGGCCTTCAGGAAGGGGAATTGCAAAAAGTATGCTGTTTTCCTGTATTGTAGTTTAACATTTTTCTAATATATATATAATATTTTTTAAGAGGGGAATTTTTCACAGGAAAAGGGTGAAATATATACCATGCCAGAGTAACTGTAATGGCCATAATCAGACTGTAGTTAACTAAAGAATATAAATATACCTACCTACCGACCCTAGAGCATGCAATAGGAAACACATCTTATTTTTGTTTGGCCTAAATAAAGTAAATTTGTGTTAAAATCATGTTTGTTAATGTGTTTGTGAGTGTGTCGAAAAGAAAAATACAGAAAATCTGGGCTCATAAATTTTCAGCTGGGCAACCAAAATCCAGAAGATGGTTGCCCGTTTGGGCAACCAAGCTTTAAAAATTAGTTTCCATCCCTGCCACAGTAAGTCAGAAACTTTAAAGCATAGCCTGTTCTACTCTCACACAGGGCCAACTGCTTTATTCCCCATTTGTATGGCTTCATCGACATATACTGCCTAAAGCTTACTCTTCCCTTGAACCGTATAATACTCTCATCTACTGATAAGTCACACAATTGGCCCATACGAATTCAGATACCTTGGTTCACATATGTTCATAAGGGGTATGATTTTCCAAAGATGGACAAATCCTGGTTCCCCTCTCACAGGTCTTTCATCTGCATTGTTTGTGAAATGAAGAAAAGATGTCAACAGTTTATAACGATTGCGACTCATAACGTCTGTGAAAGGAAGATGTGTCAACCAGAATTTGCACCAATAGTCTTCTATTTCATGCTTCTGGCACAAACCCATTGATATTTGAAGTGCAATGTAAGCCTGCATTTCTTGTATGTTTGTATCTTCCCAGTTTTGAAACCATGAAACTCGAGTAAGTCCCGTCGGATTGTCGAAGAACTGAAGAGCATATAGATTAGTTTCGTCACCTATCAAACCAAATGCTTCATTTGGAAAGTAAAGATGCATAGACTCTATTCGGCTTAGTGTTTATGATAGGTTTTGTCGACAGTCTCTATATAGGTCACTCTCTAAACCACGACAAGCGCTTGTAGGAAACAGGGTTCCCCCCAGACCTATATCAGATGTCGCATGCGACATGCTTTAATGCCCGGCGTCGAATTTCCGACATCCCTTAAATCCCAAAGCATTATGACACTTGAAACAATTGCAGTCCTGCGCTTGCGTGAATCTGATTGAAAGGTTTTTGTCGCCCCCACTAAATAAGCTATCAGCCAATCATATTCGCGATAGCAGACTGCTGATTACCACCTGTGACCTGTGTATACATTTGTTAGTGTTGAGTAATTAGGACACGGTGCTTTATTGATGAGGGACATGTGTTGAGTTGAGTAGAACAATTGCCGAAAATGAATGTTTATGATCGAGAAACAAACATGATTGTTTCATTCTGCAAGAATATGTATGTAAGGGCTGTTCCATTAAAACAAACCAGTGGGCATCGGACGGCGATTTATAGAAAATACACGGTAGGGTGCCTTGTCCCAAAAAAAACACAAAAACATCCTAACTCCGGAAAATCGCATCTACAGGTGGGTGGGTAAATCTCACACAAAAACAATTGAGTTGTGGGGCAGGGTTCTCCACAGGCTTATTTTCAAGCATAGTGGCATATACCGCGTGCTGGGGGAGGGTACGGGAGGGGGAAAGCCCCGCCTGTGTTTGATTTTTTTTGGCTTTTAGTAACTGCCTGTGATGTTAGGAAGCCATATATAATTATATATTTATGATAATAAACAATATGATAAATAATCCATGTTTTAAGACTTTTATTTACTAAAATAAGTTCATACACAATAAAACAACACACATCAACACAACATGCAGCATCTGAAATACATACAATAAACATAATAAATAATCCATGTTTTAATACACGATGAAGAAGAAAGCATACATACAAAGATTTATTATAAGTTTATACACAATAATACAACATATACATCAACACATCATGCACACATATAATACCATCAACTACACAATATTCATCCCTGGAAATAAAACAGCACATTTGATAATACTTAAAAAATATAACCTTAGCACTCAAATAAATCCAACACAAGTTAGCCCATTCAATGTCTTGACTTGTACATATTAGCTAGCAGTTCCTATTCAGATGCTTGACCTTCTAGGTCTGGCCATGTGCCATTCTACCACTGCCCTGTCATATTCAAACTCTGATGGAGGTGGGCCCTGCATTGTTACTGCCAGCGGTGCATTGAGAACTCTGTTACAAAGTGCGGTCTTAATTCTCTCGCGTATAGAGAATCCCCTCTCGCAATCTGCTGTTGATGTTGGAAGAGGCTGAAGGCAGACCAACAGCTGCAATATTGTACAAGTTGGGGTGAGACTCCTGTAGCTCTCTGTCATTCTTTGTAACCTCTCTCACTTGTCTCCACTCGATCATCATTGAATCTTCATCCAGGTTAAAGTGGCGGGCCAAGGTCTGAAGAAACATATATAAATAATTTAATATATTATAAATATATAATAGACCAACACGCTTAAAAATAGTAATAACTGAATTAGTTTTGTTTTATTTTGTAAGTAATTTCTAGTATTTTTGTTTTCAAAATATTGACAAGCTTTGAAGTAAACAGTTAAATAAACTACCTTCATTTCTTCTTCTTTTTTTCAAATGACCAGATATTATCCCAAAATTGCTATTTATTTTATTTATTAAGGCACAAACTTAAATCAAATGACAATCAAAACAATTATACTTACTTACGCAAAACAAACAAACTCTTGTGTCATGATGAGCACATCGCATCTTTCATTTCCGTCTTGAACAATACACGTAAGCCGATACACAAACTGCCAATATTAACAAATTTTCCAGTTCAACTGCTTTAAGTTACATTCTCCCATCCCAATTATCTCCCAATTACTGATTAATCCACCATAACCCGACATAATCCAATCAACTCGTATTAATTGCAATTTGTTGTCAACAATCCACTAATCACACAGCGTGTTATCGCACCTTCTGCATACTGCATAGATCAGTCACGTGTTACTTGTGTGTATTGTTTGACGCGAGTTTATGAATTTGTGTACGGTGCGCAGAAGGGTTTTTAAAGGCGTTGTTTGCCTTCAGATCAAAGCAGCGCGCTCTGGTTTTTAAGCATAGCGGCGCAGTTTAGGCACCGAGGGATGTAAGATTTTGGAAGTCAAGCGCAGCGGCTCCGCTATGCTTAAATGGCCTGTGGAGAATGGGGGTATCTGAAATAAATCAATCAAGATAGGGTCTCAATTTTTTTTTATCAAGATGGGGTGCTTTTCAAGTTAACAAAACGCATTTTTTTCTCGAGTACTCGTTGATAAGCAGGCTTGCTTCTAAAAATAGAATGAATTCAAGAACGACAACTCCTACGAAATTTCGTACTTCGTCATCAATTAGATTCATACTATCGATTATTTTTCAGAGGGGAAGTTATTAGCCAGCTATCAGTGCAGCCGTCGTTGCAGGGCCGTTTTTGATAAAAGCCGCCCAATATTTTTGTGGAATGGGAGGGGTTAAAAAAAAATAAATTAAACTCTTACTTTCTCAATATTGTTATGTTTTTTAAGTACGAAAATATAACAACAAACTTTAAAGTAACACTGTCTGTAAATAATAAAGCAGATTATTGAGCATAACACTAAATGTCAATTAAAATGGCTCTCCGTTGATATACACCACCCCTAATATAAAAAAAATCGAACCTTCGGGAGGGGGTTACCCCGCTCTCCCAAAGGGGGTTACCCCACTCCCCAAACCATCCCCCCACACACTCCATGTACTTTCACAAAATAACATGCCTTCTCAAATTCCTGGGGGAAACCCCCGAGTCCTAATTGATATAAAAGGTAAAGTAAACATTAACGCGAGTTTAGTGCAGGTTACACTGAGTATGTCACAGAAACATGATTGTTTCGCATATGGATTGACCCATTATTCTATAGGCCAATCGCCTCGTCCCTTTATTCATTACGCAGAAAAAAAATATAAGGGGACATAATTTTGCTTTGGCGGACAAGTCACAAGTTCTAACTTCTAAGTTGATATGACAGCTGGCATAAAAAATATCCTCAGCGAAATAACTTACTTTAAATACAACACTTTTGATAAAGGTTAATTAAATTTGACTGTTATCAGTTACAGAACGTTCTTAATTACAGAAAAACAATAAACTTTACTTGTCCTTTTCTGTTCCAAAAATCGATGCCAAATACTCCGCCATTGTTGTTGTTTTTGTCGGTAGACTGCGATACGGTCCTTTGCATAGAATATTCTAGACGGTGGCACGAAATATCCAAATCTACCCAAATCCACATGTTCGGTGTCACTGGAATAACCGAAATGGAGAGGATTCGTTGGTATTAATTTTAATTCTCCTTCTTCTAGTTATACATCATCTGATGATCTTATGTGTGCCTTGTTAATAAAATTTCTAGCAATAGAAGAAACAAGAAAATCAGTAAAACCGATGGATGCTCCATAAAATGAATCCTCAACTTATCATATGTCCTTGCATCACCCATCAGTTTTAAATTTGTAGTTCCATTAGTGAAGCCCTCTCAGGTGGGGTCCATGTTCCCTGAAAATATTACCCAATGTTCCCCAAAAATATTTTGCTTTGTTCCCAGATGTCCCCCCACAATGTTTCATTGTTCCTCAAAAATATTACCAATAACAATGTTCCCTCAATGTTCCCCAAAAATAAATGGCCATGTTCCCTTTCCCCAAAACCTCCGGGAGACCCTCAGTAGTTTCTGACTTATGCTTCAGACTAGAATTACAAGTATAAACTTACAAAGGGCAATAACTCTAATTTGAACGACGATTGGTTGTAGATCTGCAGTTTCTCCCATTGCCCTTGATCATTGTGTGAAGTTCCATTGAAGTCCCATAAGTATAAAAATTCCAAAGGGCTATAATTCTATTTTGAAATAAGATAGAGTTATGGTTTAATTTGTGCTATATACTTCCTCTCATTGCCCTTTATCATTGTGTGACGTTTCATTGCAGTCCCATCTGTAGTTTTGAAGTTATGCTCCGGACAATATTCTAAGTATAAAATTACAAAAGCCAATAACTCTAACTTGAATGATGACAGAGTTACACTTTTTGCATTCTGCCCTTACTCTCATTGCCCTCGATTATTATGTAGTTTCATTGTAGTTTTTAAGTCATGCTCTGGACAAAAATTCTAAGTATAAAATTACAAAAGGCAATAACTCTAAATTTAAAATGATGACAAGAGTAATGGTTTTTGTATTCTGCACTTCCTCTCATTAACCCTCTATTATTGTGTGAAGTTTAATTGTAGTCCCATCAGTAGTTTTGCAGTTATGCTCCGGACAAAAATTCTAAGTATAAAATCACAAAGGGCAATAACTCTAATTTAAATGAGGTCAGAGTTATGTTTTTTGCACTCTGCACTTCCTCTCATTGCCCTCTATCATTGTGTGAAGTTTTATTGTAGTCCCGTCAGTAGTTTTGAAGATATCCTCCAGACAAAAATGGGACTAACGGAAGGACGGACGGACGGAAGGACGGACAACGACGACTATATGCTCCCCGGAAAATTTCGAGGAGCATAATAAAAACAGATACAAGAGTGAAACAGGAAATGTAGCATTCACAGAA
The DNA here is from genome assembly GCA_037043455.1 of Cyrtodaria siliqua. Taxonomy (NCBI): domain Eukaryota; kingdom Metazoa; phylum Mollusca; class Bivalvia; order Adapedonta; family Hiatellidae; genus Cyrtodaria; species Cyrtodaria siliqua. Next base: position 198,485 of record JAWPHD010000916.1, read on the forward strand.
CTTAGTCATCAAACACACACATTCACAGCAATAATCTCGGCCAGTGCAGTAGATGCATTTGATATATTTTTAAAATAAAATTGTATTATAAAACATTCCTTGCACGTATGCGCGCGCACACACAAATTAAGTTAATCATAAGATGTTGTGAACATATTCATTCCTCTTTGTGTGATGATGACCCGACAGATTGTGAACCCTATAAAAGGGATGGTTGTTTTTAATCTTGTCTGGTTTTACAATTAACGGTCGTTTCTCTTATTGCCCTGGCTTCTGCCAGCGCTTTGTGACTTTCTATGCTTTTTTTTTTTATATTCATTCATATACTGAAAGGAAAAAGAAACGCGACACGTGAATTTCCGCTATATATTGTATGCACAATATGCTGCTGTTAATCGAATGGTACATGGGTACGTAAGATCTTTCCTTTCGGAAAAAAGACTGAAACAACACGCAACACAGCAAATAGTATTCCCGCAGTTCATTATTGACAGAGTATGCATTTGGCGCAAACTTAGGATGCAAAGTTTTGCAAACTGTTTTTGTTAAATACAGTACTGAACTGGCTCAATTTTTCAAAGAGGAACTTCAGCATTTATGACTTTCTTGTTACAACGTGTACTGTGATTAAAACGTCTACATCACATTTGTGTTATATCTCTAACTAACTGCAACTTTTACAAAACATCTTGGGATTTCCTTGGAATATATATGGAATTAAGTGTGCAGTGTATACAATATATAGCAGAAATTCCTGTGTAGCGTTTCTTTTTCCTTTCAGTATATATGACCATGCATCTTTGTGTTTTATTTGTTTTAATTTAATTGTAGTAGGGCAGTAAGGTTGTGTATGTTATTTCAGAATCGAGACATCATAGTGGGGAGTTTTACTTTCACTTCCATATTAAAATTGATGCTCAGATTTATATGATCAGTCTTAGCAAATTCTTTTATTCTAAAAATAGGTGTCATTGAACATATTTTTCTTGCATACCGGATAAGGCTATCCACGTTTTACATGGGGGATCTTTATGGGTAAAGATAAGTCACGCGCACACCAACATCCGGTATGCAGGAAAACATGCAAAACATTAGTAGCTGGTGGAGTCGATGCACAAGAAGATTTTTCCGATATGCAAGAAGAAGAATCTATCATGGGTATTTGGTCCAGATAGGAAATTCAAACCCTCAGTATAAGTGTTTTATATTGAATTCCTTATCTTCAACGGACACCCGAGAAAGATTCCTATATTCTTGCAAACCGGACAAGGAAATCCGTCATTTTACCGGGGCTAGATATTTCCATCTCACCCTAGGGTCGAGATCAAAATCACGCGCGTAACATCCGGTATGCAGAAAAACATGCAAAACATTCGTAGCTGGCGGCGTCACAGCATGTCTCTGATATGCAAGAAAAAGAAACTATCATGGGTATTCGGTTCAAATAGGGAATTCCAACCCTCGGTATAAGTGTTTGAATCAGAACCGCGGTTCTGATAAGAACCGCGGTTCTGATAAAAACATTTTTACCTCTGGTTGGAATTTCCTATCTTCACCGGATACACATGAAAGATTCTTATAATATTACACCTAGCTAGAAGGATGTTCCATGTAACACATGTGTCGTGTCACCGGTCATGTTTTTATGGCCAGTTATGAGATCGGTTAGGTTGCCGGTTAAGAATGTTCCATGTAACACGTGTATGAGCTCGGTTAAGTTTTATGAAAAGGGGCATAACTCTGCCAAAATGAAAGTCAGACTTATTGGACATGTGTAACAACATTCCTTGAGGTAAGATGGAGCTGTGTGTGAAGTTTTATGAACATATGTCAAATGCTTTTCAAGTTATGGCAAAAGGTTAGGTTGAAGGTTAAAGTGTGACAGATGACGATGGACAAAGTGATCCCTAAGTGTCTGCTATGCTACACAGACGATACAATAATGAAGATGACTGTATATCGATGAAGTTTAAAAAGCTCCAGGGCTTTTGGTGAGTAATGGGGTATTAAACCAAGTCTGAATGTAAAAATGTAAATTAGTGAAAAGTAGGTGAAGGTCATTCAAACTGACTTTCTTTTGGTTGGAACACATATAAATTAACATTAAGTTTTGTATAAAGATAAGGTTTCAAACTTCAGACACTTGAAATACCAACATGACAGCAGCATGTTCCTATCAAAAGTAGGTAGATATCAATGACCGTCACCTCGTTAATTTATACATTAATGTTTTTGATTAAGTCAATTTACCAGATACCAAAAGTCGTACAGCTTTCAAACTCCACGCATATTTACATCTACATGGCATCGGCGCGTATTTACAGTCAATATGTCAATGAATGACCTTCACCTACTTTTTCACTTTTCATCAATTTAAATTTCTCAAGATTTTGATCGAGTCCATACAACTTTCAGACTTCATCCACTTCCATCTACAACAACAGAACCTGTTCCTACCAAAAGAAGGTCAATATGAAGGACCTTGACCCACTTCATTAATTTACACTACCCGACAGTAACAGGTTGGCTAATGTGAATGCCACTCACCTACTTTTAACCCAATTTGTTCATTTACTCCCATTTCTCACAAAATAACTGTTGCAGAGCATCCAAACTTCATTCACATCTAATAACAGCAGTATGTTGTTCAACCAAAATAAATTGTTTAAACACTCAATTTTTTTTATGCTGCCGCTCATCCTTAAGTGGGGCATTAGTGTCCATGGATACACTTCCTAGATAACGCATATCTTAATAGAATAGAAGGTATACTCACAAAACCATGCTTTAAACATTCAATTGCTTTTGCTCATTAGAACAACCATAACAACTGGATTTTGGAGATGTTCCATGAATTAACGATGCCAGTACTCATACATCTCCGCCCTGTTGTTGATGTCAGATATGGAAAATAGGTTATATTATAATAGTTGCATGCGTCATTGTTTGGCGGAGGTATCGTATTGGTTTGACTGGTTGAAATAGATAAATGACTGACAACTGGTGTCATGTTAATTATTTACACTTTCATATACATGTAGTGGAAATATGCAGACATTGTTTTCGATCATTTGTTTTATTGAATTGGGGTTTACGGCGCACCAACACAAGAAAGGTTATATGCGCCAAACAGGAATGAACATGCCATGCTCATCCTCCATTTACATCTAGATAAAATATGGAGAATGGGCCTAGAACCTTCTAACCTGCAGAAAATTCTATTGTAGACACTCCATCTACGATGAAGCCGCGTTTCCACATTTGCATACACGGTGTCATGATGAAGACCTTGAATGAGCATGATAAAAAAATGACAAACATCAAGGTGGGGTCCTACCCCTCTGCCTCTAGCGGGATTTGCAATGGTTGTATTCTACCCTGGCAACCACACCCCTTCTGTCATATTTGCAAATAGTTGGATAGAAATTCGGTTTTGTTGGACATCCTTTTATGTGGTGGAAAGATGTTATTCACCGATTAGCTGTCACTTACATAAAACAAGAGGACGTGGATGCTCCAATGGCTGACATGGCTTTTACAACTATTAATAGATATTTTGTCAATGTGATACAAAATAATCAAATGTCATCTTTAAAGCAGCATCCGAGAAGAATACTTTTTTAGTCTATTTCAATTGATGTTGACAATTATTTCTCATTTGTCCAAAATGATGCCTACACCTAATTGGCTGAACTGAATAAAACAGCAGCAGCAGCAGCAACAACAGCAGCAGCAACAACAACAGCGGCAACAGTAGCAGCAACAACAGCAGCAGGAACAACAACAGCAGCAACAGCAGCAGCAGCAACGACAACAGCAGCAGCAACAACAACAGCAGCAGCAGTGACGACAACAGCAGCAACAACATCAGCAGCAACAACAGCAGCAGCAGCAACAACAGCAGCAGCAACAACAGCAGCAGCAACAACAACAACAGCAGCAGTAACAACAACAACAACAACAATGACAGCAGCAGCAACAGCAACAGCACTGAGCAGCAACAACAACAACAACAGCTGCAGCAGCAACAACAACAACAGCAGCAGCAACAACAACAACATCAGCAGCAGCAACAACAGCAGCAGCAGCAACTCTGTAACACATGCTTCGATTTTGTTGATCTCGACTAAGATGTATTTGTTCATTTATCCTGGTCTTATTATAGGGACACCTGGCAATCTTGATTTTTTTTTAATACTCCCGGCGTCCTGTTAGTTTTTCTATGTACCTTAACTTGCATTTGTTCAGTCATTAATATTAATTTTAAGGATAGTATAAAGCAAATTGTTTTTGCATATTATTAATTGTTGAAATATATTGCACCAGTAATAGATTTAAACCTTAGTTAGAATAAGACGACCAAAATGAAAACTCAAAATTTCATTTAATTATATGCAAGCAGGGATGAAGTCAAATGATACTGGATCAATAAATCGTGACGCTAATTGAATAGCTTGATAAACAATTCAAGATTGCTGTGTGTCCCTTTAAAAGAAACATTTAAATTTGGTGAACATCAGAAGCCATTTAATAAGCTTTTTAAAAGCTGAAATTCTTTAAATGACATAATCAAGGGCAATAACTCTGTAATTGTAATGCATGCATCATTGCGTTCGTTCAGGGTTCTCCCATCGACGTTGGTTGCCAATGGCCACCGATGGTAACATTTGGTACCAACGAGGCCACCGATACTACCTCAGGAAGATTGGTTACCAACGTTCTACCTATCTGCAAACGACGGTGACCGATGGTAGCCGATGGTTACCAAGAGTGCTTTTGTTAACGGATGGGAGAACCCTGAACGGACCCAATGTTTCATTGTCAAAAACTTGTCTGTGATTTTATTGTACAAACGAATATGATTTGCATATGTTATTATACACTCCGACAGAATTTTATTGGCCTAGATAAAATAAAACAAAAAGACGACTGGCGGTTCATCATTTTATTCTCTGACTAACTTTACCACAATATAAAACATTATACATGTCTCCAACAGAATGATACAGTTAATGGATGATTTTAACACAAAATATGATTTCAACTTTGTCTAAAAACATGGACTTGTGTTGTCTGACATAATGAAATGAAATGAAACATATTATTCCGTATGATATACAAAATCATTTAAAAAGTTATGAAATTTTAATGAATATTCATGTATATATATTGTTAATTTGTAGATGTTCTGCATGATGTCTTGAAACTCGAAAAAGATTCAAAATGATATAGTGCTAAATTTAACAAAATGCAGTCATTAATATATATATACATATTTTCTTTTTACATGTTCATGTACTGCATAATGATGTCTTGAAACTGGAAGGTTTCAAAATGATTTAGTGCTGGAAGTATCATCAATATCCACCGTCCTCCACCACCGTCCTCTGCCATAACTTAGTTTTACTTGACAGAATAAAGATTCTATACACAAATTAAAAAACAAAAACAACACAAGGCCATTTGGTTTATTCAATCTTGAAGAATAGTTGCTCTAGAATGAAGCTAAAATGAAAATTTCTTTTCCATGGAAATGGGAACTCAAATTATAGACTGATCGAGGAATGGTCTTTCTATATGTATAACGAAAGGTAACATAAGGTCTCTGCCCAGTTTCATAAAAAATCCTTTAAGAGGTTTTCGAGTTTTGCTCCAGAAACTAGAATTTGACAACCTTACATATCGTTATCAGAAAGTTGTATATATCAAAATGCACTACAACACATCTAGATCGATATTTATATAAGTTTGATGAACAGTTCAAATTAAGCTCAAGGTGAAACATTATTTGATAAATCGTGTTTCCATGGAAATGAAAAAAAAGCATTTTATATTTTAATATTGAAAGTTGGCATCACGAGACTTCTTGGTTAAAAACTAGAAATACTGAAGTGCTAAAGAAAGAACAATTCTTACTAAAAATAGTCTTATGCGGTAATAAAAAAAATCGGCCATAAATCATTATTTTGAGTTGATCATTGGATTGTCTATTTACAAATACAACTTTTGAAATGTCCTCAAATGAGTCAACAGGACTTCATCAAAGTGTCCTATAAATGATGACGATTTTTCTGTATGTGATTTAGAAGCGCCCTCGTCTACTACTGTCCCTGTCTCGTGACCTTGACCTGCGTCCTCCTCCTCCTCCTCCTCCACCTCCTCCTCCACCGCCACCTCCTCCCCTCTCACGACTACCTGGCCTACCCCCTTTCCTTTCCTGGCTGCGACTACGGCTTCTTCTGGTGGGTGGCGAGCGAGACCTACAAATCCGATTAGTAATATTGTAATTACAAGTGTCGATGATTTAAACATGAGTATTTCTTAGTTTACCGGTAAATATTGCATCCATTCGAATTAAAACTCAAGCAATATTATAAAGAAATGTGTCCATGGACACGGATGACCCCACTGAAAACATCAGTGAAAACTTAAAATGTTTACGAAAAAAGGGCTGTAACTCCTTTAATACAAGGTGGATTTTGATGCAGAATCGATATACACATCTTGACAGCATAGGTAAGCATCCTGTAAAGTTTCGAAACAATCAGTTGAAAACAGTGGAGATAGATACACAAACTTCTCGGGACGGACACTTAAGACAGATGAGATGGACATGGCTAACGCTATATGCCCTCTCACCATCTGGTGGTGGGGGCATAAAAATATTTTCAAACGAGGTGCAGTAGTCTCAGAGAGCATATGTTGGACATATAATGGAGACTGAACATTATCATTTTCTTAAACTCCAGTAACATTTATTCATACATGCCAACTCTTTCAGACTGTGTGCAAGGCCATGTCGACTCTCACAGATTGTGTGCAAGACTTGTGTGCAAGACCATGTCAACTCTCACATACTGTTTGCAAGACCATGTCAACTCTCACAGAATGTGCAAGACCATGACACCTCTCACAGATTGTGTGCAAGACCATGTCAACACTCACAGAATGTGTGCAAGACTATTTCACCCCTCACAGATTGTGTGCAAGACCATGTCACCCCTCACAGATTGTGTACAAGACCAAGTCAGCTCTCACAGACTGTGTGCAATACCATGTCAACTCTCACAGATTGTGTGCAAGACCATGTGAACTCTTCACAGATTGTGTGCAAGACCATGTGAACTCTCACAGATGGTGTGCAAAAACATGTCAACTCTCACAGATTGGGTACAAGACCATTTCAACTCTCATAGACTGTGTGCAAGACCATGTTAACTATCACATATTGTGTGCAAGACCATGTCAACTCTCACAGATTGTGTACAAGACCATGTCCACTCTCACAGATTGTGTACAAGACCATGCCCAGTATTCTCGAAACTTTGAGTAGAAATCTCAAGCTCAGCTATACAATTCTGAAAATCTTAATGGCCATGCAATTACTTGAAATTTTATGCAAATAAACATATTAAAGCAAAGAATATAGCTGTCCTTAAAATTTCACAATGGAAAAAACACTAAAATAATAAGAAATCGGTAGAACCGATGGATGCTCCCCGAATAAAGGTACGCATGTGATACAAGTTTTAACCAAAACATCCTGACAATATGCGCTTATAAATAATACTGATACTTCCTATAAAGTTTCATGGATATCAGATGAAAAACTTAGTTGAGCGGATAAGCTTTAGAACTGAAAACTTAATGTTGCGTAATTCTGCCAAAAAATCATTCAACCGGAATGTCCTCACAATATGCACTACTAGGCATCATACTGATATTTCATGTGAAGCTTCATGAAAATCGGATGAACAACAGAGGAGTTGAGTGGACAAGCTTTAGAAACAAAAAACTTCGAAGTCCCATAACTCTGCCAAAAATCATTCAACCAGAACCTCCCAACAATATGCGCTACTAGACAACATACTGATACTTCCTACGAAATTTCGTGAAAATCGGATGAAAAACGTAGGAGTTAAGCAGATAAGAAAATGGGACAGACGGACGGACGTACATACATTACGGACAGACATGACGGCAACTATATGCTCCCCTGAAAATGTTGAGCACAAAAAGAAGAAATATTTGAGCATGAGATTTTGTTTGAGCAAGTTTTGAGAATATGCAGACATATCAACTCTCACCAAGTGTGTGCAAGACGACCACTATAGGGTCTGTCTTACCTATTATGATATAACAATGAAGAAAGTAAGTGGCAGTGGATATAACAATAGTTTATTTGATCAGGCTTAGAAATGTCAAACTATTTTCTACCTTGACTTTACAATGCACAGTAAAACCCAATATTCATATTTATAATCATGAGTCAAGATGCATGTTCTCTTCAGCAACTTATATAAGTTCTTGTTTCGGAACATTTCTGAATATTTCCCTTTTTTGGGGGTGAAGAACCTAAACACGTCCATCTGTTTTGAATGCTTACGAGTTCCAACAACAAGAACCAATGGTAACTTACCTCCTCTTAGACTTGCGAGTTCGTCCGTACAGTTCCCGTCTCAGTTCCCGTGAGATTGGTTTCAAGTGCATGAAGTTGCAGAAGCCTCCTCTCGTACACTCCCTGAAATGTCACAATACATTTTATTTTACCAGATGATTATGTCCACAGACCTAATAACAAGGTTATTGTTATTAGGTATGTGCCATGTTGCCTGCTTCCTCACTTCTTTAAATATATTCTATAACTTGCATTTCTTTACTTTTTAATCTGGTGATGATCTCATAACATATATGCATTCATACTGTATTTCCGACCGATATGATGTCAAGAGTTACATACACCATCTCACACTGTATTTCTGACAAATACGATGTCAGTTACATACATCATCTCACTGTATTTCTGACCAACACGATGTCAAGAGTTACATACCCTATCTCACACTGTATTTCTGACCAACACGATGTCAGTTATATACCCTATCTCACACTATTTCTGACCAACATGATGTCAGTTACATACCCCATCTCACACTGTATGTCTGACCAACACAATGTCGGTTACGTACCCCATCTCACTGTATTTCTGACCAACACAATGTCGGTTACATACCCCATCTCACTGTATTTCTGACGAACACGATGTCAGTTACATACCCCATCTCACACTGTATTTCTGACCAACACAATGTCGGTTACATATCCCTTCTCACAATGTATTTCTGACCAACAAAATGAGTTACATACCCCATCTCACACTGTATTTCTAACCAACACAATGTCGGTTACGTACCCCATCTCACTGTATTTCTGACCAACACAATGTCGGTTACATACCCCATCTCACTGTATTTCTGACGAACACGATGTCAGTTACATACCCCATCTCACACTGTATTTCTGACCAACACAATGTCGGTTACATATCCCTTCTCACAATGTATTTCTGACCAACAAAATGAGTTACATACCCCATCTCATACTGTCTACAGCACGCTTCCCTGAAGTCTGTGACGGGTGAGAGCTCACAGTGGATTGGGCGGCCATTAAACCATCTGTCATTTAAGTTCTTCACTGCCTTATCTGCATCCTCCTCTTCACGGAACTATGTATAAAAACATACAATAATATAACTGGGAAGATGTCAAGAAGGCAGGTCAAGCCTCTGCTTTACACAAATAGGACAAAAAATCTTCACAGAATTAACATCTGACAAGGAAGGCTTTCTAATAAACAAGTTAAACATATGCCAATTAAATATATACACCGAGCACACAAATTATTATGTCAATTGTCCAATTGTTGTGTGAAATGTAGCAATTTACCTGTTCTCTCCAAACCAGGTGAATGTCCATTTTTTAAACAGCACTTTGTAAATTTTAGCATTAAACTTGGTTAAATTTCCCTGAACATGAGCCATGAAATTGACATAATTTATACTGACCTTGACATAGACATTTCCCACCAGATGGTCGCCCATGTTGTCACATACGTTCATCTCCTCTATTTCTCCATACTGCAATATTGCACATAAATCAGTTATGTTGCAGAGATCATCAAATTATGTCAAATATAACACGTACCCATCCATGTGCTCCAAAAACTGGAGTTTAAGGAAAAACAAGAGGTTCCTGGACACTGATGTGCTCTACTGTAAGAATGTGACTGGATTTGATCACCCTACTTGTAATTTAGTAATTTATTAAGAAAAGATGATTCGGAAGACATCCACATTGCTTATGATCAACCAGAAGCAATGCTGTTCATTTGGTAAAGGTCCATTACCAAATTTTCCTACGCATTTCAAAAAATCCAGCAATCCGATTGGACGACATTAAATAGTGCATAACCTATCGCAAATTCAGTCATGTGATGTTAAACCGTCAAAAACGTGACTTCACTTACGGTTTTCGAAATTATCCGGTAGCCAGTCAGGAAAAATCAAGTTGGGCATGTAAATTTTGCAAGCTGATATGCCCGTCAAGCATGTTAAACTGATAATGAACCAAAGGTCATTTCCTGTCTAATTTGCAAGCTATGATGAGCCTTCTTCGTTATTTCGAAAGAGCGAAACCCGGCAGAGTAAAACCGGTGGGTGACGATTACTACTCAGACTACGATGATGATAATTATAATAAAATAAATATAATTAGACAGAAAATCAATGTTTTATTGCTAAATTTTGAGACTAAAGTGCCAGAACATTTCTTTATTTTATTTGATTATTTGTTACATTATTCTATAGAGAATGTTACTTTCAGTGACAATATACATATTTGTCTAAAAATAACTCTCAAATTACACTTGAAAAAATTCAGGTCAGTAGAAAAGTGTGGGGGCTAGTAAATTTTAGCAAGTCACACACCCAAAGGGCTAGTGGCTCAAAAGTGTTTTTTCGTGAAGACTACACTTAGTTTTATTTTAATGCGTTTGTGAGTAAAACTGAAAAAAAACATGAAATGCATTACAAACGAGTTAACCAGTATTGAAATTTTGACTTAACATATCGCTTTTAAACAAAATTTGCGACCATTAATCAACTGATATACCATCGCAAACTTCTAAATTTCAATACAGATTACTAGATCAAACTTTTTACTTGTAGAATAAAATTTCGCATGTGGTAACTATCCCTGTTGTCCCCAGGAAGTAAAATTTCATTGAGGACTAATTAGCCATCATGTGGAATAATCCTGTGAAGTTTCATCAGTAGTGACAGAATAGCGAAACGCCCAGAGCACTAGTTTATAAAGTTTTAAAATACACTGCTTGGTTAGATTTATTTCGGCAAAAATAAAATAATACAGATGTACGTACATGTTTAAAAAACAACACAATGCAAGAGTAGTTTTGTAGTAGCTGAAATAAGTTTTGCTACACAAAAAACATAGATGGCCACTTGCAGCGATTTTAGGTAAGTTTAAACAAGATACTCTAGTACTGTATGGCAATAAATGATGTCCCCTACCAGTCAGATGTTTGACAGTATATGTTTTTTGTTGGACCAAACCAAACGAAAGGCTATGATGTAGACAAATAACAAAGGCATGCTACATTTCACAACCTTAACAAAACGAGTACAAAAGCTGCAATCTTTACAAGGACGGGATATACCTGTTTTTTTTTTTTTTTCCTTTTTCTTTTTTTAATCCAGTAAGTTTACAAACATATTACAAATATAATACAAGTAATAACAAGAGGTCAATGACCTTGAAGCTCTACTGATTGATTTTGATTTCAGAAAGTAGTCGCTACAAACTTGTTTTCTGAAAATTAATGTTTAGCCGTGGCGGCCATCTTGAATTTCCGGCCGACCTGAAATTTTGCTAGGATCAATTAGACATCAAGAGCAACATTCCTGTTTAGTTTCATGAAAATCCTTCAAGTAGTTTCAGAGGAGTAGTCGCTACAAGTTTTCATTATATAACTCTATGTAAACAAAGATGGCCACTGGCAGCCATATTTAACATCGAATCAAAATAATGTTCGACTCTGATAACCATCATGTCATGCTGATCATTTTAGAAAAAGTCCCATATCAATACCACTTATAGTTTTCAAGAAGTAGTCGCTACAAACTTATTTTTAAAAATCTATTTTTAGCTGTGGTGGCCATCTTGAATTTCTGGCCGATCTGAAATTTTGCTAGGATCAATTAGACATTAAGAGCAACATTCCTGTAAAGTTTCATGAAAATCCGCCAAGTAGTTTCAGAGGAGTAGTCGCTACAAGTTTTCGTTATATAACTCTATGTAAACAAAGATGGCCGCTGGCAGCCATGTTTAACGTCGAATCAAAACGATTTTCGACAAGGACCAACATCATGTCATGCTGATCATTTTAGAAAAAGTCCCATATCAGTATCACTTAAGAGTTTTCAAGAAGTAGTTGCTACAAACTTATTTTTTAAAAACCTATTTTTAGATTTGGCGGCCATCTTGGATTTCACATCAACATGAATTTTTGCTAGGATCAACTAGACTTCATGGGCAACATTTCTGTAAAGTTTTTATGAAAATCCATTCAGTAGTTTCAGAGGAGTAGTCTCTACAAAAAAAAGTTTACGGACGGACAGACAGCCGGACGCTGCACCACGGCATAAGCTCTGCTGATCTCTGATCAGTCGAGCTAAAAATACAAACGCAAAGAAATTAACATCAATTTCAAGTCATGTATTAATATATACCTATTTGAAGGAAAGTAACTATTGAAAAATTATTGAGTACAAAGATAGACGCATTAAGCTCCCTTATTCAGATGTATATCTAACGACTGAATTCTGTTACCATAACAACCACAATTTGGCCATATCACCAAAACAAAACTGTGTGCAAAATCTCCATATGCTCCTCTATCTATGTACCAAGTTTTATTACAATATCTTTTATAGTTTTCAGGTTATAGCATGATCCTATTGTGTGCATTTATTTTACTATTTTGTTGCTATAGCCACCACAATTTTGGCCATATCAACAAAATTATATAACGTGCATAATCTCCTTATGCCCCTCTACCATATGTAAGAAGTTTCATGAAAATATCTTTTATACTTTTTAAGTTATCGCAGGATCCAGTTTTCCAGACGAACTGACGTGTTTTTTACTATTATACAGATACAGAGAAAGCCAAGACAATTTTTGATTTCTCTTGTGCTTTTAAAAGTCCAGCAGATGCGACTCCAGTATATGGGATGCCTGATGAACAGCCAAATCCAATAAATGAAGCAGTGAGAGTTAACTGCCTTGCTCTGCAGACAGTACCAACGATTAAAATATGACAAATAGTGTCTGTTTAACTCAAAAAGAGTGAGCCAATGACTGATAGCAATTTAATACTTAGACCAAATTTGTTTCACTATGTTTCTCTGTTTATTACCTTTTCCAACTCAACATAAATTTCTTCAAAGAACTCATCATAGTGCTGCTGAATTTCTATCTCATCCATTTGGACTAGAGAAAAAATAGAACATGGGAGATTCCAAGTGAAAGCTATAAATAAATGGAAATCCAGTGTGAGCTATAAATAGACATTGTTGTTAGTAACTTGTCTATGATAAATACTATACCTGTTCCTGGGAGGCTATTTGAAAAGTGGCGGAAATTATCATTATTGTGTTAGTTTTCCCGGCTGGCTGAAAATCAAACTGAATTAATGGCAATGATGAAACTTGCTTTTATCGACTTATTTTCATTCTTCATGACAATCAAGATGACAATCTTGATCTGACAATCAAGACATTTTAAACTTGGCATTAAGTTCCAACCGAACATTTCAAGTGGTTTCATGAGATATATGAACTGGACAAGAAAGGGACGAATGGATGGATCAAAGGAAAATTTATATGCCCAATTACTAACCTTTTAAACCACGATCAGACTTTGACATTTTCCCCCTTAATTGTTCTTTCAACAATAAATATTGAAGAACTCCATTTAAAAAGAGGGTGAGATTGAAAATAACCAAGTAACAACGAGTTTCATCATATTGTAACAAAATATTCATGGAGGGAACGAACCTTGTCTTCAAGATCACAAAATACCTCCTCGAAGAATTCATCAAATGTTTGTTGTGCTTCCACGTCGTCCATGGTAACTGAAACAAACATGGTTACCCATCTCTTAAACCTAGTTACGTACACGAATGGCTTAAAACATTGTTGTATGAAATCAATCGCAAACTTTATGACTTGAATTGGATGATTCAGAGTTTTATAGTTTGATTGTTCATATCTTATTTTGAAAATTAAAGTGGAGAAACATGAACATTTAGAGCATTACTGAGCACTACAATTTATTAGCACCTTGATAATCTTTATTTATGCAATGTAATTTTTACTTTGGATAAAGTGGTATGTAAAATATTTAAATATATGAGAAATAAATGTTTGAATTTACATTTATATGTTAAGTTCAAAAATTAATAATTTAAGCCATTTTCCTTTAAACTAGTTAGACACTATCAAACATGATTTGTATAAAAACTAGCATGACACGCTAATACTGCCATGTGTCCCTTTAAAGACTGTAAACTGTAACTTGATTAGACCTATTGTTGAGCTTTCTTTGTAATATGTATCAGTGATAGCCCTTAACCCGCTATATATATATAATGGACTGTTCTTTCCTTGATCTGGGCTTACAATGCACGCAAATGCTATTATAGCCTTGCTTCGCGGGTTAAGGGTTAGGTATAGTTGATATGGTATTATGGAATAATTTTGACATATCATTTAATGTGCTTTATCAAAGCATTTCACAATGATGCTATGCACGTTTTTTAAACATATATAAATGACAAATTTCATGTATGCTGATGTTTACTTGTTACTGCGTAATCAATTTCAAACCGATTCAATTGTAAATGATTATGCATAAATCCTTCATTTTCAAATCATTCGCTTATATTCACTTAGAAACAAATATCTCCAAAACATATTAAAGCACAGAATCCTGAGTAGATGCATGTAAAAAGAAATATTGGCCAAAACAATATTAAAACAAATAAGTCCCATATTAACACAAGAGGTCAAGTTTTTAGGCCATTGAATGCTCTACTGGGTAAGATGGCTCTTATTATATCCGAGAGGATTTGTTTGTTGTATGTTGTTTTACGTCGTTTTCAACACATGTAAGGTTATATATGACGTTCGATTTTTTTGTGGTGGAGGCACACCACCCACTTTTCCTGGGTAGAACCAGTACTGTACACCTCCCACCCTTAGTAAGATTTCGACACTTCCTCACTTACAAGTCGAGCTCACCAGTGGGATTTGAACCCGCAGCGGAGAGAGGTGAAGATTTACAACGCAACGCGTTAACCACTCGGCCACGGAGACGCTACAACTGGAGGAAGTGGCTTTATAAATAAAACGCGAGATAACCAAGTATCATTGTAACCTGCAAAGCAGATCGGAGATTTTTTTTTCATCTCTGGATGTTCAACTCTTTTTACCCCTTAGAACTAGCAGCACGATCTTATGTCTAAAACATGATCTTATTGAAACATACCTTCAAAATCAATGTTGGTATTAAATATCTCACATAATTTTCTAAACTTATCAGGTTTACAAGCTGATTATTTTTAATAATCAAAGGCAATTATGCATGCTTCAATTTGCTAACTGTCAAACTTGACCAAGATCTACTACCTAATCATATTTGGTGAAATGGGTTTTCTACGTTTCTATCAAGTTCACAAGAATGAGGTAAAGGTTGATGACCGACAACCAAACACTGCAAAATCTCACTTTTTGAAACTGCTGGCTCTCCTGGCTGTTGACAATGGTTGCTAGAATTGAGCAACAAAACAGCCATTGTTTTTTTACACCTTATCCTAGATTTATTTTGCTATCAGGGTAATACATTTAAGCTATTTCATCTGATACTGGTACTTGAAACTTTAGACATAGCAATTTTTGTATAATAATAAACAGCCTTTAATCTAGTTCCTGTTTAATACAAATTAATGAAATTGTTTGGTTTAGTTCATTTGTTTGTATGGTGTTTTACCTCATTTTCAACACATATAAGATTATATACGACGGTCATTTTGTTTGTGGTTGAGGCAGACCACCTCTCTTTTCCTAGGTAGAACCAGTACTGTACACCTCCCACCATCCTTAAGAATCGACACT
This sequence comes from Cyrtodaria siliqua, assembly GCA_037043455.1. NCBI lineage: Eukaryota > Metazoa > Mollusca > Bivalvia > Adapedonta > Hiatellidae > Cyrtodaria > Cyrtodaria siliqua. Next base: position 214,518 of record JAWPHD010000916.1, read on the forward strand.
TCCTCACTTACAAGTAGTCTAGAGCTCCCAGTGGAATTCGAACGCAGAGTGGTGAGAGGCGTGAAGGTTAACCTCTCGGCCACAGAGGCACTGGATTGATTGGTAAATGATGTTTAATAAAAAAAGAGATGCACTAGAAGCAATGAACCCATGCAAACTCGTCTCAATAATCAATATACATGTATAAAAAAATTGGCTATGAAATGGAAGGGGGTTGTTTTGTTCTATTCATCACATTAAGTCTATATTGGGACAGCTACCTCAGAGGGATTTGATATGAAATTTGAAGATGTCCATCCGTCCAGGGCTCAAACCCACATGGGGTAGCGGTTTGAAGCTCTAAAGTTCAAGGCATCTTCCACTGAGCTATCGAGGCTGCTGGAATTCGAACAAGAACTTTTTTTACCATGTCTGAACAATTTAGATATCATTTCAACTACAGCTCTAAATATAAAAAAGTTTACAAGTTACATCTGTTTGTGTTTTCAATCTTTAAATACAATTCACAACAGCCAAACTTAATTTTCATATACCATCATTGGGTGTAATGAAATGTATTCATGTGACTAACCACACTGTAGGCCTACAACACTATACATGCATATCCAAGGATAAAATAATATATAAGCAAATATCTACATCGACACATATACTAGAATAACTCTGAACTGCATACAGCTTCTAACATATTCAGACAAGGATTTAAGCGATTTTTCTCTCTCCCCACCATTTAATGTACCATGTGTTTCATCCACATATTTGTGTATTAATTAAAAGAAACTGAATGCCAAAAATTGCATGAACGGGCAGTTAACTACCACTAGAGTACTTACGCTCTACTTTTTATTGTTTAATAAACCCCTTCTCTAAACCACTGGTCAACAAGTACATACATACACTGTTACACCAGGATATAAAACTATTTTTTTTTTTTTTTTTTTTTTATTGTTGAAAGAATATGGTAGGGTTGTAAAGATTTGCTTACATACTTACATAATATATTGTAAATGTAGAAATAAAATGATAAACATGCAACATTTTTTACTTCACCAGGAACAGCAAAGGAAGACAACAAATAAGGCGCGGTTCTACAAAACAAAATTGCACATTATTGGACATGTAAAAAGTGATTTATTAACCGTATAACAAAAGACAAATAAGGCCATAATAAATAAATTGCTAGATTCTCATCCCCGCCCGCCCCCTTTTTTTCATGCCGCCCTGGTAATTTTTATTTCTTCAAAAAAAAAAAAAAAAATTAAAAATAAAATAAAAAAATACATAAAAAAAATTGCTGAAAGTATCAAACACTATTAAAAATGTGTTTTCAATCTTGGACGTACGCAGTAGTATGTTTTACTATTTTTGCCTTAAGCCGAGGCCATTTTCCATTTGTCGTATAAAATAAAAAATTAAATTTCACCCCCCCGCCCCTATTTTGAAATAAATATGGATGAGAAACTAGCAATTAATTTATTATGGCCTAATGTGATAGAAGGTAAATAAAATATACATGTACAAAAATGAAAAGCTTTAAAACGTACTGGCTCCTTAAAGTTATTAAAATTCTTCTTTTGAAAGAACACGAGTTCCTTACAGAGGCCTTGTACAGAATTCAACTTTCTTAAAATGCTTCTCATTCAAGATTTTTAAATATGTTTTAACATGGATAAGATTGTAGATAAAGGTAGATGTGCCTAGTTAGGTAAAGATCTAATCTTAAATTGAAAGAACAACACAATTTTTATTAATTTTAACAACATTGCCAATTTACCGTAACATACTAAATACCGATAATGGCCTATTAAAAAAGGTGTGTTTATAGGAAGCAGTTCAGCAAAATTAAGTCCGGATTTTATTTACCGTTTTTTTCCACATCATTTTGATGTGTATATCAGTTCTCTTGTACATCTCTTATATTTCTTTTAAAAAAAAACAAAGGAAAGGTCTGGGTCATTATTTTTAGCTGCGGTGGGGTTCCATTACACACCATTTTTTAATCGACACACAAAAAAAACAAACATAAACAAAATAAGAAGAGTTTTAAACAGAAAATTGACAACAGATAAATAAAATGTAACAATGAAACAGTAAATTTAAATTCAGTTTAAACCACGATTTTTTTTTTATAGAAGAATTGTTTTAAAATTAAAAGCTTAAACATCAAATTATCAATGCTGACTACCAAAAGTTACTGTTATATATTTTATTGTCAGGTGTCTTCTTTAAAATTGAAATACTTTTACCAGAAACGATGCTCGGAAATATTTTGATTTATGCATTTATAATCGATGTCGTACGCATCATCTTAGTTGCAAAGAAAAGAGCAAAGGAGTTTATGGAAGAGATTGTACTCTCCCACTAAGGGGTTTTATCACATAACTTATAACCTCACTCGATCGTCCGAAAGCTTATTAGACTAATGTGGTTGTTGATGCTAAGTTAATATCGCTAATGCATTATTGAAAATATGGAACTGTATTGCTATTACAATACCAGGATGTAAGTTATGTGATAAATTTGCATATTCAATAACTACGAAATACTGAGACAAATGAAGAAGGTAATACACACTGTGAGAGCCGTCTGCTGTGAGGGCAGCATTCTGTGGATTCAGGTACAAGTTCTGAAGTAATATCGTCTGAAAATACAAAATAAAAAAATGTCAATAATCGTGATAATCGGCTGTCTTTTCTGAGGCCTATCGGGCCATCCTTAAAAATAATTTGTTTGTTGTTTCTCCACCCAGGCCTCGGTACGTACTAGTAGACTAAAACAAGACAGTTAAAACTGTATGAAATTAAAGCACCTAAAACAAGTAACATTTAGGTAGTAAAGGAGAAGTATTCAAATAATGGTTTATGAGTCAAAGTCGCAAGATTTTGCTGAAATTAAACTGAATGTCAAATTTAACAAAGTAAGGGACCATAATTCTGGTAAATGCCTGTGACATGTGCATCTACAAATGATGGCAATAATATCTACCAAGTTTGGTTACTAAACATGTTACCAGTGTAGTAGTTTGGGCAAAAGTAAATGAAGTGTAAAATGTCAGCTATATACCCATCTACACAAGTGCAATACCTATCATTTTGTTACAAATTCTGTAGAGTTTATAAATTGTGATCACAAAATTCTGTTCGGACAATCGAAAGAACCGATCAAGCATAACCCAGCCTGCTTTCACCGATAGTGAAATTGCTTTTAAAATAAGCCTTTAATAGTTACAACTGATTACCTGACTGAAGGTTGGGTTGTTGTGTAATCGTGAACATCTCTCACCATGGCGACAAGCGCCTATTTTGAAGTAAAACGAGCAGTTTACTCTGAAATAAAAGGGAAAATATTCAGTATAACTTTTTCAGGTGGACCTGAATGCACATGCATGATGCAACTGCAATCCTTTGTTTTCTAGAACATCTCGACTTGTATCAACCCTTTCATCTTGCTCATATACTGTTTAATGTAGCAGTGCACAAAATTTCCACTTGTCTGTTTGCCATGCCAAGTGCTCATTATGGCAGGACAAGTAGAAATTTAACAATTTATCAATTGCCCATCAAATATTACGTTCTTGTAGGACGAGTAACTCAGAAATAATTTTTTTATCTGATGGTAGTCTAAGTAGAAAAGTGTTCGACCTAATGCATTTTTTTTTTATCTGCCTACCCTTCTGTAATTACTGCACTAGAAGCATAATGTACGTCTTAATTCCATAGGGTCTACCAATATCTAATATTACGGCGAACGGTTCATCTAATTCCCTACCCCATGTTCATCAGTGGTGTCTTATCCTCGGGGGTATCCCTGACGACACCCCCCTCACCCTCTCCCACAGGTGGAGGGAAACACTGATATGTGCATAATGGTAACAACCTATAGCTTTGATCCTTCCTAATTTAAAGCAATAATTTTATAATGAAATCACAGGGATCACTCTAGGCCGCGATTCCGCGATATTCTCGCATTAAAATTCTCAAAAATCGCATGAAAAAAGACAAATGGAACAAATTGTTGCACCGAAGTCGGGAAATTCATTTTCACCATGTCAATTCGTAATGAAAATATATTTTTTTTTATTTCATTTAAAATCTCATGTAAATTTGTTCAGATCCATTTATTCGCAATTAAAACATATAAAATGAGAAAATATCAAATTATTCGAAAATCACATGAAAAAAATCAAAACGAGATTGTTATGTCCGTAAACTTCCGGTTCGCTTTCGCTTCGCAGTGTCAAAAGTAAATCGATTGATTATGAATAAACATGGCCATTTTTATAACAAATCATCAACTTCTAGTAATATCTGACCATTATCCTCCGATTTATAATGATTTGACGCAATTAACTATGAACTGGTGCAAGCAATTGTAAAACAATGTTAGTGTAAAAAGTTGACGTAAATTCGGACTCGCTTTATTTCGGATGCTTTAACAGCTTCTACTTTCACTTTGCCCTTTTCAGATTATTTTTTTTTTAAATGTTATTCACGTAAAAAGAAACAACGACCCCGTGTTATTTTCAATATACTGACAATAAATTGTATACAAAAGGAAAGAAGAAAAGAGAGAATCTAGAAAGTCAACTAAAACAAATAAATGAGGGAGGACTCTATTACACATGTAACTGTATTTTTATTTATAACAACTTTATATTTTATTTCTTTGCATCAATAAAATTGACATTTTTGTTTGTTTCATTTTTTCGAAAATGCCCTTTTTACATAATTTAGAGCACTTAAAAATGCCCTTTATTCAGGGAACACCCTGCCCTTTTTAAAATCTGAGGTAAACACTATATTAACTGTGATTGTTTGGCAAATGTCAGATGTGATATGGCTGGGTTATTGGGTCATATTCTCAATTTCCAAAACATTCCCCCCATACTAGGGAGGCATTGTCTGTCTCTTTAATTGTATTAGTTTTTGTCAAAAAAATATGGGGAGGGTTGTGGGGGAGGGTTGTGGGGGTGGAGGGCGGTGGTGGGGGGAGTGGGGGTGGGAATGACCCATAATGCAGGAAATCACATCTAAATTTCAAAAATGTTCTGAAGGGCATGCCCCCACTAGCGGCCTCCAGCGCTACGCGCGGTCGACGAACGACCGCTGTGCGATCGGCTTCGCATCGGAAATGTTTCATGAAAATGGTTAATGTCTCATTAAAATCAAACAAATGGGACATTTTGTCTCATTGAAATCAATCCTAGGGTGATCCCTGAAATCATCTAAAAATTATGACAAAAAACAGTAATAGTATTCAACTTAGCGCGCGGTCTCAAAAAAAAAAAAGGCATGTTGACATAGCTTAAGTTTTGGGCAAGTCACTTTTGAAATTGGGGCAAGTGACATTTTGGGCAGGGCAAGTGGATTTTGAAATGGGCAGGGCAAGAGAATTTTGAAAATCTACTTGCCCCGGGTAAAGGGATTTTCAAAATATTTCCAGACCCCTGATCTGGTAATTTTTAAGTTAGTACATTTTCCAATTGACCTAAATTCCTGACAAGCAGGTGGCCATGTTATGAAAACAGCAGAAGACAATAATTTAAAGACTCCTAGGCATTAAAAATAGAAAATAAGTAGGGTTTTATTTCTTCCTTTTAAATTAAAAACATTAAAAAATGATTTTGCATTTTTTTGTGTGCTATCAGCCATTTTGCATAAAATTTCCCATATGAAAATACTGCATCTCGGGTGAAAAAACTAGTAAATTAGGTGACCGGAAGCACATGTTGAGGTCATCGATTTACAGATGTATCAGATGGAAAATAAACAAACGTAATCAAAGAAATGGTAGTTTTTGTTGCCGTTTGAATACTTTATTTTAGCTAACATCATATTATGTCAAATATATAATGTTTTACCGATATGTGATAATGTGTAGCCAACTGTCGTTTTAAGTGGATGTAAACTAAGAGGTCGAGGATTTATCTTTCATATTTTTTAAGCATTTGCCTGCATCCATATTGATATTGATAGTCAAAATAATACAAACTGTTTTAAAGAAACTAATGAAAGAACGCCAATTGCGGCAAATGTCCTACACACGATATGCGCAGTGCCTTCGCACGATGTGCGCAGTGCACAAACATAGGTGCCTGGTTGCTATCAAGAAAAGCTCTGTAAATTAGTTTGACCAAAGACACAAGCTATCCGAAAAACTACTTGAGAAGTTCTGAAAAGCCTCCTCCAAAAAGTCGACAAAATTTTCGACTTTTTGGAGGAGGCTTTTCAGAACTTCTCAAGTAGTTTTTCGGATAGCTTGTGTCTTTGGTCAAACTAATTTACAGAGCTTTTCTTGATAGCAACCAGGCACCTATGTGCACAAACACTGAAACAGCACAAATGAAACAACACGAGCTTACGCCGCTTTGGTTGAATTATCAGAACGGTAGCAGCTGCCTCCAGATATAATCAATTTAAAGTAATTGGAGTTTATTGGTATATTATCATTAAATTTAACTCTTACAAAACGCGTAAAATACATAGAAAACAATAATTTTTACTTGTCTTTTTCTGTTCCAAAAATCGATGCTAAATATTCCGCCATTGTTGTTGTTGTTGTAGTGCCGTTGTTGTTGTTGTTGATGTCTAAATTCTGCCAAATAGGGCACACCTTCAGTCAATCCGCCACACAATTTATAATTACAGTCAAAATAACCTACTTAATTTTTTTTTTGACCAATTAAATTATAATACATGCTTGTTTGAATGGTATGTTACATCATGTTTAACACATGTAAGGCCATATAGAATAGAACAGAATAGAATATTTTTTGTAATATTCATAACAATGTGAACATGACAATGAACAAACAGGAAATCAAATCATATGATAGCAATTAAGATAACATATGAACATATGGATTACATACAAGTAAAAGCTGCATATTCTAATGTATCATTATGAATGATACCCAATTATTGAGGGCCTGTGCAAGATACTCCCAAATTGACTTGATGTACATAACGTTATGGGTTAAACATGTCTTGCACCGATCCCCCCATATGCTCATTCTGGGTAGTGTGCATTTCCTCATGCATGCTACACATGCACCCATATGCATATACATATATTCACACACATACATACATGTGCATATACACATAAGTACACACACGAATGCTAACAATCTTACATCCAGGGAATGGTTAGGACTATAATTTGTGCATTCTATCTTTAAGGTATCTTAAACATGTACTATAATTATGCTCAGTAAGCAACAGTGTATATAATGATTAAATTACTGTACAACTAGCATCAAAAGCATCATAAACATATTGCATGAGTATAGGGGTAACTCTGCATCAAACAAGTTACAATATAGTCTTAGAAGCGAGCACTTATCACTACTATCTACGGTAGTAAACTGAGACAATATGTTTATAGTCTTAATTCTTAGGGTATTATATATATATTACTATCTATTAAAAAGTGTTGTTCATCTTCAATAGTATCACTTTTACAATAAAAACAAAATCTATCTTCTCGTGGGACTTTTGGTCTCTTATATCTCCCTGTTTCTATAAATAAACAGTGTGCACTTATCCGAAGTCTAGTGTAACTATGTTTTCTATTTGGATCAACATTTAATATAAGATAATTTTCAAATTTAAAGTCACTTTTTACTAGCCTGTAAAATGCAAGTTTTTTTTTACTTAAAGACAACTGATCTTTCCACCATGAACAATATGTACTTTCTAATTTACGTTCTAAGGCATTGATAATATTATTAACATTAAAAGTAGTTTTGTTTAACCACAAATGTTCGAAACCTAGGGGTATTAAAATGTTTTTAATGGCCAATATCCATTCGGAATCCATGTCTGTTTCACTGTCTTTTAACATTTTATATGCCAGTGACTGTGTGTTATTGTTATGAAGGTGTAGCCAATATTTGATGGAGTGTATAACTACATAAATGCCAATAGGGTGAGCTCCAATTTCACCTCTTAAGCTAGATTACTACTATATTTATTAACACCCAAAATATGATTGTAATGCCTTCGAGCTAAATTATCATAAGGTTTTGAATCAAACAGTTGAGCAATATGTGTACACTGATCAAGATTACTTAATTTCATTTGAATTGGGCCCCACATCTCCGAGCAATATGTAATGATAGATTTTATGATTTATCTATCTATCTATCTACTGATACTGCAGCACCCTCTCACGGGGATTATGTGCAGGTGCACGTATGTGCAGTATGAGTAGTTAAAATAAAGATAAAATAGTTTTATAACCAAGTGAGAGTGAGATAAAAGTATGACAGTGTTATAATGTTATAATGTTAAAAGTCTGAAGAAGACAAAGTGATTTTTAAAAGTAAAAACAAAACAAAGCTTCCTGTCTATGGCATGGATTGGATGACTAAGCACACTGCCAGTTTGAACGAGTTCAAGTCTGGCAGCATTGCAGTGACGACTGGTAGTCTATTCCACTGTACGATTGCAAGGGGGGAAATAATGAATACTCGTAATAATCAGCCGTAGTGTGTAATTGTCTAAAGGCAAGTGGGTGGGATTGACGGGGAATTCCCATGGGCTGTATGACATATGGGGGCAAGGGTACAGCAACAAGGCAGTGGACTAATTTGAAAAAGAGATAACCTGGCATCTGATCGTCTGTTTTCAAGGGACCTCCATCCTAATTTACCTAACATGTCGGTGACACTGGCGTGTTGGAATAGTTATTTACGGTCCAACGAGCTGCGCTTCTTTGGACCATTTCTATTTTATTTATGTTGGTCATTGTGTGACAGGCTCCAGACAGGGGAAGAATACCAAAGAAGGGGGCGCACTAGTGTTTTTATAGGCGACCTCTCTTATACCTGTATTTTTGGACCTTATATTCCTCTTTACAAACCCCAGTGTCCTGTTTGCAGATGTAGTTGTTCTACTGATGTGGTTGTTCCATGATAGATTGTTGCTTATGTCCACTCCGAGATATTTTTGAACTTTCAACGGTTTCTAGAATATGATCATGTAGGGTGTTCTAGGATGGGATGGGTTTTCTTGATCGTGTAATTTATATGATAGTACACTTACTTGGATTAAACTCCATGTCCCATCTTGTTTCCCAATTTTCTAACCGTCTCAAGTCTTCTTGGAGTATTTGAGCGTCTGGAGAGAGGATACTGCCAGATAAACAGCTGTGTCATCGGCAAAGAGTCTTGCCTTGGATTTAATAGTGTCTGGTAGGTCGTTTATATAGACCCGGAATTGGATTGATCCGAGTACTATTCCTTGTGGTACTCCGGATGTTACTGGGACTTCCATGGATATGTCATTATCGAGTACTACACCTTTTGTACGATTTGTTAAAAATGCTCTGATATCATATTGGTGTAGCTTAAGAAGAAGTTTCTCATGGCTTACCTTGTCGAAGGCCTTGCTGAAGTCCAGTAGGACAAGGTCAGTTTGTCGGCCATTTATGGTATTTCAGGATATCTCCTCGATCAGCATGACAAGCTGGACCTCGCATGATCGCTTGGCCCTGAATCCATGTTGGAGATCATACAGGGTGTTGTTTGCATCCAGGTGAGTAACTAGGTTTGTGTGTATAAGCGTTTATTTATCCTCGCTGTATTGCACTAAGCATTTTAGCGAACAGACCTAGATTTTAAGTCTCATCCGAAGGACTGGTAAGGTAGGAAATAATTTTGAAATATTTCGGTAATTAACCCAAATTCGGTCCTGGCTGGGATTGAACGCGCGATCCCTGGGTTACTAACTAGGTTTGTTGTAACAACATGCTCCAGTACCTTACACAAGTCACAAGTTAAGAATATGGGCGTGTAGTTAGAGGCTAAGTTTTTGTCACCTTTTTTTAATACTGGGCATACGTTGGCATCTTTCCAGTCCTTGGGTACTCTACCAGTGTCTAGGGATCGCTGAAATATTACCTGTATCATTGGTGCAATAGCTTGTTGTAGCACAAGTGGCTTTAGTTTGTAATTAAATCATCTGGTCTCATTGACAGTAATAACTTATCACATAGAGGCCTACTTTGCCACTGTCCGTTCCAAGGCGGTAGCCCTATTATCAACCCTTTTGTGTTTGGGATGCCGTTTGCATTGAATAATACTTTTGCCTTCTTGTTTGTCTGTTTGCGTGTTTGTTCCTGTGTTTTGTGGTTGACTGTCCTCCTTGAATGCTATTTTCCCTGTCCGATCTTTTTATATTTCTTAGCTTCTATATATCCTTTATTTGTTGTTTGTTTTGTGAGTATCTGTATCTGCGGAATACTCCCATCCTTCATACTGAAGATCATAGGGAGGCGCAAGTCAGGGAACAATTAACATTTTAAAAATATGTAATTTACAAGATTAAAAACATAAAAACACCCTGGTATCTATGCAGAAGTGTGGGGAGGGGGTCTGGACTTGAACATGTCAAGACTAGAGCTCTCTTTGGTGAGTAACGGTAGTTCATTCCAGTATCGTATGGCTCTTGGAAAATAAGAGTTTTGGTGGTAGTTAGTATTTGAAAACGGGATAACAAAGTCCATGTTTCGTGATGGTTGCAGATGATGATGATCAATACATAGTAAGTTATTTTGAATTTTGTAAAAGATGATGAGCGATGTCACTTTTCTTCTGTATTCTAAGGTAGGCCATTTAAGTTCTTTTATCATTGAAGTGACACTACTTTGATAATTATAATCATTGTAGACAAATCTGGCAGCTCGCCTTTGTATCATCTCCACTTTCTGTGTTAGGTCTTTTTGCCATAGGTGCGATATGGAGGAGCAGTATTCGACTTGGGATCTTCCATACGTTTTATATGCTGATTCTTTGCCTTTTCGATTTCTAATTTTGATGTTTCTTTTAACAAAGTTTAGAGTGTTGTTTGCTTTGTTAGTGATATTCTTTATGTGTGGGGTCCAATCTAGGTTTGTGTTTATAGTTACGCCTAGTTATTTAGCATTATAAGTAGAGTTTAAGGTTTGTCCATGTAACTTGTAGGGGTATTTTATTTATGTTGCGCGATAAGCGTATTATTTCGCATTTATCAGGATTAAATTCCATGAGCCATTAATTTTCCCATTTTTCTCTTATCTTTAATTCGACTGTGAGTACTTCCCCTAACTTAACCCAGGGCTTTATATGATTATCCCAGCGTAACCAGACCTCAAACAAAGATTTATTTAAAACATAATTCTTCAATCACTCTTTTCAATGAAACCATGTAGATCTATAATGATCTATAATTAATTTGATAATTGATCCAAATTTGGTCCGGGCTATGATAAACACTTCAGTCCATATCTAGTCGATACAATTTACCACCAAGGCACTAGAACACTGAAAACAATGACGTCATCATTAGTACACACGGAAGTGATTTTCTATTCTCTAATTGACATTTTGGACAAAACGCAACAACGACTTATTTGTATCGAAGATATATTCTGGAGGTAAAATAAAAAACTACTGCATTGTAAAGTATCCAAACTCTAAATAAATAGTCCTCAATATTCAATCGTATTTCTTCTATCAGAGAAGAGATGCATAATTTATAGTCGGAAATAATTTAAGTTTCTTCACATTTTGTTCTGTAATAAATTTGTAAACAAGGATTTCACGCTTGTATAAATCTTTGATCTGAACTGAATGAATGCACAATCTCTGAATAACCATTACACTATGCCATTTCCAAGAGTTTTTATGAATATGGTCCGACTCTTGAAACCACAGGCAGACGGCGCGTACCCCATCCCGCCCGCCCCCTAGCACCCTCTACTCACCCCCCCCCACACACACTCTCTACTACCCACCTTCCCACCTGTTTCTCTACTACCCACCTTAAATATGTTTTCAATGACATACTGTAAACTGTTCTACTTGGTTTTCAATGCAAAAATAAAATAAAAAATACTTACATACATATAAAGGTACTGGACTCTTTAATAAAAACAACTATAGACCTCGCTTAAAGCCTTGCTGTGCTTGTATTTTTGGTAATATCATCGTCATTCCGATTCAAATCAATCAGGTACATATTATAACAAATAGCGACAACACTGATTTCTTCAATGTGTCCTTTATATCGCATCAGCGTTTAGGTCATTTTCTCACAAACTATATACACTAGACCTTTCAAACTTCGTGACAAAGCAAATGTGGAAGTGACCTTGACCCTCCAAGCAAAGGGCAGATAACTTAATAATTTTTAGGTTCAACTTTTGCGGTTAGGTCACTGTCACAAACTTTATGCACTAGACCTTTAAAACTTTGCTTATAGTTGTATCTTGAGTGGTACATCTCAACGTGACAAACCAAATGTCAAAGTGACCTTGACCCTCGTAGCAAATGGCAGATAACTTAATAATTTTAACTTCAGCTTTTGCGTTGAGGTCAATTTCGCGCAAACTATGCACTACACCTTTCAAACTTTGTTTTAGTTGTATCTAGGGTAGTACATAGCAACGTGACAAAGCATATGTGGATGTGACCTTGACCCTCCAAGCAAAGGGCAGATAACCTTATAATGTTTACCTTCAACTTTGGCGTTTAGGTCACTTTTTCAAAAACTGTATGTACTAAGATCTTTCAAACTTTGCTTATAGTTGTATCTTGAGTGGTACATTGCAACGTGACAAAGCAAATGTGGATGTGACCTTCACCATCCAATGAAAGGGCAGATATCTTTAATTGTTACATTTACATCACTTTCTCATAAACTATAATTATGCACTAGATGTTTTAACCTAATTTATAGCTTAATCTTTGAAAGAAAAAATATTCTATTTTGACATAGTTGTGTCTTGCAGTGATTTTTTTACCTCTGCGTCCTGCGTCCAGGACGCACAAATATTTCCATGGACGCAAATTGTCAGAACATGTGCGTTCTCGGGACGCACATAAATTGCAAGTAAAGAGTTCCGTAATTAATATTTCCCCTGTAAGAATTCAATCCGTCGCTTTTTTCTCCGCGTCTACCTCCATATTTCCCCTGTAAGAATTCAATCCGTCGCTTTTTTCTCCGCGTCTACCGCCCTATTTGACTATTCGATGAGGGTTAAGTTTACCCTCGCACCGTTCCGCGTAATTTTGTAACGTCGACTATTATTGGATAATGGTCATATGATTAGCCAATGGAATCGGCCGTGAGGTAAAACACGAAACGGTGCGGAAGTAAACATTCCACGAGTTGGCGATGCATCGTCTGCAAAGTCATTGATGTTAACAGTTTAGTTAGGCCAAATAAAATTATACCTGTTTACTGTAACATTGCTGAAAAAAATTGGGTAGGTAGGTAGGCATTTTTTTTTTTTTATTTTTTTTTTTTTGGCGAAGTTAATTTAAGGTGGCGATGAGCTTTGATGAATGGGAAAATGTGGTATTTTAAAAACTACAATAGATAACAATATGAAATTGTGTATGTGTTATTGTTTCCCAAAAGGCATGGCAACAACTGGCTTTTTTCCCAATCTCTTGCAATTATTGCAAAGGGGTAAAACAGTTTAATTTATTTTTCGCAAGTCCGGAAGAGGGTCAGTTCCAACAGCAGGACAATGAGCACATGAGTCGGCCGTGATAGCGTGAACATAATTATTAAAAAAAATAAAAATAATAATAATAATTTTTTTTATTTTTTTTTTTCAATATAAAAAAAAAAGGAATCGGGGGTGTTTTCAGCGGGTCGGTCGGGTTACAGTAAACTCAGGTATAATTTTATTTGGCCTTAGTTCTAATTAAGGATTATTACTACTTCTCTTAAAGAAAGGGGGATGTTGATAGAATGATGCAGTGTTCTCACAACTGCGATTGTTATGCTCTCACCTATGTATGCCTGATTAAAGTTATCAACACCATGTTATAAAATAGTGCTTGAATTTGAAATAAATTACTACTAAAACCTGTGACTCACTCCTTTAGTTTTCGGACTCATAGATTTTTGGCCCAGCGAGTCCTAGGACTCGTACAAGTGAAATTGTAAAAAAATCACTGGTCTTGGATAGTGCATCTTTTTGGACGCATGGATTTTATCTATGACCTTAACCTACCTTTTGGAGCTGATTTTTAGCTCTACTGGCCAAGCGCCTTCATTTTTTATCCGATCTTTACCAAACTTTAACAGATTGTTAATATCAATGAAAGCTCGGACAGGTTTGAAAACCAGCCAGATCGGACGAGTAACGGTGGAGTTACGGCCCTTGATTTAGTTAAAAATGCTATATTTTGCATCGTTAATACGATAGGGCTTTCATTTTTCATCTGATCTTTACCAAACTTTTTTTTTTGTTTCATTTTTTGTCTCGCCTTTTCGAAGAAAAAAAGAAACATGTGTAGCTTTTCCGGCGGCGGCGGCGTCAACATTCAAGTTTTGCGTTTACGTCATTTTCTCACAAACTGTATGCACTAGACCTTTCAAACTTTGCTTATAGTTGTATCATGGGTGCTACATCACAACGTGACAAAGCAAATATGGAAGTGACTTTGACCCTCCAAGCAAAGGGCAGATAACTTACTAATTTTTAGGTTCAAGTTTTGCGTTTAGGTCATTTTCTCACAAACTGTATGCACTAGACCTTTCAAACTTTGCTTATAGTTGTATCATGGGTGGTACATCGCAACGTGATAAAGCAAATGTGGAAGTGACCTTGACCCTCCAAGCAAAGGGCAGATATCTTTAATTGTTACATTTACATCACTTTCTCATGAACTATAATTATGCACTAGATGTTTTAACCTAATTTATAGCTTAATCTTTGAAAGAAAAAATATACTATTTTGACATAGTTATGTCTTGGGTAGTGCATCTTTTTGGACGCATGGATTTCATCTATGACCGTAACCTACCTTTTGGAGCTGATTTTTAGCTCTACTGGCCAAGCGCCTTCATTTTTCATCCGATCTTTACCAAACTTGAACAGATTGTTAATATCAATGAAAGCTCGGTCAGGTTTGAAAACCAGCCAGATTGGACGAGTAACAGCGGAGTTACGGCCCTTGAATTAGTTAAAAATGCTATATTTTGCGTCGTTAATACGATAGGGCTTTCATTTTTCATCTGATCTTTACCAAACTTTTTTTGTTTTTGTTTCATTTTTTGTCTCTCCTTTTCGAAGAAAAAAAGAGACATAGGTGTTGCTTTTCCGGCGGCGCAGCGTCAACATTCAAGTTTTGCGTTTACGTCATTTTCTAACAAACTGTATGCACTAGATCTTTCAAACTTTGCTTATAGTTGTATCATGGGTGGTACATCGCAACGTGACAAAGCAAATGTGGAAGTGACCTTGACCCTCGTAGCAAAGGGCAGATAACTTACTAATTTTTAGGTTCATCTTTTGCGTTTAGGTCACTTTTTCACAAACTGTATGCACTAGTCCTTTCAAACTTTGCTTATAGTTGTATCATGGGTGTTACATTGCAATGTGACAAAGCAAATGTGGAAGTGACCTTGACCCTCCAAGCAAAGGGCAGATAACTTACTAATTTTTAGGTTCAAGTTTTGCGTTTAGGTCATTTTCTCACAAACTGTATGCACTAGACCTTTCAAACGTTGCTTATAGTTGTATCATGGGTGGTACATCGCAACGTGACAAAGCAAATGTGGAAGTGACCTTGACCCTCGTAGCAAAGGGCAGATAACTTACTAATTTTTAGGTTCATCTTTTGCGTTTAGGTCACTTTTTCACAAACTGTATGCACTAGTCCTTTCAAACTTTGCTTATAGTTGTATCATGGGTGTTACATTGCAATGTGACAAAGCAAATGTGGAAGTGACCTTGACCCTCCAAGCAAAGGGCAGATAACTTACTAATTTTTAGGTTCAACTTTTGCGTTTAGGTCATTTTTTCACAAACTGTATGCACTAGTCCTTTCAAACTTTGCTTATAGTTGTATCATGGGTGGTACATCGCAATGTGACAAAGCAAATGTGGAAGTGACCTTGACCCTCCAAGCAAAGGGCAGATAACTTAATAATTTTTAGGTTCAACTTTTGCGTTTAGGTCACTTTTTCACAAACTGTATGCACTAGACCTTTAAAACTTCGCTTGTTGTTGTATCTTGAGTGGTACATCGCAACTCGACAAAGCAAATGTGGAAGTGACCTTGACCCTCCAAGCAAGGGCAGATAACCTTATAATTTTTACCTTAAACGTTGGCGTTTAGGTCACTTTTTCACAAACTGTATGCACTAAGACCTTTCAAACTTTGCTTATAGTTGTATCTTGAGTGGTACATTGCAACGTGACGAAGCAAATGTGGATGTGACCTTCACCATCCAAGCAAAGGGCAGATAACTTTAACTGTTACATTAACATCACTTTCTCATGAACTAGAATTATGCACTAGATGTTTTAAACCTAATTTATAGCTTAATCTTTGGAAGAAAACGTATTCTATTTTAACGTAGTTGTGTCTTCGTTAGTGCATCTTTTTTTTGGATGCCTGGATTTCATGTATGACCTTGACCTACTTTTTGGAGCTGATGATTTTTAGCTCTTCATTTTTCATCCGATCTTTACCAAACTTTACCAGATTGTTAATATCAATGAAAGCTCGCACAAGTTTGAAAACCAGCCAGATCGGACAAATAACAGCGTAGTTATGGCCCTTGATTTAGTTAAAAATCCTATATTCAGCCTCGTTAATACGATAGGGCTTTCATTTTTCATCTGATCTTTACCAAACTTTACTAGATGTTTTGCCTTTTTTTTTTATAATTTTTTTTTTAATTTTTATTTTTAAATTTATTTCACTATTTTTGGTGTTTTTTTGGTGTTAACGTCATGTTAGCAGGAAGCATTGCTGTGCCTATTGCATTTTTTTCCCTGTTCATTGATTTTTGATGGAGTTACAGCCCCTTGACATTTTTTTTTTTAATTTATTGATTATTATTTTTATTTATTTTTTTAATTTTCTTATTCCATTATTATTATTATTATTAATTTTTTTTTTGGTGTTAACGCCATGTTAGCAGGAAGCATTGCTGTGCCTATTGCATTTTTTTTCCAGTTCATTGATTTTTGATGGAGTTACAGCCCAATTGACTTTTTTTTTAAATTTCTTGTCAGCGCTACTGCTCCTAAACGCCTTGTTGGATTTCGACGAAACTTGGCAAGAAGCATCGGTAAGATGTCTAGTTGTGCATTTCGCGCTTTTGTTCCAGTTTGCCGATTTATGACGGAGTTATGGCACTTAGACATTTTTACTTTTTTAATTTCTTGTCGGCGCTACTCCTCCTAAACGGCTTGTTGGATTTCTACAAACTTTGGCAGGAAGCCTCAGTATGATGTCTAGTTGTGCAAAGCATGGTATATCAATGACATTTTGGACATGCTCGAAAACCAGCTAGATCTAGTTAGTAACGACAGGTTATGGCCCTTGATTTGTTGAAAAATGCTATATTGTATTTTCCTTTGTTAAATCTGTAGTTACTTCATTTTTTATCTGATGTTTACCATATTTGTTTAGAATGTTAATATAAACCCTCCCCCATCCCACCCCACCCATTTTTATGAAATTAAAAAATGCCCATGCCAGACTAGACACAGCAGACATATTGCCCATGATTACCAGGTGAGCGATCTAAGGCCATCCTATCCCTGTTGTTTTTGCAATGTTTTAAAAAAACTACTGATGGGAATTTCATGTCGACAACGCTTTTATCAAGTAAAGCATCCACAGGCCCTCTTGGGCCTCTTGTTTTTAATAGAATGGCATTTTGTTTTTAAACAAATGCACTTAAATGTCATCTCGGCAAACGGCAAAACTCGATTGTTTTTAATTACTAAAATGTTTACAAACTTTCATTTAAGCATCATTGACCTTTTTATTTTTAAGTCCAGCCCCCGTTAAGGCGAGACATGTGAATCCACGGATTTCTTGTTTTTAAATATATATGTTTTTTATGCCACCGAAATTATAGTAATCGCACCGTCCGGATTCTGTCATTCTGCAGTTCGTGTCTGAACTGTACCTTCAAAACCCCTGCAGGGATTTTTAAATAACTTGGCACAAGTGATCACCATAACCAAATGATGTGTCGCGCACAAAACCCATGTCCGAACCTCAAAGGTCAGGGTCACACTTGCAGTTCATAGGTCAAAAACAGGTACGCATTTTCGTGTCTGGACCGTAACGTCACAACCCCTGCAGGGATTTTTAAATTACTTGGCACAAGTGATCACCATAACAAGATGATGTGTTGCGCGCAAAACCCAGGACTGTACCTCAAAGGTCAAGGTCACACTTGCAGTTCATAGGTCAAAAACAGGTACGCAATTTCGTGTCTGGACCGTAACGTCACAACCCCCGCAGGGATTTTTAAATAACTTGGCACAAGTGATCAACATAAAAAGACGATGGGTCACGCGCAAAACCCAGGTCTTCAAGATGAAGGTCACACTTGGAGGTCAAAAGTCAAATTGTGTCCGGTCAATAACTCTGGCATTCATGGACGGATTTTCAAATAACTGGGCACAATTGCTCACCACAACAAGATGATGTGTCGCGCACAAAATCCAGGTCTGTGGCCCCAAGGTCAGGTTCACACTTAGAGGTCAAAGGTCAGATTGTGTCCGGTCAATAACTTTTGCATGCCTGGACGGATTTTCAAATAACTTGGCACAAGTGCTCACCACAACCAAACGAAACCAAACGACGTGTCGTGCACAAAATCCAGGTCCATGGCTCCAAAGTCAAGGTCATACATAGAGGTCAAAGGACACTTCGGGGGCATTTATCACTAACAGTGATATTTCTTGTTTTGAATATTTTTTTATTTTATTTTTTTATTTGATAGATTGATTGATTTTTAGCTCTGCTGATCTCTTTATGCCGTGGTGTGGTGTCCGGCGTCTGTCTGTCCATCCGTCCGTAAACTTTTTTGTAGCGACTACTCCTCTGAAACTACTGAATGGATTTTCTTGAAACTTACAGAAATTTTGCCCATGAAGTCTAGTTGATCGTAGCAGAAATTCATGGTGATGTGAAATCCAAGATGGCCACCAAGTCCAAAAATAGATTTTTAAAAAACAAGTTTGTAGCGACTACTTCTTGAAAACTTCAAGTGATATTGATATGGGACTTTTTCTAAAATGATCAGCATGACATGATGTTGGTTCTTGTCGAAAATCGTTTTGATTCGAAGTTAAACATGGCTGCCAGTGGCCATCTTTTTTACATAGAGTTATTTAGTAAAAACTTGTAGTGACTACTCCTCTGAAACTACTTGACAGATTTCCATGAAACTTCACAGGAATGTTGCTCTTGATGTCTAAATGATCCTAGCAACATTTCAGGTTGGTCGGAAATTCAAGATGGCTGCCACAGCTAAAAATAGATTTTCAAAAAACAAGTTTGTAGCGAGTACTTCTTGAAAACTGTAAGTGATATTGATATGGGACTTTTTCTGAAATGATCAGTATGGAATGATGTTGATCCTTGTCGAAAATTATTTTGATGCGACGTTAAACATGGCCACCAGCGGCCATCTTTGTTTCCATAGAGTTATATAATGAAAACTTGTAGCAACTACTCCTCTGAAACTACTTGACGGATTTTCATGAAACTTCACAGGAATGTTGCTCTTAATGTCTAAATGATCCTAGCAACATTTCAGGTTGGTCGGAAATTCAAGATGGCTGCCACAGCTAAAAATAGATTTTCAAAAAACAAGTTTGTAGCGAGTACTTCTTGAAAACTGTAAGTGATATTGATATGGGACTTTTTCTGAAATGATCAGTATGGAATGATGTTGATCCTTGTCGAAAATTATTTTGATGCGACGTTAAACATGGCCACCAGCGGCCATCTTTGTTTCCATAGAGTTATATAATGAAAACTTGTAGCAACTACTCCTCTGAAACTACTTGACGGATTTTCATGAAACTTCACAGGAATGTTGCTCTTAATGTCTAATTGATCCTAGCAAAATGTCAGTTTGGCCGGATATTCAAGATGGCCACCACGGCTAAAAATAGATTTTCAAAAAAACAAGTTTGTAGCGACTACTTCTTGAAAACTGTAAGTGATATTGATATGGGACTTTTTCTAAAATGATCAGCATGACATGATGTTTGTCCTTGACGAAAATCGTTTTGATTCGACATTAAACATGGCTGTCAGCGGCCATCTTTGTTTACCTAGAGTTATATAGTAAAAACTTGTAGCGACTACTCCTGTAACTACTTGACGGATTTTCATGAAACTTCACAGGAATGTTGCTCTTGATGTCTTATTGATTCTAGCAAAATTTCAGGTCTGCCGGAAATTCAAGATGGCCGCCATGGCTAAAAATAGATTTTCAGAATGCTAGTTTGTAGAGACTACTTCTTGAAACTATAAGTGATATTGATATGGGACTTTTTCTAAAATGATCCAGTATGACCTGATGTTGATCCTTGTCACAAATTATTTTGATTTGAAGTAAAACATGGCCGCCAGCGGCCATCTTTGTTTGCATAGAGTTATATAATGAAAACTTGTAGTGGCTAATCCTCTGAACTACTTGACGGATTTTCATGAAACTTCACAGGAATGCTGATTTAGCTATCAAAAACCTATCAGTAGAGCTTCAAGGTCATTGACCTCTTGTCATGAAATTTCATTCATAGAAGAAAGTGGGCCACATTAAAAAATACCCATGCCATACTAGACACAGCAGACTTATTGCCAATGATTACCAGGTGAGCGATCTAAGACCATCCTATCCCTGTTGTTTTTGCAGTGTTTTAGAAGAAGTACTGATGGGTATTTTATGTTGACAACCCTTGATATAAGAGCCATTTTAGCCAGCAGAGCATCCACAGGCCCTCTTGGGCCTCTTGTTTTTAACAGAATGGCATTTTGTTCTTAAACAAATGCACGTAAATGTCATCTCAGCAAACTCCATTGTTTTTAGTTACTAAAATGTTTACCAACTTTCATTTAAGCGTCATTGACCTTTTTATTTTTAAGTCCAGCCCCTGTTAGGCGAGACATGTGAATCCGCGGATTTCTTGTACCTAGGTTCAGCTGGTTATCTGCTACAGTTGGCTACAAAACTAAATCAAAATTATTGGACATGTTTCCATAGGCTTTTTCATAGCTATATTGTCAACTGTGGTTGTCGTCAGGTCTCTGTTAATCGATAAATCGAGAGTATTGAAAATTTAACGCATATTGTCATAGATTCACAAAATGAGTCTTGATGTTACATTTTAATTAATATTTTGAATTATATTGTACTGATTTTTAAGTCATATAACGATAGAAAGTGTACAAAATTTCCTTTTTAGAAAATTATTTCTTTATTGTTATTAGGTGATAAAGAACCAAACTCGCTTTTTCATTAAGCGTCCACCATTTTGTTTGAATTTTTCTGATTTTACCAAATATTAGCAGCCTGTATCACACCTTTATCGTAATAATATCTCATAAATGTTATTTCTTGCAATTCCCTGGCCTTTCATCTTTTCATAAAGATTACATCTAGAAATGTTGAAGAAGAACATCAAATAGAAGCACCATCTTTCGAAGTGGATTATTAAAATAAATATTGATATGTGTTGCTGAAAATCGGTAAAATCAGAAAAATGAAAACAAATGCCGGTCACATTATCACCAGCGGGTTCGAATCCCATTGGGAGCTCGACTTGTAAGTGAAGAAGTGTCGATTCTTCCGGTTACCGGGAGGTGTACAGTACTGGTTCTACCCAGGAAAAGTGGGTGGTCTGCCTCCACCACAAAAAATCAACCGTCATATATAACCTTACATGTGTTGAAAATGACGTAAAACACTATACAAACAAATCTTTATCACCAAAGATCAATAAAGAAAATAATATTGTCTAAGAGGTATACACGTTCTATCAGTATATGGGTTTTAAAAATCGGTAAACTATTATTTAAATTATTATTTACAATGTAACAGTACTGTTTGAACTTTTTGCAGAGTCGATACACTTAAAACACTCGATAAGCTGTAAATCGATATACATTTTTGTATTTTTTGTTTGTTTTGTTTGTATGGTCAGTGTTCTCCCCAGGAATTTCTAAAGGCATGTCGCCTTTATCAGAGAAAATATGATTCAGAGTGTATCCTTATATGCAGGGGCGGATCCAGGATTTCAGCTTAGGGGGGGGCGTAAGATTTTGGTAAATTTTCGGGTCCGTTTCTAGCCTCATAAAACGGTTGCGGTAGTGCATTGATAGGGTAAAAAAGTCCGTTTTCAAATAAAAGGAATTATCAATGTGTTAATTAAACCACTCATTAGCCATTATGCGTTGAGCGAGCGAAAATATATATACTGAGGGCGTGCATCGAAATTGTTTGATATTTTATCTACAGTAACATGGACATACATGTATGAATAAAAAAAAGTCCGTTTTCAAATAAAAGGATTTAACAATGTGTTAATTAAACCACTCATTAGTCATTATACGTAGAGCGAGCGAGAATTTTTTTTATACTGAGGGCGTGCATCGAAATTGTTTGATATTTTATCTACAGTAACATGGACATGTATGAATAAAAAAAGTCCGTTTTCAAATAAAAGGATTTAACAATGTGTTAATTAAACCACTCATTAGTCATTATGCGTAGAGCGAGCGAAGCGAGCGAGAAATTTTTTAATACTGAGGGCGTGCATCGAAATTGTTCAATATTATATCTACAGTAACATGGACATACATGTATGATCCAGAATTTTTAGTGGGGGCGCGCGCCGGGTGCGCCCCCCCCCCCCCCCTGGATCCGCTAGTGATATGTATGGGTAGTTTGTCAAAACGCTACTTGATTTATATAAGAAAGGCTACTGATTCTATATTTTTTGTTTTAAACTTATTTGAGCTAAACAAAAATGAAATAATTGAAATGTGTTACATATCTTTTCAAAATTAAGGCTTGTTGCAAAAGCAATTTGGCTGTGAAGGCATGTTAAATGCGACATGCCTTAATAGCCTGGGGAGAACACTGATGGTGTTTTACGTCATTTGTGTGTGTAATTCTAAGGTTTATAGTCCGTCCGCCAACGAACACGTCAAGGTATACCTGACGCGATGGGCACAATAGAGTCTGGACTTGTTTTACGTCATTTTCAACACATGTAAGGTTATATATGACGGTCGATTTGTTGTGGTGGAGGCAGACCACCCACTTTTCCTGGGTAGAGCCAGTACTGTACACTTCCCGTCATCCGTACGAATCGACACTTCCTCACTTACAAGTTGAGCTCCCAGTGGGATTCGAACCCGCAGCGGTGGGAGGCGAAGGTTTACAACGCAACGTCGTTAACCATTCGGCCACGGAGATGCCTTTTGTATACAAGTAAAGACGACAACCATATTTTAGAATACAGCGTTATTTCTAAACCTTATACGATATAAGAACCCTGCATTGCATAAAACTAAAAAAGCTAAAAATACCTAACTATCTGTAGTTCTTTATGTTTAGATTTAAAAGAGGTGTCAGTTTGACAAGGAACAATTTGTATAGGTGGCCATTTGGGCAGAAATATAAACTATGTTCAATGTCCAGTAACCATCATTGAAAGAAGTCGGTCTGGAAGCACTTAATCATTTACACTCCTGCCATCTCATACACTTCTACAGTTACATACACCACTGGAAATTACCTGCTACATATATACACTACTTGAAATAAATGAGTGTACTTTACTTTGACATGACCATCATCAGAAGTGATTATGTCATGTTTTTGTCAATGGAGCCTGTAGAGGTCAAACACATTAGAAATTAGGACGGGGGTAGAGTCAGTGATCTTGTCACTCAAATGTATCAGTAATAATGCTCTTGACGGAATTCTTTCAACAATTTTGTGTGCCTTTTAGGCGACTTTGATACACGTTGTACGTGGGGGACATACACAGTACATGGGGCGGACCAAAGAATGATACAGTGGCGGGTGACTTAAACTTCTTGGTAATTTGTTTGGCAGGATAATTATGTCATACAATAGAATAAAAATGCTGTGCATTGTGTGGGTAAACTAAATAACTGATGTTGCTTCATGGCCGTGTAAACATACCCAATTCCAGTGCTGTAGATGTAATATAGTAGTAGTAGTGGTGGGCAAAGGGGGTTGGAACTTTCTAGATATGAGTTAGAACTTTCTAGATATAATAATAACTAATGCAAATTATAAATTTTATAATCTGGAAATTTTTCAAAAATATTTGAGATTGTATCACTGTGTAATAATATTTTTTTTCCGTATGCTCTTTCTTTGTAGAATATGGATTTGAGAAGAGTTAAAAATGAAGATAAGCTGAACTTATGCAGAAAATATTACATAGGTAAGGAACGTTTTCCCCCTTAAATGTTAAATTTATGTTGGTGTTGGTGTTTTGTAAAATGTAATTTTTTATGGGGCATAATTTACCATTTATTCAGTATTTTGTGATTTTATTATATTAAAAAACATATAAAATAACAAAAATTAACATTTCTGGATAACACAAACTGTCTTTCTTATATATTGAAAGGAAAAAGAAATGCATAATAAAAAAAATTGCCTTTACTACACTAGTTATATACTCCTAATTCCATGTAATATTCCAGATATATCTCAACGTGTTAGGGGCTACAACTAATAACAGAAAGGACAACTCTGTCATGTAGCAGACATTTTAATCAAAGTATACTTTGTTACATGAGATTCATAAATGTTAAAGTTTCGCCTGAAAAGTCTGTATTGTGTTTAATGTTAAGAGATTGCAATGTAAGAGATTGCAATGTTTAAAGCCTAAGTTTGCTCACCTGCTTAGGCCAAATGCGCATTCTGTCAATAATGAAACTTTAAAGGGGTAACCGTTGGTGGGTTCGTTGCTGTTTAAACCTTCTTTACAAAAGGACATGCTTAATATCGCCCTGTACCATTCGATTAGCAGTAGCATATTAAATATACAATATATAACGAAAATACTCATTATGCGCTTCTTTTTCCTTTCAGTGTATATGAAAAAAATATATTGATATCGATAAACACCTTATTTGTGATATCAAGAATATCTGATATCACAAAATACTGAATAAACACTGAAAACAGCACCATCATTTCTTCAATAGTGTGTTTGAAGTGTAAGTCGATTTGTACATGCTTCGTTTCAGGTTTAAAACAATATTGCTGAATTGGTGATAGAATTGGTGATAAAAAATATTGGTTTG
Source organism: Cyrtodaria siliqua (assembly GCA_037043455.1). Classification (NCBI taxonomy): domain Eukaryota; kingdom Metazoa; phylum Mollusca; class Bivalvia; order Adapedonta; family Hiatellidae; genus Cyrtodaria; species Cyrtodaria siliqua. Next base: position 239,641 of record JAWPHD010000916.1, read on the forward strand.
ATTTAATTACATTTATTAGAGGCTGAATAAAAATGGTAAATAAACTAAATTTAATTCAATTAATCAGTCATTAATTCATCCGTATTTCTATAAATAGAGATGATCTTGATAATATGCTAACAAAAGTGAGTATTTATAACTGTTTAAAAACAAATTGTCGATCAGTATATACTTCCAGAGATTAAATTAATTTCTTTTTCTACTAGGTGGGTTTGCCCTGTTGCCGTTTCTGTGGATTGTAAACTCTATATGGTTTTTCCAAGCAGCTTTCCTGAAACCAGCATATGAAGAGCAAAAACAAATCAGAACATGTGAGTTTAATGTGTTTTAGTTTTATTTGAAGACTTTTTCAAAACAACAGTTGGTACAAGAACATGGATACATATGAATTATTTCCAGCATATGAGGTGTTTTACTGTACTTAGACTTAGAGTCGACTAGTTTTTCAAGTTAACCTCTTTAAAATATAATACATCCATTTAAAACTCAACAGACCGGGCTTTTTCTAGGTGTCTCACAGGGCCGAAAAATGGACTCGTTCCCTATGCAAAATAGTGTCTTTTATTCCCAATTGTTGAACAATTTCCCAATCTTGAAAAAAACAACAGTTTTTTTTGCTACGTGAGTGCTGTACTGATACATCCCTTAAGTTACATACTAATCAATATAAGTGGTACATGTATGTTTGTGATGTAATAGTGTTCCTAATTATACCTTTTAGGCTTTTACCTCACCCTAACTTACAAAATGTTGACGTAAACAATTCTCATTTGGCCATTTTGTCGATGAAAACAATTTCCAATTTGGACGTTTTTATGATAGAGTTTTCCCACATTTACAAGAGTCTGTTTTCCCAAAATACCTGGTAAAAGCCCTGACAGATATCAATTTTGTGTTAAAATAATCCCAAATGGGGTGTATCGTCATTGTTATATTTTGAAAAATATTTATTACATTTTTCTATCAAAGAAAAAATGTTTTATGATTTAAGAGAAATCAATTGATAACCAAACCCTCATGGTTTAACTATTATCAAACCATTCAGTAGAGTTGAATGAACTGAAATTGTTCAAAACAATTTTTGGTGAAAGTATATTAATATTTCCTACATGTTATACAGTCTTACATGGGTGTCTGTGTATTACTGACTTAAAGAAATTAGCTGAATATAATGATAGGATAGGATCTTATCTTTTATTCCCAAGATTTTATTAAAGTATAGTCACAAATTTAAGATTATAATTATCACATAACCCTCATATGACACAAACATTCCACTTTCATGTTGTCAATATACCTTTTATTACCTTTTAGACACCACGTTTTGTAAGAGAAATCATGAGAATGTTTGTTTTTTAATATTAAAATGATTAATGACGTCCGATAGGTAACTCACCAGGGCTTTCCTTTTGTTTTTGATTAACAGGGACATTTTTAAAAGTTGTCGGGTGATTTATAGCTACATGTATTCCTTTTGTTCCTTTATTGGGGACAACTAAAAATAGTCGGTCAGCTAAGGCCAACAAAAAAAATACCTGTGTTTCCGGTGGCCCGACCGACCCTATTTTTAAGGGTTGACCTTAAAACTTTTTATGAAAAAATAAATAAAAATAACGTTAAACAAAAAAATAAAAAAAATAAAAAAATTGTTCTGAACAAAGATTTATCATAATATATCGAGGTAAACTGACATCACAGAGAAACTTTCAGTTGTATCATCAACTTGTATTGGGTTTATGAGATAAATACATGTAGAATCTCACAATATCTTGCTCCAAAAAAAAAAAATGCCTATCTACCTACCCTATTTTTTTAGAGCATGCAATAGGAAACACTTACCTATTTGTTGTTTGCCTAACCAAAGTACGAGGATAATTTAAATCACCCGCCTACCAGCTATTAAGGTAAGCCCTGCTCACTCTGCTGTAACAATTTCGTCCAAAAAATTATACTACACCTTAATACCAAATTTAACATTACTTACATGCATGTTATAAAGTAAGATTTCAAATATGATAAATACTAAGGTCTCAGTCTCCAGATAAGACGGATATCTGCGTAATTACGCATATTTTTTCAATAAAAACGCATTAAAAATAAAATAAATATGTACAAAAACGCATTAAAAAAAAATTGTCATTAAGTATTGAGAACCAAATACCCGCGTACACACTAATGACTTCAATAGAAAATCGAGTGCACCCAGTCATACTCAATATGCACTGAACTTTGAGCTATTGAATGACAGTCAAGTATTGCAAGAAAAAAAAAAGAAGTTAATGCTATCTAAAAAAGACAGACAGCTTTAATGCATATATATAAGCGGAAGAGGTAATACGTTATGTTTTATATTAACCACAAAGAGTACACATTTTACATTAATGTTTTTTTCAAAACATGTTTTAAGAATACGCATTAATTAGTAAATTAGTCAATGTAAATTTGCAATACAGTTTTTTTCATGCTTACAATACGCATTGTGATGAAAGCTTATCTAGTGGAGCATTGAGGTCTGTCTGAATGTAGCATACAATGCAAATAAATGGTACAAAATGTTTTAATGTGTACACGGTCATCATTTGCATAGTTAATATACTAGTGTATTTTGACATATGGGTCATGGCTTTATTACACTCCCAGAAGCCATGTTATGAGATAAAATACACAAACTGTAGTTTTATGACATACTTTGTGTCAGTCATCTTAAAATTAACTTTATAATTTAATGCATTGAGTTCTGAAACCTCAGTCTTGCATTTCTTTTTGACTTTTTACTGATAGTTGTTCAACGTTTACACATCTTGTCTATTTTCAACGTTTACACATGTTGTCTATTTTCAACGTTTACACATGTTGTCTATTTTCAATGTTTACACATGTTGTCTATTTTCAGATGTTATAAGATCAATAATTGGGTCATTAATCTGGATATCGGTGATTGTGACTTGGGTGACCATATTCCAGCTGAAACGAGCAGAATGGGGCGCCGCAGCCGACTATCTGTCCTTCATAATACCAAGGGGAGAAGCTTGACGCATCATCTTTTATTATTAATATGAGTTATACTGTGATATTATGACAGTTTGGGGGTTGACAGGTAAATGGATTAGGTGCATTCATGTCAGATGCACTTTTACCTTTCAACTCTTAAATTCTAAAATAAAAAATGGTTGAAAGATGAATGAAGAGAGCGCTTTCAGATCTGCTTTTAAATAATAGTTTACAAAAACTGACAAGAGGAATATGTAATAGTTTGAGACGCTTAGATGAACATTGTGAGTTGTTGCCAAGCTTGTTGATCTATGGACCAAGTGCTCATAATCTACTGTGCATTTCACGGTGACTGGACAACGAATATGAATCAATTTTTTTTTTTTATAAATAGCTATATGTTTTCATACCTGATCTGGTTAGACAGATTGAAAGCAGACGCTCCTGGATCTGTTTACAATCTTGCCATAGCCATTCATTATGCTTCACAAAGCCTACAATTCATTTTGACTCCATTGTTTACATTGTAAAAATTCAAACAACATGGCGGCATTATTTTTAGAATTTGTCGTCTGCGCATGTCTGTTTTTAGGGTTCGGATGTACCAAATAAAACTTAGGTTATGCAGGGTGGTGTTGTTCAATGTTCAGCACCTCCAGCAATCGATCATACTTATCTTTTATTTTGGAATGAAAAACGTAATATCTAGCAAATAAAAGGTAGGTAAATAGTATACTACGTTCATATTTTATCATTTATACCACTATTGGTCAACTGATTTTTTAAGTCAACCACCCTAGAAAAATGGATTTTCCGCCGTTGCCATTTTGGTTGTAATAAAATTACATGTAAACAGAGGGGGTCAAAATGATTTTTTGGCTTTGCGAAGCTTAGAGGATAGCTACCCGAAGATTGCAGACAGATTCAGGAGCGTCCGTTTTCATTCTATTAATCATATCAGGTATGGAAACATATAGAAAGTAATAAAAAAAAATCTCAATTCATATTCGACGTCTAGGCACCCTGAAATGCAAAGTAACTGTTTTATCACATAAGTAGTAAACACTTGTTGATAATACAGTTTACAGATTTTTAGCTCTACTGGACAAAGGCCAGCAAGCGGATGTCATGGCGATTTGTCCGCTGCTCATTAACTTTTTCTTCATTAAACTGCTAGGGCCTTCATCTACATTTTTCAGTTTACAGGCAATGCAATTGACTTACATTTAATTAAGTGAATTTCAGCTTGTGATGTCAATAACCTTCCTTTTTTTAATTTTTTTTTTTAATTTTCACCAAGTTTTATTTGACTGTTTGTTTGAATAAAAACTTGGATATTTAAAGTTCAGAAATTAGCATATAAGGAGTTATTGACCTTGATTATTTTTTGTTGTCCACACTTGACCTTACGCAAGTTGTCAGTTAAAATCCATTTTAACCAATGAAATCAATATGATTAGCACATGCAACTTGATAAAAAATACAACCTACTCCAACATCAACAGTAGGACAGAGATATCTAAGTACTGGCTTAAGATCAATTTGTAAACCCTTTAGTCTGAAAATCTTTGTGGCGTTAAAGTAGAATATCGCTTAAGCCGGTGCTAGGAGGCATGAGAGGTGTTGCACTTCACATTACCTCTCATGAACAGGATCAATAAAAATGAGTCTGCTACTTTTATCATTTGTTTGTTGCTTCTAAGGGATCCCCCTTTAAGTATTTATTATATGCTGTATATTTTACCTTGTGAATACTTTGCAGGCCCGTTCTCCATATTTTATCTTGATGTACATGGAGGATGAGCCTGACGTTCATTCCTGGTAGGCGCCATATAACCTTTTATGTGTTGGTGCGCCTTAAAACCCCAATTCAATTCAATTGTACAAACTAATAAACTAATCCTATTTAGAACACTGCAAGCTGTGGGGCTTTAGTATGAATTACCCATCAGTCACGATATTTCCTTTTTATGCCAAATTTATGTTTCTGAATGAACGTCTTGTTGTAGTACAAAGTAGTTCTGTATGAATTGATCATGTGCTTACCATACATGTATGATGTGTTTTCTGTATCTCATTGTTTATTAATTTTCAATTAATGTAAACGTTCATGTTGTCTTCATATCAGCGTGACATACTGTACTGTTACAACTGTACACGTTGTTATAACATCATAATTCAGTTAATTCATAATTAATTGTATGGGTCGTTACTAATGTTTTAGAAACTTATGGCACAATCGAGTTGCATACTTTGTGAAATATGCAATAAATTATGTTTATACTCAGACGTAATAAAACACTTCTTAGGTTCACACCAGTTTCTGATTTTGTAAGTCCCATGATTAACATTTGTTAAAAATGAAAATCAACTTCGTCATGTCAGCAAACTCTACATCTACAGAAAATTAAATTGCTGAACATCTTATAAATTGTTATGGGAAGCTTGAGGAAACTGCAAGCTTAACCTAGATCATTCCATGTTTGTGTTTCCATGTTTGTGTTTTGGCTTTAAAGGTACACAAGGCAATCTTGAAGTTTTATCAAGCATTCAAATTAACTTATATTGGATCTTTTAATCAGTATCGTTTTGACGTTAACCCTGCTTTATACTATTCTTGTAAGTAATGATTGAACAAATGCATGTTATGTAGAAGAAAAAAAAATTGGATGTTGCATATTTTAAAAAAATTATAGATTGCCATGTGACCCTTTAAGGCTGTTACATTACTAAGTATAGTATTTGACGTCTGACAAGAATATATGAAAGAGAATGTTGTGTTTTCATCTCAAACTAATGATATTAAACAATATTTATTCACAAGCATGTCAAATTCATCATGTTTTGGTACATTTCACATTATATGTTTTAAAATTGTCAACGTCAGAGTTTAAAGTATGAAGCAAAATAAAAACTTAAAAAAAAACAACAACAATTAACGTTGTCTTCGTTTTAGCCATTCTAGAGTTTATGTCTAGGAGTACTGTGCGCCATTTAACTCGGGTAGCTTGTGTGCCTGTGTTTTATTTGACATTATCAGTCTGTTAACCTGTCCGGTTACTTGGGAAGAGTGGAGCCATTTCCCCAGACAGATAGGTAAAATACCCAGAATTCATGTTCATTCTACTAGGGAAGAGTGGAGCCATTTCCCCAGACAGATAGGTAAAATACCCAGAATTCATGTTCATTCTACTAGGGAAGAGTGGAGCCATTTCCCCAGACAGATAGGTAAAATACCCAGAATTCATGTTCATTCTACTAGGGAAGAGTGGAGCCATTTCCCCAGACAGATAGGTAAAATACCCAGAATTCATGTTCATTCATCATCATCATCCCTGTATTGTTTCAGGTGCTACCTGAATGATGACACAAGCAATTGTCGTCGCTCCAGCGAAAATTGGAATGTGTCTACAACACCATTTGTAGCAACTCTGAGAAATTCTAGGCCCATTCTGCATATTTTTATTTAGATGTAAATGGCGGTTGGACCTGAAATGTTAATTCCTGTTAGCGTCATATAACCTTTTTCCATTAAATTCAACTGGTTCAGTCTCTTGCATTGACCCATTTCATATTCTCCAGTAGTCTGCACCAAATATGGTGTGTATGATGAGGAGGATGTTTGTCCATGCCTATATACTCCTTAAGGCTTTTTCATTATAACAAGAAAATGTATTAAAACAATTATTGCAATATTAGGGATATGTTAGAAAAGCAGCAGATTAACAAGCTATTGCACATGAATAATTACACAAAGCGTATTATTTGATTAAAACGAGCTAAAAGTGGCCCAGCTATTAGTGCTACTTCAGCCTTGACCAAATAATGATTACGTCATGCTTATGCAAGATTTCATTGGTCAAACGATCTGATCAGAACGATGAGTCGTGCATAGAGTAAAACTGGAAGGGTGCTCCACGGTTCTCCACAACACACTTGTAGCCTGCCATGTGCTTATTTCAGCAAGTACAATCTAACTATAAAGTTTGAAGACGGTGGGTGCAATCCTTCATGAATGGAGCAGATTTTTTTGACTGTTAACGTTTTTGAAAAGGGGCATAACTCTGCATTGGATAATTGATAAGGAGGAACTGTATAAAGTTTCATGAACATAGGTCAATATTTTTCCATGTTTTGAGCTAGGTTAGGTTGCAGGTTAAAGTTCTATGAACATGGGCAAAACTCTGTTAAAATGAAAGTAAGAGTTATAATTGGACATGTGTAACGACATTTCATTGGATAAGATGAAGATGTGTGTGAAGTTCAATTAACATAGGTCAACTACGTTTCAAGTTATGGTTAGTTATGAGCTTGGTTAGGTTGCAGAATAAAGTTTTATGAAAATGGCATAACTCTGCCAAAATGAAAATCAGAGTTACTGGTCATGGGTTTACAACATTCCTTGGGGTAAGATGATTATGTGTGTGAAGTTACATGAAGATGGGTCAAACACCTTTTAAGTTATGGTCAGTTAAGAGCTTTGTTAGGTTGCAGGTTATAGTTTTACAAAAAAGGGCATAACTCTGCCAAAATGGAAGTCCGAGTTATTGTACACGTGTAATGACATTCATTTATACTTAAATGGCCTATTCATGCTGTCTCGTTGGTTAGAGGATATAGCCTGGCGGCGATTTCTTTTTGGTAAATATTTTATTTCTCATTTTTTTACAGCATGATATTTGTACACAATAGAAGAAAAGGGATTGATGTTCTTCTCCTTTATTTACACTGTCCGTTTAAATGGGGTGACAATATGGGAAGTGTGAGGTTTGGTGCATTCTTGAATCTGGTTTAAACCCCAACCCATCCACCCACTAGCGGCTTTATGGAGTGGTCCAGTGGTACAGCACCGGTCTCAAAATCGATAGGTCATGGGTTCGATCCTCGCTGTTGCTATTTTAATTATTATTGAGCAAGATAATTAATCCACATCGTTTAGTACTGGTTCTACCCAAGAAGTCATCAATACTGATTCATTTTAGTTGCACGAACTTGTTCCGCAATCGATGTAAAAGAAATATGTTTAAACAAGCGGCCTTATACCACTGACCGTTCCAAGGCGACCCCTTTTATGGTTGTGATGTCACCTACATTGCCTTTTATTTATCCTTGTAATTGTTGTTGGGATGACTGTGGTCATTGAATGCTACATTTTCTGTTCGACTTTTATATCTATTTTTCATGTGTAAAGTGTTTCTTCTCATTTTTACATTTTTCTCATCCGATTTTCATGAAACTTGGTAGGAAGTATCAGTATGATGTCTAGTAGTGCATATTGTCAGGCCGTTCTGGTTAAATGATTGTTGGCGGAGTTACGGGACTTTAAGTGTTTTAAATTTTCTTTCATATCAAGGTCATCAAGGTCATCAAGGTCATCGCATGGATCCAGCAATATATGCCATGGTTCTTGGTATATGGTTCGCCTCCCCGTGTTGTATATATATACCAGGATTCTTGGTATTCCGCATCCCCAGCTTGAGGCTCCTTCAAAATGCATTTGACTTGGTATACCCTTGTACAGAGGCTTTTCTTCAAGATGTACATGCATGCGATACATGCAATGGTTCTTGGTATACTTCGGTACCCAGATCGTGTTTCCTGCTGTATATATTTATGAAATATATGCCGTGATTGATTCATAAAGGATGCTAAGTTTGCATGCAATATCTGCTATGTTTCTTGGTACACTCTCATACCCAGGTCGAGATCGTGGTTCCTGCTATATTTATATGCATACAGTATATGCGTGGTTCCTGGTAAGCCCGCGTTAACACGTGATTTCTGATATACCTGCCTCGTCAGGTCGTGGTTCCTTCTTTACAGGCATGCTATATATGTAGCAGTTATTGTTGTACATGGAGAACATTTTGTACTAACCACTTACATGCACCAATGGATTCGAACCCGCAGCCCTAGACACCAACCTCGACACAGCGCCTCGCACAATAGCAGACGTCTTAGTCCACTCGATCACCTAGTCAACATAAAAAGGGTGATACTTAAGGCCTTGCTCTTGAACGCGTCGTATATCTTCGGGCTTTTCCGTCAAATAACGACGACAATAGCGTATATTGATACGATAGAGGATTCACATTACATGATTATAACCTCAGGTACCTATACAAACATTCACCATAGAAAGACGCCAGATCAACACTGATGCAATGAATTTAGAATATAATTTCTTATTAATTGAGAGAATTAAATTCATAATAAGATACAAGTATTTATTACACACATAGTTTGAGCTTTTTAGTTTCTGTATAATTTATATATTCAGTTTGTGAATAGTCATAAGACTGCTACTTTCATTCGTATACGCTGGGTGAATAAAAGAACACGTATGCCTTTGATTTTGTGTTCCTTTCCATATTCCTAAAAAAGGCCTCAAATAGCTCACCTAAGGAAAATTCTGCATGGGTCTGGATTTAAGAGAAGAAATATTTGTTTTAAAATGTTTCATAAAGCTGTGGTCACTTTCGGTAGAACCAAATATGGCACCAAGATCACAATTTGTACAATTTCGGTAAAGTACAATGAGATGACACTCCATGCTAAATATCAGAACTCGTGACCGTCGAGTTTCAGAAAACGATTGTTAAACCTCGATTTAAAACATGACATGCAAAGTATTTGTACTGTAGGCGTTATAGTTTAAGAGAAAAATATGTTTTAAAAATATTTGCCTGTAAATGTCTGACTCAAATTTAGTCCGAGGTGACAAGGCGAGGTGACACTAAATGCAAAACATCAGATATCGTATAACCCGACTGATGCTCCACTTTGTTGACCAGAAATATGTTTAAAGCACTTTTTTAAATATAATAAACACTGATGATACATATTCTTTATACAATACTTAATGATAGTTCTGCAATGAGTAACACAACACACAAACGTTCTGTTTATATTTATATTTCATTTTGCAGTTTCTCAAACGCCAACATGCTGTTGGATTTAACGCTGTAGGATTTTTTAGAGGTCAGTTACCCGAGTACGTCATATGCATACAAGCAAGTAACAGGCAAACTTTCGGACCTGTTATATAGAGCTTTCTTATTTAAGAAGAGCCCATATCTCTGTTTAATTTAATTAAATTGTTTGACTTTTAATATAACTTGAAATCAATATTAAATACATTATCATGATTTATAGAAACCATCTTAGTTTAATTAGTCACGTTATATACTGGCGGTCAATGAAAACGCACCGGTAGATTATATGAGTGTTGCAATTTATTGCTAAAGTAATTTATAATAATAAGCTCATATTTTGAAACTGAAGGATATTTATTCTGAATTGCAAAAACTGATTTTCTCAAAACTCTTATACATGGTGTATAGTGTTCGATTAAAGTCACACGGGCGGAAAACGAAAGTCACACATTTTAATACCGCGTTATGTCCAACCGTTTTACAGTTTCTAAGAAATTCTCTCGATATATATGTATATTCTCGACCTCACATTATTTAAGTAACATACACAGCTAGATTTACAAGTGAAGTTATCTTGCTGAAATAAAGTCGTTATCTTGCTGAAATAACGTGAGGTAGAGATACTTTCTTACGAACGGTAAAACGGTTGGACATAACCCGGTATTAAAATATGTGACATTTGTTTTCTACCCGTTCGACTTTAACCGAACACTATACACCATGTTTAGAATTTTGGAGACAATCCGTTTTTGCAATTCATAATTAATATCCTTCAATTTCAAAATATGCGCTTACTATTATAAATAACTTTTGCAATAACATTTAACACCCATATAATCTACTGGTGCGGTTTGATTGTATAAGTTACTGATCCTTTGGGATTATCGAGCTCAGTCACCATGGATTTAATGTAGAATACCGCTTAAGCCGGTGCTAGTGGCCGTGCGAGGTGTTCCATCTTATATTACCTCTCATGAACAGACTCAATAAAACCCGAGTCTGCTACTTTCTTCTCTAGCTTGTGTTTGTCTCTATAAATTGAAAAGATTAAGGTAAATATGTTGCAACCGTCTGTAGTTTCAATTTCCTTTCAATCAAATACGATCATATTATTCATAATAACCATCTGTAGTTTCACTTTTCGTTAGATAAACTGAATTGAATTGAATTGAATTGGGGTTTAAGGCGCACCAACACATGAAAGGTTATATGGCGCCTAACAGGCATGAACATGCCAGGCTCATCCTCTATGTACATGGAAAATGGGCCTAGAACCTTCTCACCCTGAACTGCAGAGTTGCTGCAAATTCTATCGTAGAAACACCATTTACGCTGGAGCCACGTTTATTGTTTTCTGCCACTGCTCTTTTGATGTGAGCGAGATGGCACCTGAAACAATGCATGGATCATGATGAAGACCTTTAATGAACATGAACAAAAAATGATAAAACGAACATGAATTTGGGGGGCTTCTACCCCTCTGCCTACGCCTCCAAAGGGATCTGCAGTGGCCCTATTCTTTGCCCTGTGACCAAACGGGGCCCCAGGGAACCACACGGGGCTAGATAAACTGAAAGCAGCACGGTACATACGTGTCATTTCATTCATATCAGTCATTTACTTTCTTCGTTGTTTCAATGAACTGAAATAAACCCAGTAAATATGTCGCAGTATTCAAAGGATTCATCTGTGGTTTAACGTTTTTTTCAATAAATTGAACTAATTCCAATAACTATAGCACATTATTCCTAGCAACCGTTTGTGTTTTCTCTATTTTATCAGGGAGATCAGCATTCATGGTCTCTGGTAGGAAGAATAAGCCACACACACAGCAAACCGATATCGCTCCGCAGAAGAAAAACATGATGCCAGGGATAAACATGTTCTGCAATTAAACATAGTATTTATATAAATTCCCATTTAACTTATATAATATTGCATAATTTTGCGTTAAACATAGATTTCATGTTGTAGTTTTTAAAAACTATTTTAATATAATTGTAAATAATTTAGATTAGAATCATACAGATCGATCTATCAAAATGTGATGTTTACAAATTATTTCATAATGTTCTGCAAATAAATTATTATGAATGACGAAGTTTAAATTAGAGTAAAATCATTTTTAAATAATATGATATTAAACTTAAATTTCATAAATACGTCGATATTTAGTTCACATTTACAATACACTATATATTTTTTTTTATCATATTTCTTTTGAAAACGACTTGTATAAAAATTACCAAAAACACCAATTGAGGACCAGCAATGGCGCCAATCCTTGCAACAGTACTCAACGTACCAAATCCAATATTTCTATAAATAAAAAGCAGGATTTTGAATTTCAATATTTCCAAGCCTCTCGAAAACTTGAGGCCACGTTCAAATTATGTGACGTCGGTTCATATCACAAGTATTTGTAGTATTTTATAACTATTCTATGTTCTATTCAATGGTTAATCCAGTTAACACAAGTTAAATAGTATTAGATACTATTTTCGTCAAGTATGGAACTACTGTTTATAGACAATTGTTGGTATCCTAATGGGTACTAGCTGTGCACCTCTTGTCGCAGATTTGTATTTGTATTCGAAATCGACTGAAAAAAACAATAATTTCACGAAATTTAACTCTTGGTGATAGTTTAGTACTGATTTATCTCCCGCAGAAATCGATAAAGCCGCCTCGCGTTATGTAATTTAGCGTGTCGGCAGTCTCACTTGCACACTTTATGGGGGCCATAAAACATTGGGAATAATTATGTATCTATAGTGACCTTATGGAGTGAAACTATAAATGCACTTAAGTAAATTTAAGCAAAACACATTTTTAAAAAATCTGTTTAATATTTACATGAAATACGTTATTATAAACAAGCTTTTAATAAGCTGTAACTGAGAATAGTTTTTTTTTAAGTGTATTTTTATTGAAATGGCATTGTAATAGTGAGAAATTCTATAAAAAGCTGTTTAAAAGTTAAAAATACCATCATTTTTGATATAGCAAAAGTTCCGTTCTGACTCCTGTTTTGCCTAAAATGGAAATACCATCATTGGACAGAGAAATACATGTGTAATGGGTTTTTGCGTGAATTAAACATGTATGCATACAACTCTTCATGATATATATTTCTCCGCGTCGTCTGCTTAATGTGATTATCGCAAACAACAACAACAACAACAATTAATAATTTAAAAAAAATCGCTATCTTTGCTTGTAAAACAGACCATCTATAACTAGTGTCATTAAAAAAAAACTATATCAAAATAAAGATTAGTGTTTCACCTATTTAGAACCGTTTGCACCTAAGGCTTCCGTTTTGTCATCATGCGATATATTTACAATTAAAAAACACATGTTCGACATATTTTAAGAATTTTATATAGAACATATAAGGACACTAGATGGTGTATTTAAACTCGAAAACAGACCAAGATCCTTTTAACATAAAAATATGAAACTTATATCAAAATAAAGATAATAAATTGTATTTTAAGAAACCGTTTGCACCGAAGTGATCATATTTATAGAATTTCTAAAATTAACCAATAATGAAATTTTCCCCTATACGCTCCATGTAAAAATCTGGCGACTCATCGATAACCCGTTTGAGGAAGATTCTTCCATATATGTTTATGAAAGATGTTTCTTGTTATTTCAGCAGATACTCCGGCAGATGTCATCAAACCTTTAATAACAACTCGCGGTATCTAAAGGATATATTGAACATTGACAACCCCTTTTTTTCTACTATAATTAATATATTCTATATCCTAAAGAACTTCAGCGAAACAACGCTTATATTGAGATACTGTCGTTTCAATTCTCGAATTGTATCTATCGATTGAACATGGACAAATAATGAGCAAAAGTTATGACAATAGAGATGATTTCAATGTTTTATATTATTAATTATCCCCACATAGAAATTTTTTATAAGGTGTTTCTCAACTCAATCCTTTGTCTACAACTTATAGTCGAGTTGAGGTCGATTTTAACTTTCGTAACTGTTGTATAACTACGTATAGGTCTATGTTTGTTATCATAAATTTCGAAAATTCTTTAATAGTTTTTATTATCGTGATCCTGGCCTCTATGGTGACGTGATTTACAAAAGTTCATAAGATAAGTGGTCATGATAACTTTTATACACTATTATCAAACGTGTCAGAAAGTTTACCAAAAGAGATTATAAGTTAACACAAACTGTTTGTCAACTGTTTAGTGTGTGATCCATTTACAGTTCGCCATGTTTTCCTCTTTGATTGTGCGATGACCCGACATATTGTGTACTCTATGATATCTAAAATGAAGGCAACGTTTAATGTTTGTCTTCAATATTGCCTTGTAATGCCATTTATGGTTTATTTTCTTGTTATAATCAAGGATTACGACTCGCCTTAGGTGCCTTTCGTACATCACCAGCCGAAAGTCTATATGTTGAAACTAATGAACCATCACTGTCTCATAGACGGGACAAATTAGCCCTTCAATACGCCATTAAATTAAAGTCTAACCCTTCAACCCCAACTTTCGATAATGTTTTTAATCCAAGTTATGAACCTCTTTTTGATCGAAAACCGAAGGCCATTCGATCATTTGGTCTTCGTATTAAACCAAAATTAAGAGACACTGAAATCGACCTAAATTTAATTGCCAAGTACAAAGTACCACAAATTCCACCGTGGACTTTGGAAACACCAACAATTATTTTTGATCTTTGTAATAGTAACAAATCCAGTACAGACCCTACTGTCTTTCAAAGCAAATTTAATGAAATTAAATCGAAATACAGTAACTTTCAACATATATACACAGATGGTTCTAAAGATGGAGATAAGGTAGCTGCAGCAGCTGTTATTCACAAATACAGCATAAAGAGCCGCCTGCCTGACAAGGCCTCTATCTCTTCAAGCACTGGGTAATATGAAACATGATAACCCAGTTGTGCTTCAACTTTTAGAAAAGTACAATTCTCTTATTATTGATAATGTTATTATTTTCTGCTGGCTTCCAAGCCATGTAGGAATACGTGGTAATAATAGAGCTGATAGTGTTGCTAAGGCAGCATTAGATTTACATATATCTAATACCAAATTACCTTATACTGATTTTAAAAGTTGTATTAACACATATATTCGTAACTCTTGGCAAACCGATTGGGATTTGTCAGTTAACAATAAACTCCATTCAATTAAACCGTTACTCGGAGAATGGCGTTCTTCTAGTAGACCCATTCGTCGAGAGGAAGTTGTCCTAGCCCGGTGCAGAATAGGGCATACACGTTATACTCATTCATATTTATTACAAGGTGAGCAATTACCAGAATGTATACCCTGCTTTGCACCGTTAACGGTCAAACACATATTGCTGGAATGTGTAGACTTTGATCCTTTGCGTCAAAGGTACTACAATGTTAATATTATGACCGAGTTATTTAATACTATAGATTTTAGTCTAGTTTTAGATTTCCTGAAGGAAGTCAGACTATATAAATCATTATAATATGTTCTTGTATATATTTACTTCTTTATATACCCGTTTTCGGGCATTTGTTGATTTACATATATAGTTTATATTACTACCATATCATCCCTTACTTGTAAATAGTTATATCTTTATATATTTACATTAATTTTTAATTAATCCTTCATTTCATCATCATTCATCAGTTTTTGCGCACAATATGACCTATTTATGTGTCGACGTGCCGTAAAACACCATTCATTCATTCATTCATTCATTATTTTCTTGTTGCTCTGGCTTCTGCCAAGTCAATAAGTATTTGCTTTGTGACGTTCTAGGCTTTCTGAGATTTTGGTTTTTGTATTCATAACTACATGATCATCTTTGTGTTATACTTATATTGCCTTTTAATGTTGCCTAGTATGTTAGAGGATACGGTCAGGCGGGGAGTTCTTTATTTACACTATACCGTTTTATTGGAATGACAATATAGTAAGAGTGAGGTTTGGTGCACCCTACGACCTAGTTTAAAAACAAACAGACTTTTGCCACTGACAGTTAAAGGCGGTACACATATTGTCAACCCTTTTATATTTGTGGTATCGCATACGTTGTTTCTATTTTCCTTGTAACTGTTGTTTGTTTGTATGCGTGCTTCTGGTTGACAAAATAAAATATAGGACATTTAGGTCGATTTCATTTCTTCATTCATTTGTGGTGATTTTTTTAAATTATATTATTTTTACAAATGAAGGTTGGTTTAAATTATGTGCTGGTGTCTAACTGGAAACTCACCTATTTTAGTCTTACCCGTTTATCTCCCCGTTATATGTGCTCGAGGGTTCGTAATGACCACTCCTCAATGTCCTTGTACATATGCATATTCATACAACACACTTTGGCATATGTATTGTATAACAATAATTGTTATTTTCATTTACAGATGTTTGAAGTAACACATGCTTTTATTTTAATGCTCTTCTGATTTATCTTACACACCTAAAACGGTATAATATTTTATTAATTTTTTAATGCAAGTCAAGAATGATGCTGTAGCACTGTGGTCTAGTGGTATAGCGTTGGACCCATGATCGAAAAGTCGTGGGTTCGTTCCCCGCCATTACCATATGCGTTGTGTACCTTAGTATTAAAGACACTTTATCTGCATTTGCTCAGTACTGGTTATACACAGGAAGACATCGAGAGTGATTCAAATAAGTTCATAGAGATTTCGTTACAATCGATGTAAAATAAATAAGTTTAAACTAAGAAAGCTGCATACAGCTATTTGAATGATTAACACATGCTATAATAATATACACACCTAAGCAGTTTTATAATGTGTCTATAAACATCTATACTTAACGCCATTAAAAGTGCAAGTTTTTTTATTTTGTGTTTATTTCCAAGATCGATTGTATTGTTATGTACATGTTAGAAATTATCCACATTCCCTATAAATCTGGTGACCGATCAAATTCATGCATGGAAAGAAGTAAAATCGGAATTATGCAATCGATCTTGGAGACATTTTAATTAAAAATAAACACAAAATAAAAAACTTGCACTTTTAATGGCGTTAAGTATATCTTATACTTACCAAAACTTGTAACGATTTTCCTTCAATTTTCCGTAAATATTATTGATTATCGGTATTGTTGATTATCGGTATTGTTGATTATCGGTATGTATTGTTGATTATCGGTATTGTTGATTATCGGTATTGTTGATTGATAAAAAATGAACTACAGCTGCTCGGTTCTGCAGATTATGGCATACTTACATTGTTTCACATGTCTGCATTTAATATATTTTTAATTTTTTTTTTTCAAATCAACACACATTATGAAAACGAAATACAGTTATTTTCCTTTTATATCAACCAATGATAACCAATGAAAATAGAAGGAAATCGGACGTGTTTCGTTATAACTTTTGATACATATATTTCGGTATATAGACAAACACTGTTTTCTATTTTATTTTAGTAGCTCACGTATATGATTATTATTTAGATATATATACCGTATAACTGTAGGGTATAACTCGACAGTCATGGTCTGAACTGGCCCCCATGCGGCACTGATCCCCATGTTTGCGACTATAGCGAATCCGTTAGTAAGTGCCCCTTTATGCGGTGTATCTTAAAATAGAATATTAAGTCGGTAAATGTTCATACATTTTTAAGAAAGTAAATGCGTTTGTCTAATCACTGTGGAAAGGACTATGCACAATTCGGGGTGATATGGAATACATATTCCCACTTAGATCATAAACAGAAATATAAAAAAAAAGATGTATATTTCTCCATATAAGTGTTGTTGTATTCGAACCGCTTTTCCACAATTTTTTTTTTATAGAACATAACATCACAAAAACAGTCTGATTCGAAAATCGTACAAATTAGTTGTAGTACTTTAATATATAATATAATACAAAATATAGATTCCACTGCTTAATGTTTCACCACACACCTACCACCCCACCACCCCACTGCTCTTTTTGTGTCTGACCATTCAATGGGCAAGACTCGTCATCTCTGTATAATTATATAACATGTCAATATCGTTCACATATTTCTATAGACTTTTTTCAATCTGTTATTCAGCTCACTTATTGTGAATGCATATTTACGCCATTTCTCAACGCATAAATTAGGTTATACGAGATTGATCAAATTATATATAACGGCCAGACTGCCAGTTTTTAAAGAAACTAACCCGCTAAATAACGGAAAAGTTACACTAACAAAACCGTTAATCAAACGATTCAAATGATTGGGCCATATACTAATATATATGTGCCGATTAAAAGTATATGTTTATAGGTATTATACCACTAATTATTTTCCCCATAGACACCAATGTTAAAGTGATTTGCTGCAAATTCAACTCAAGTATGGATAATGCAGCAGTGTAATTTCCATATAGAAAACTAATTTTCCACTTGAAAAATCATCAGAAAAGGTGAGGTCACAAGACATGTAAGAAAGTTCTTGTTTGTTTACTAAACAGGTCAAGTGTACAGCTGTTTTCATTGATCGACTGTTTTCTTTGTTTTCCCCTACTTATCATGCCCGTTTTCATCAAAAAAGGAGGGATTACTTTTTATTATAGCAACTACATTCGACTACACATCGGAGGCTTACATATAATTAGTGGTGGTAAACCTATAAGAGAAGATAACATGTTCAGATGTTTCTTAAATGAGGATTTTGTGTTGTCATTTTCATATAACAAGCTTAAAAACACCTACTTCATGCAAATCGAATGATTATTTGCGGAGATTACTAAGGACAATAGTCTGAAATCGACAAAAGTCAGA
This sequence comes from Cyrtodaria siliqua, assembly GCA_037043455.1. Lineage (NCBI taxonomy): Eukaryota > Metazoa > Mollusca > Bivalvia > Adapedonta > Hiatellidae > Cyrtodaria > Cyrtodaria siliqua. Next base: position 258,360 of record JAWPHD010000916.1, read on the forward strand.
GATATTTTTTTTAACTTTTACACTATCTGAATTGTCATACCAAAGGGCAGTTCTTGTCAATACACCATATTAAATAGATCAAATGTTTAGAAAGTCAATGGACATTAATAAAGTATGCATTTTAGGTACAATTAGGACGATGAATATGCCAATTTATGTCGATTTTCATGCCAAAATTGATTTTTTAAGCAATTCTTCAAAATTGGTGGTACCATACCTTATTATAGTAGCGAATTTGAGCTCAGTAATGTCAAAAATAACGCTAAAATCAAAATTGATACTAGCTGAACGCTACCAAGTCGAGTTTGAATGATAAGGAATAATATTTTACCTTTTACACAATCTTTATTATTTTACAGTATCCTATTTTAGTTGGGTAGGGGACAAATTTAGTAGTTTTATGCCTACCAAACTTGTTGCCATGCAGATTTAATAGATGTTAACATGTTGCACACTTACAACCCTACATGTTGATACAAAAAAAAAACATAGTTAAATTGCAAACACTTCACCAACACGTCATTTTAAACACGAAAAAAAAAAAAAAACTCGAAATTACGGCTTTTATAAACACAAGTGGACTAAAAACGCTGAAAACCTATGTAAAAAAACTATGGAAAACTTATTTCTGAGCTTATTTTACCAATTGTTATCGGAAAAGTGTCCATAGGTACGAATCTGAACGAGACCTATTTGCTGCACGTATCTCTTATAGGTATTATACCACTAATTATTTCCCCCATTAGACACCAATGTTAAAGTGTCACATATTAATGATTTGCTGCAAATTCAACTCAAGTATGGATAATGCAGCAGTGTAATGTTCATATAGAAAACTAATTTTCCACTTGAAAAATCACCAGAGAAGGTGGGTCATAAGACATGTAAGAAAGTTCTTGTTTGTTTACTAAACAGTTCAAGGTTACAGCTGTTTTCATTGATTGACTGTTTTCATTGCTCACAAAGTGTAAGCATAGAGTCGAAATTTCGAAATGTTCATCTGTGATTTAGTAAAACTTATTAATACGCTTCTTATACATACTACCACAAAATCGAATAGAAATGGGCAGTTTTCCCCTACTTATAATGCCCGTTTTCATCAAAAAAGGAGAGATTACTTTTTATAATAGGAACTACATTCGACTACACCTCGGAGGCTTACATGTAATTAGCGGTGGTAAATCTTATAAAGGGGTTATTAAAATACTCGTGATTAAATATGCGTAAAAAATATAAAATATATATTCATATTTACCTGTATTTTGCACGACACCAACGACCAGTCCTCCTATAGCTGTGACTGTATAACACAATATAGCCGTGTTACGGCGGCCAATCCTACAATTTAAATCAAGATTTTCTGTTAAGTTTCAGGAACGGGCGAAAATGTTTTTTTGTAATGGTGTTTCTCCATTTGAATGGAATCCATTTGAGTGAACATCAGTTCAAATTATATAAATATCTTGCCTTCAAAACGTTTGACATGAATTATGGATTAAGCTGTAGCCTGATTAAAAGGCGTGCGAAAGGAGAAATTTGAAAATCGCCGAACACGATAAATATAAAAAATATCGCTGTCTCGGTTTGATTGGGACTGTTCATGAACGGTAGTGGTAAATGCTAGCTATGGTTCACGCCCACTAGCCCCGTGTTAAGCAGAATTCAATATTTAAAATGTCAATAGTACGAATTTTTGAGCCATCCCGAAGATGGTATGCATATGATGTTTTCAATGTTACAACTCTAAATCCATAACGCAGCCTTCGTGATCACCGACGGATCACTTCGACTCGTCATAGAAAGTCACTCCGTTTAATATTACGAACCTGTTTTGAAGAACACTGGCGATGGCTTTAACTGGTATCCCTGTTGCGCTGAACAGTAGCAAGTTTATGTAGACATTGCCAGACAACGCCTGAATACCAAAGTTTAGTCCATGATAAACAAAACCAAGAGCAGCCCTGAAATATTCAAATATAATATACGCTGGATTTTTGGAGGACTTTCTGAAACGGATATCGAGTGTAAACTATTGTCCTATTGTCAACCCTTTTACATTTGCGAAGTCATATTTTGCCTTTTAATCATCTTTGTAATTATTGTTTGTTTTCTTGTGTGATTTTGTTTGACTCTGGTCGTTGAATGGTACATTTCCTGTTCGACTTATGTATCTACTTTTGATGAATACAGTACAAGCAGAGTACAATTCATAGTTTCCCATTCATTCTTCACGGAGATAATAATGTTCCCACGTCCTTCAATCACATATGCGGACACATATATTTTATGAGTGATATGGTTTACCAGTTTATTTTTAAACGTGTTGTAACAATGTGTCGTTAAATGGAAATGCTAGGGCTAAACGTATACTATACAACGTTTCTCACAAATTGCAAGGAAATAACCCCCTTCTTCAAGGACACAATCGTCTTTCTGATGATAAGAGCATGCGTATTGACTGTAGTTTATCCATATATCTTTCGTGGAAACATACTAACCAATTTAAAGCCAAGAGGAGGGTAATTCGTATAAGAAATCTTGATTTAAATAGGTGAACAAAAGTGTATTTTGTGTCTTCCTCTTTGATGTTGGTCTCTCCAACAAGTGCTGTAAGGTCTGGCAATGGACGTTTGTTGACTCTGGCAATTGATTTTAAAATTGTATCGGCCTCATCTTTTCTGTCATGAGCTATGTACCATCTGAAGCTCTCCGGTATTATCCTATAAATTATCGATAGGTTTAAATAATAAATGAAATAATAAAAGTTTAACATAAATAGTTATAAACGTAAAACATATAAAATTGTATATTTCCCATAACTGCATTGTCACCTGTGTATATTCATAACTAGTAGATTTGCATGTAGGCCTAAACCACACAACCTTGTAATCATCTTTACAGCAAATATCACACAACCTTGTAATCATCTTTACAGCAAATAAAACAATTACATAATATCACACCGTATAACCGGCAATCACCAAGTCGGGCGTTGCTAAACCGGTTCCGATTTTTACGCGATGAAGAAACGGTAGGTATTTTTATTTTACTTATATATATGCATATTGAATGATATTACAAACATTTTGTATGTTAGGATGTTCAGATATGTCTGCAGATTATGTCAATACGTTTTCAGTCCATATCAGAACATTGTTTCACGATACCGATTAAATTTATCGGAGAGCACAAGTGTGAAATTTTGAGTTTTCCAGCCAGTAGTAAAGGAGATAGTAACATTTCTTTGAACGAGATGAAGGAAGTTTGACAGTCGTTGCAGTCGGTCAATATTGGAAATGGACAGTTGACGAAGTCGGAACTAGACTGTCGTTGGCGTCGGCATAGTGAAATGGAATCGCCTAATATTAATGCGTGGTAATTGTTATATTTAAAAATAAGTGTCACCAAATGGTAAAAAATATTGAAGTGATTAGTAAACATGATGCTAAATAGTGTTTCACATTGAAGCACTTGTTTTAGTTCTGAATCCATATATTTACTTTGTATTAACATGCAATATTGAACTATAACCATAGTAGTATCGTCCAGGCTACATAAATGTAGTGAATCTAAATAACAAATGTTAAAGTCCATAACACAGTAAACGTATACTATACGTATGGTATTCACAAATCAGTTTCAATTTGTCTAGATCATATTTTGTAAAGACAGCAACTTACGATGTAGACTACGATAGGCCGATATACATAGCGAGTAACGTTCATTTATTATATATGCTTTTGTGTATCCTTACGGTATGTGATAGGTTTAGTCTCCATCTGTCTGTCCGTCCGTCTGGCCGTCCAGAAAATGCCACACAATATAACACATTAACGCTTTAATGTTCAACACATTTGGCATGTGTATCCATGACTATGATCGAAGGTCTTAAAGCCGTATATTATTTAAGCATAGACCGACAATGGTCTTTTCAACGCGACTTACAGCTAACTTTTCCCCATTGGTACAACATATACTGAATCATTCTTTATCTTACAGCGCTCGTTAGTTGATTAAACTGCACCTTTAAAGGGACACGCGGCATATTTGAAGTTGTATCAAGCATTGAATCAGCATTTTGAGTTATATATAGGTCATCATTTTGAAATTAACCTGATATCATATATTAATTAAATAACAGGCTGAGTTTTGTTTTTTCTTTGTTATTCTACCACAGTTCATTTCTTCAAACTCGGACGTCTGCCCAGGAGACCAGTGTGAGTGGGTGGGGTGAGGTCATTTTTATTTTTAAAAAAAGAAGTAATTATGTCTCAAATGGAATTTTATGTTGATGGGATTATACTGTATATCCTTTTCCCTCCTACGTCAACCGCGGGGCGTAGGGAAAGTGGTGCCAAAAGATCACACTAAAAATTCATTTACACCTTTTTCTTTATTTTGCATATAACTAGATAAAAGGTATATGTAATCGTCTATGAAAGATAAACAGCATGTCAAATGATTTTATTATTTGAAACTTGGATGTCTGCCCAGGGGTTGGTTGCATGTGTGTGTAGGGGTGGGAGTGGGGGTGAGATGGGCGTGGTGGTGGTGGGGGGGGGTGTAATATGGGGTGTCATTTGATTTTTTAAAACTATGTCTCAAATGAAACGTTATGATGATTACACTTACATTTGTTTCCTTATACGTGATCGGTGGGACCTGAGGGAATGGGAGTCAAATGCACTAATAATTCAATTACAGTCTCATTTTCCCATACTTTTGCACATTAATTGCTTTGAAAGAGATACACAGCATGTCAAATGATTTCGTATTTAAAACTCTGACGTCTTCCCTGGGGTTGGGGGTGAAGTGGTTGGTGGTATACAAGTATACACCTCAGAAAATACAAAGCATATCAAACAATTTCGGTGTTTCCACCTTAGAGGTGTGCCTAGTGTGTGGGGGAGTGGGGAGTGGGGCGGGGGGTGGGGAGAGTGTAGTGTGTGTGTGTGTGTGTGAGGGGGGAATATGTAAATTGTGTCAAATATCTATTTTCCTTCCTCAATAAAATGTAATGATTTTGGGAATATCAGTATAATTTGCTCCAGGGTCACAATGGAACTATGGGATAGGGGTCAAACGCCAAATGTACAAATACCCTAAACATTTGTTATTCATTTGCAGTGTCATACGTGAATACAGAAAAGCAGAAATAGTACTGTTTTTGATATGAGTATCAAAGAACAATCAAAACAATTGCATGTTAAATGGATACAGGGTTAAATGGAATTGACATGTGCGAAGAAAACGTATGTATTTGCAATGGCGCATCGTCGAATTCATTTTTGTGTTGTTATTGTTTTTTTTTCCCGCATTTTGAAACACACACACACACACTTCAATACTCCATATGCTCTCCTATTTCAAAAAAGAGACACATCGTTGGTATCAAAGGACATTGCCTAAAACAAAATTTAATTGTTTGAAATTGACTATGTTGTAAGAAACCTCTGATTAGAGATTGCAAGTTTAAATATCACTTCAGCGTAGCCTAAAATGCATAAATATAGCCGATAAACTAGGGGGTCCGGGGTCATGCTCCTCCGTCTTGTTTTAACTTAGCTATGCGATGGTGCGATCTGGCTTATAGCTGACAGAGCACTTGTGTGGTATTTGAACACAATCTTCTTTTTTTTTTGACAAATTTGAGAATTAATATTTTGACAAAACTGAATTACATACACTGTATAATAAAATAAGAAACAAAGGTTGACCCTTAAACCCCATCCCCTGTCGCTGCTGTTTTATTGCATTTTTGGACTTTTTTTTTTTTTACATTTTTCAAACTGATGTATAGGCTCGGGCCTATAAGGCCTAATAGTAGCTACGCCGATGTTCAAGAATGAATGTTTCAAGAATGAATGATGATCAAACACGTCGCCGACTCTGTTTACTAATGCAGAGTGTGCAAATGTCTTGAAAACTATCTAAAATGTCAATTAAAATATGTTAATATTCAAAATCTATCATTATAGTGATAATATTAAGATATTTTAAACAAAATATATCCCGATGCCAACGACTGCCTTATAATTCGGTAACCCGACTTTAGCGCAATCCCGATACGACTGCAACGACTGCAACGACTGCCAAATGTCCTTCATATCGTTCAAAGAAATGTTAATATCTCCTTTACTACTGGGTGGAAAACTCTGAAATTTCACACTTGTGCTCTCCAATGATTATAGATTTAATCGGTATTGTGAAACAAACTCAGAACTATGTGCACAGGGACGAGTTTTAGCTTGCAAGTGTGTAAATTGTATTTCTTGTGTAAACCTTCGTAAGTTTACAGACAATAACTCGTCTATTTTTCAATGATATGGACTAAAACGCATTGACATACTCTGCAAACATATCTGAACATCCTATCATACGAAATATTGGGCAAATCAATCAATATGCATAGTTATAAGTAAAATAAAAATACCTACCGTTCGTCATCGCGTAAAAATCGGAATCGATTTGAAACAACGCCCGACTTGGTGTGAATACCGTGTCTTACATTTGCATATGGTAATGGTACATAAAGACAAAAACAGCATATCATATAAAATACCAATATCAAATTATATCGTTTATATTAATAAATAAATTAATTGTTTATAACTTACATCCAGCTAGACAGACAAAATACCCCATATATTGCTATCGATAACTGTATGTATTTCCAATCTTTCAAAAGCCATGCAAGGAACGCAAATATACAAGACTGTATTGGCCATGATGGAAACCCCACTATCCACGACCTCCACTGCGATGGCGAAAATTCAGACAAAAGGTTGTATTGAACATTCAAAAAGAAACTTCCGCCCATTCCAATAAAGAACATTGAAACGGCAAACATGATCCAGTTGGTAGAGAAAAATGCAATCAGGTTGAAGGTAATCAACATGAACAACGCAATGAAAAATGGGACTCTACGGCCGAACAAGTCAGCAAGTTGCCCCGATAACGGATTTCCAATGAACATTCCAGCTGTTTGTATGGACATTATCAAACTTGGCATGAACGCTCTATCACAGACAAGGTCGAACTGAAAAATAAAATAGCACAATACAGGAATTATGAAGCAAATGTTATCATGAATCTTTACAATAACTTATACGTGTATCGTTTCCTAATTTCTCTGGATGTGGAATTATTGTTTTATTTTTTATTTACACTGTCTTGTCAAAGTGAGCGCTGAAGACAGGATAATAGCGAGGTTGTGTACACTTAAAATCGATTCAAACTTACCAGTAGGCCTAATTTCCTACTAACCGTTCCAAGTCGGTAACCCTGTCTTCACCACTCTTTCTGTTGTGTATTGTCTTTATCATTGTACAGTTAATGTGCACTTTATAGTACGTTGTGGATCTACTGTGCCATTGCGTTTGTGCGCTGTGATTTCTATAGGACCATTTTTTTTCATTAAAGAAATGTAAACAGGTAAATCGAATATGTTCTGTTCTTTAACAAGACTCTTGTCAATCTTTACGTTATGTATTCAACATATAAATCTAGCTTTAAACAAAGCTGTTGTGCAAATTATCATTTTATATGAATTTGAAATGCGATATCGAAAACTCCATGTATTTTGCGATTTTCACTGGACATGCTGTAAGACGGTAGCTTACGTAATGTCAATGAAAACTTATTTTTAATTTGTTTAATAAACGACGGACAATTTATAAATGCAGCAATCTGTAAGTCCAAATAAACAAGGAGCATGAACATGGAAATATAAACAAAATGACATTTAAGACAATTATCTAATAAACAGGTCCATAGTGGATAGTGCAAATCAATATACGTGTATATTGTGTTATAACTAATGCTAATATAGATGTAAAAATCGAACAGGAAAAGCAGCATTCAAGTACGACAGTCAACCATAAACACACACAGAAACAAAGAACAAATTTAAAGATGTATAAAAGGTCAAATAAAACATCACTAACACAAAAGGGTTGACAATAGGGCTACAGCGTTGGAACGGTCAGTGGCAAAAAAGGCCGACGGGGGTTTCAACCAAGTTGTCTCTCTTTCTGCATGATGTTTTACACCTTTCTTAATGCACAAATACCATCCTTTTGGCGGACAGTTTAAATATATTAGATATTATAGCAGAAATCTGATTACTGAGAAGAGCAACCGTCCTTTCACAATAAGGACTCGAACCCATGTTGCGATCATGAATGGAGACTGATCCTGAGATAGCTCCTACTCGGTAAAAGAAGACCCCGACTTCAGTTTAGTTTGTGCAACAGATGAAGCAAATATCTCAACTAAAAGTGTGTGTTTCTGATTTTGCTAGAATTATTATCGAAGTAGACATTGTCGATTTAAAAGAATAATATGTTCCCTGCAAATTTACCTCGCTCACAATAGTTTTCATGCTATTGTCGAAGAGAAACGTTGTGCATTTGGATCCATTGGAATTCAAGCAAGACATCTTTAATTTATGTGTTATGTTGTTTGCCTCCAAATCTGACACTGTGATGTTTCCATTTGTAACGTCATCAATACACCACCATTGCGGAGTTTTGGCGGCTATTATCATGATGGCGCTACTCCAGCAGACGAGAGTTTTAATGAGGTGAACGGCAACACTCAGTCGGACTTGGTACCGGCCACAGCCTCCGAGCTCGTCGATGAGTTTGTCTGGGCTTGACATAGTTTCTTTGTCTAGCTAACATTCAATTTCATTCAGATAATACCTTCAAAATATAAATATGCATATACTATTTTAATTACATACATTTCAAGCAACTGGAAAAAGCGGTGCTCTCTAGCAAACTCAACTTATATTATTCTGTTACCTCTTATACTATAGTCAAACAATACAGTTAATATTATTTAGCAGTGTACGTTATGTACAGTTTGTGTCATATGAAGCAATTGAGGTGACTTAAATGTAAGTTATATACACGCAACAAAACAATATAAAAAATGTACGACTGAGGTGTTATAATACCTCTAATGATTCAATAAAAACGACTAGGCTACTTTTTTGTCTTGTTCGTGAGATTGCTTCCGAAATATCACATTTACTGAATATATTTATTGTGAGAAAAGTGTTTTTGTTTTGCTTTATTTTTTAAGGTAACCGGTAATATAAGTAAAAGTAGATACAAAAGTTGAAAAGGAAATGTAGCGTAAAGAAATCCACGCCTGGGTGTATATACTAACTAGGTTTTATAACAGGCTATGCATGTATGAAATTAACAAAAAGCCTTAATAGTCACAAAGTATAGTACTGAAAACTTTTACTTTTTATTGCGAAAACTAAACAATGACAAAACATCTATGACTAGAAATCCACAACTGAGTGATTAGATCACGTATTTAGACCAATAATTTTAGTAATCGTTTGAAAATATAGGTATTGGGTTAGCATTTTGTTTTTAATTATCCCTACATTTTAATTATCCTTACTTAGACGGAGATGTTTCCAGAGCAACATCTTATGGGGTATATGTTTCTCCACTTTCAACTTGTTTCTCTAGCGCTTGTAATCGAGTTGAGGACTTTACTATTCGTAATATTTGTATAGCTAAAAAGCTACTCCTCAGGGCTATCATTACCATAAACTTCGAAAAACCGTTGCAAAATTGTATTATCGTAACCCTGATCTGCTTTTAAAATATAAAGGTAATTTAAGAACTCTTCTGCGACACAATATCTTATTAAACTTGTTAAAACAATATCAAAAGCGATTATGACCCTATCATTTTCAAACGCATTGCATTTTTGGTATTTGTCCCGTTAACAGTTAGCCACTTTGCTTGTCTCTTTGATTGTACGATGACCAGACATATTGTGGACCCTATAATGACGTTTACCTTAATCCAGAATGGCCGGTAACGGTTGATTTTTGTCTCCAATCTTATCTTGTCGCGCCCTTAATGAGTACTTGTCTTGTGGATTTCTAGGCGTTTTTTATATTCATATAAACATGATCATCTTTTTGTTACACTTATACTGCCTACTAATACTGCCTAGTTTGTTAGAGCATATGGCCTGTCGAGGATTTCTTTATTTACACTGTTAATAGGGTAAAAGCGAGACTTGGTTGAAAACCCCAACGGCCTTTTTATCACTGACCGTTTCAAGGCGGAAGCTCTATTGTCAACCATTTGATGTTAGTGATGGCACATGCCTTGTCTTTTAGTTACATTGTCTGCTTGTACTTGTTGTTTGGTTTGATGCGTGTTTGTGGTGACTGTTTTCCTTGAATGCTTCATTTCCTGTTCGACTTCTATCTACTTTTAGAAGGAATCTATCTATTTTAAACAGCGCTTAGAGGTTAGTATTTTGGGCCAAATAAGTTTAATGATTTGGTATGTATTTTTTTGATTATCTAATGGTCTGTGCAATCCAGTCCAAAAATAAAGTAAATAATTACATATAGAAACTATTTTGATTTCATATAGAAACTGTTTTGAAATGATCATCTAAAGCATATATTGGATGCATAGTCAAAGGTTATTTTGAGGGGAAATAATTTCATAAATAAAACGAAATGCATTTACACTGTCCTGTTTTATGGTATGACAGCAGTGTAACAGTGAGGTTTGGTACATCATAGAACCCGGTTTAAACCCCAACGGCCTTTTTCAGCACAGACCGTTTCAAGGCGATAGCCCTATTGTCAACCCTTTTATGTTTGTGATGTAGTATATTGCCTTTTATTCATCTCTGTATTTATTGTTTGTTTCTATGCGTATTTTCGGTTGACTTTTGACCTTGAATGCTACATTTTGTGTTCGACTTTTATACAGATCTCCAACACATCAATATGTAAATAAAATGTTTTGTCGTCGAATTGCTTATTAAAACTTACCTATCTTAAGATCAGAAGTGAGAAATCCTACCAAAGACTCGACATTTAAAGTACCATGGTATGACTCTACATGCAAAATATCAAAGTTTAAGAGAATAATATTTATAAAAAACATTTCCTATTTTAAAGTATAGGTATAACAGTCGAACAGGAACGTAGCGTTCTAAGAACACATTCAACCAAAAACACGCAACATAAAACAATAGAAATAGAATCAAAGACACCACAAATATAAAAGGGTTCGCTATAGGTGTACCGCCTTGTAACTACCAACGACAAAGGGCACTGTAAGGCCTAAGGCTCTTATATTTTGCATGTTATATCTTCTTTTAGTACTTCACCGAAGTTGTACAAATGATGACATTGTAAGGCCTAGGGCTCACTTAAAACAGTGACCCCCTTTGCACAAAAAAAAGGATAAAAATATCGGACAGGGAAAGCAGCATTCAAGGACGACAGTCAACCACAAAACACAAAAACAAACACGCAAACAGACAAACGAAAAGACAAAAGTAATAAAAAATGCAAACGACATCACAAACACAAAAGGGTTGACAATAGGGCTACCGCCTTGGAACGGTCAGTGGCAAAGTAGGCCACTGGGGGTTTAAACCAGTTCTAGGGTGCACCAAACCTCACACTTACCCTACTGTCATCCCATTAAAACAGGACAGTGTAAATAAAGAAATCCCCGCCATGATCTAATCTCTAACCAACAAGGCAGGCAATATAAGTAAAACACAAATATGCTCGTGTAAATATAATACAAAAAAAAACAATAGCCTAGAAAGCCACAATGAAGGTACTCAATGACTTTGCAGAAGCCAGAGCAGTAAGAGAATAAACCATTAAGGGCACGACAAGAAAGATCATGGACAAACATCAAACGCCACCGTCTCAATGGGCTTTAGGTAGGCGTCATCATAGGGTCCACAGCCTGTCCGGTCATCGTACAATTAAAGAGGAAAGCATAGTGGCGAACTGTAAAAGGGTCCACCACCAAGCATGCAGTACGTTGCAAAATGATAGGGTCATAACCTCTTTTGATAAACTTTTTAACAAGTTTAACAAAGATAGTATGAAAGTGATCATGACCAAGAATCTTACGAAGTTTATAAATCACATCACCATAGAAGTCAGGTTGTGATAGTCCTTGTCGCAGAAGAGTCCTTAAATTACATTTATAATTGGAAAGAAGATCAGGGTTACGATAATAAAATTTTGCAAAGGTTTTACGAAGTTTATGGTAACGGTAACCCTGATTGAGTAACTTTTTAGTTATACAAAGATTACGAATATTAAAGTCCTCAACTCGAGTACAAGCTCTAGAAAAACGAATAAGTTGAGACAGATACACCCCATAAGAAGTTGCTCGGGGAACATCCCCATCCAAGTGGGGATAATTAACAATGTCAAAATTAAAATCATCTGTCTTGGCATAGATTTTGCTAATTATTTTACCATTTTCAATCGAGAGATCTAAATCAAGGAAAGAAGCGTTATTATCAGATATATTTTCTTTTTTAAGCCGAAGTTCTTTAGGATAAATATTATGAACCATAGTTGGAATGAAAGGGTTGTCAATGTTCAGTATGTCATCCAGATACCGAGAGGTGTCATTAAAAGCTTCAATAACATCTGCCTGGTTATCTGGTGAAAGACTCAACATGAAATCCCTTTCATAGCAAAACAAAAACAAATCTGCGACAAGTGGTGCACAGTTCGTACCCATAGGGATACCAACAATTTGTCTATAAACGGTGGTACCATACCTGACGAAAATATTATCTAATAGGAAGATGAGTGCTTCACAAACTTCATAGCAAGTCAACATAGTATAATTGTCTAAACTGCCGTTAGTGAAAAACGCTTTAATATTATTACATGCCAAAAATGTAGTATTTTCTCTAGCGAATGTTTTTTGAATAAGAGAAATTAGCTTGTCTTTAATAAGATGATGTGGTAAGGTTGTATATAGTGTAGAGAAGTCATAGGTACTTAATGATGAAACTTGACCTTTATTGAAAATGTTATCAAGAACGTCTCCTGAATTTTTTATAGTAATTTAGGAATCCAGTACATGGTAGGCAGTTTATTTTGCTTATCGCTTACACCAGCCTTGAAAGTAGTGCACCGAGTGATATGTGCGGAAACAACATCATCCTCAGTAGAATTAACGGGAGTATACGAATTGGTGCTGCCGAGTTCCAGAGATAAAAAAGTTGGTAAAGTATCACGGAATGATAATTATGAAAAAAAAGAAGAACAAAAAAGATGTAAAGTTGTAACCCCTTGGCGCGGGATTATCATAGGGTCATTATTTGTACAACTTTGGTAAAGTACCAAAAAGAAGATATTACATGTAAAATGCCTTATAGTTTCTTAAGAATTTGTTAAAGTGTCCCATTTATAAAACGTATACGTCCGTTGAGTGGTGCCAATATTCACAAGAATCAATGTTGTACAGCAATAAAAGTGATTGATGCTATGAAGATTTATGGCAAGTCTGGTTAAAATCATACCAATTGAGGTCGTTTTGACAGAATACGGACAACAACAGCAAGTAACGGGAATAGCAAACTCTAGTCGTTAGCTAAAACAAAGAAAACAAAGAGACAAATAATGGATGTAAACTTTTATGTGGTAGAGGTTATGTGATATTTTGTAAAAGAATGTTTAATCAAGCAGTTACTAAAGAAATAAGACGTGATATTAACTACGAGTAAATAATGTGAGAGGGTCGTTTTATAACCACATTTACGGAGGTAGAAATTATATGGCAACCTTTTGTGGAAGTAAAATGTGTGTCGAATCAAATTAACTCTTACACTGCAGGGTACGAGTTCAGTGTTAAATACAATTGTTTTGAAAATTCAGTGGGAATTCAAAAGTTATATACATGTATTATCTCACACAGTTTCATGACGATTGGATACAAATGATAAATATGCTACAAATGTCGTGTTAACAGTATCATATTTTGCGATTTTTGGTAATTCGCGGACCATAACTCGGTTACGGTCCAATTTAACATGTTAAAGAACTTTTCCACGATCTTATATATAATACCGTTTCGAACAGGTTTTATACATGTATTTCTAGACTAGACAATCAACTTTGATCAATACCGATTATGTGTAGATAGAAGTAATGAAAAAATGAATGTTACTTGTGAACTCTTTCAATAAAATATTTTCGTGATGTATATTATTTGAAGATCATATACACATGCTGATACACGATATGCATTTATTCATAAAGTCAATAACGTATATTGCAATTACTTACCTTAAAAAGTCCCAATAGTAACTCTTCGTATTACCACTGTGATGTTGACAATAAAGTGAACAGGAGAGGCATGAAGACATTGCGCTCGACTCTCAAGGACCTTTCTAGAAACTGCCACCTTGGATAAGTTCCGCTTTCTAGAAACTGGCACCATAATAACAGTAGTAATGTCTGGATTAAATCACCTGTACGCAGTATTTGTTGTTGATACCAAATGAATGTGTGAAGTTTCAAAATAATTGTTCAGATTACATACACCATGTTTAGCGTCATTTGCTTAAATAAGGCGTACATGAGTTCAAATAGCTGACAGGATTATGAAACTGCGTTTCAGTGTCAAGATTACTTTGAGATACCAGCTTACTTGCAGTAGTGTGCCCTCTGTGTTGAAGGGACACACTTGAAAGTAATAGTGCATCTTGTTATCTGATGCTTCCTAGGGTTCCACTTTTCAGTATTTACTGGTGTCATGTGTTTGTGTACAGACGCAGTTCACAACCTTCAAAATGGTAAAGAAAACTCAGATTTTAGAACTTTAATCAATTATTTACTTATATAATTTAACTTTGACATGAGGTATGGCCATTTGCATGTTACCCTACAGTACTATATGAATTTTGAACATAATCAGATATGGGGTTTCAAAGGTAAATACTACCTTAGAAAGTTGCATATGGGCGCCGACGACACCTCTCTTTATATGTTTTGTACAGTCGAGCTAAAACTGCAAATTTCATTTAAAATGCTTATACTTAGTATGCGTGTGAGACAAGTGATAAAGTAGTGAGCAATTAATAAAATAGGTCTCCTTAATCGCTTAATCGTTTATGCGGACACACGATTGACCCATTGTATGTATGTGTTTTGAATATTATTATAGTAGCAAATGTATATAATCTCAAATAGGAAAATATATGCATAAGGTTGTTCTGTATTTATTTATTTGCTTTCACAAACATATTTGTTTACATAAGTATTTTTGTTTTGATTTGCACGGAGTTTTAATACCATTAAGGTTATATATGGCGGTCATTTTTAATAGTAAAACTCAGATACCAATGTGGAACCATCATCCTTTCGCAAGGACTCGAACCCATGACTGTAGTGGTGAATTGCGAGTGATTTTAAGACTTTGCCTCAGACCACTCGACCACAGATACAGGGCCTTTAATAATAACATCTTAATGAATTGTGAATTATGAATATGAATATAAAAACAAAAACAAACAGAAGCACAGAAAGCCACAAAGCAATTATCGACAAACATTAAAGGTTACCATCTCTTTCGGGATTTAGGGAGACATCATCATGGGGTCCACAATCATCCGGTTTATCACACGCTCAAAGGGGAAAGCATAGTGGCGTACTGTAAGGGAGTCAACCACTAAACGCGCTGTGAGTTGCAAAATTATAGGATAATATCCTGTTTTGATAAACCTTTCTAGAAGTTTAATACTAGTATTGTATGAAAGCGATAATGACCAAGTTCGTTTCTGTGTCCAGTTCGAGGGTTAATTAATGTTTAAATATATATCTATAAGAATGCAATTAACCTCATCATGTTCCACCACCGCCCCCTCCTCCGTTTAGAAGTTCTGTTAATGCAGATATTTTAGCTTGAACGAAATGGATATAGTTGACCATGTAGACAAAGGTGTTATTGTTAACCATCCAGACAGTGATACAGTTAACTGTGTCGACCTTACTATTCAGAAACGTAACATTGCAATTCACTGAGAAAAAAATGCTAAAGAAAAAACCCACACAATACATGTTCTGTTTATTTCATATAAATATAGATATCAAAATCGAACAGGAAAAGTAGCATTTAAGGACGACAGTCAACCATAAACACACTCATAAACAAAGAAATATAAAAAGATCGGACAGGGAAATTAGCATTCAATGAGGACAGTCAACCACAAAACACAGAAACAAACACGCAAACAGACAAACAAGAAGGCAAAAGTAATAATTAAAGCAAACGACATCACAAACACAAAAGGGTTGACAATAGGGCTATCGCCTTGGAGCGGTCAGTGGCAAAGTAGGCCACTGGGGGTTTAAACCGGTTCTATGGTGCACCAGACCTCACACTTACCCTACTGTCAACCCATTAAAACAGGACAGTGTAAATAAAGAAATCCCCGCCATGATATAATCTCTAACCAACAAGGCAGCATCCATAGGCAATATAAGTAAAACACAAATAAGCTCGTATAAATATAATACAAAAAAAACAATAGACTAGAAAGCCACAATGAAGGTACTCAATGACTTGGCAGAAGCCAGAGCAACAAGAGAATAAACCATTAAGGGCACGACAAGAAAGATCATAGACACATATCAAACGCCACCGTCCCAATTGGCTTTAGGTAGGCGTCATCATAGGGTCCACTGCCTGTCCGGTCATCGTACAATTAAAGAGGAAAGCATAGTGGCGAACTGTAAAAGGGTCCACCACCAAGCATGCAGTACGTTGCAAAATGATAGGGTCATAACCTCTTTTGATAAACTTTTTAACAAGTTTAACAAAGATAGTATGAAAGTGATCATGACCAAGCATCTTACGAAGTTTATAAATCACATCACCATAGAAGTCAGGTTGTGATAGTCCTTGTCGCAGAAGAGTCCTTAAAAATTACTTTTATATTTGGAAAGAAGATCAGGGTTACGATAATACAAAGTTTTTACGAAGTTTATGGTAACGGTAACCCTGATTGAGTGGCTTTTCAGTTATACAAAGATTACGAATATTAAACTCAACTCGAGTACAAGCTCTTGAAAAACGAATAAGTTGAGACACATACATCCCATAAGAAGTTGCTCGAGGAACATCCCCATCCAAGTGGGGATAATTAACAATGTCAAAATTAAAATCAACTTTAAAGATGAATAAAAGGCAAATAAGACATGACAAACACATTGGAACGGTCAGTGGAAAAAAAGGTCGCTGGGGGTTTAAACCAGGTTCTAGTGTGCACCAAAACTCACACTTACCCTACTGTCATCCAAATAAAACGGGACAGTGTAAATAAAGAAATCCCCGCCATGAACTATTCTCTAACCAACAAGGCAGCATTAATAGGCAATATAAGTAAAACACAAAGATGCACGGGTATATATAAATACAAAAAAATAATCCTAGAAAGCCACAAAGAAGGTACTCAATGACTTGGCAGAAGCCAGAGCAACACGAGAACAAAGGATTGAGGGCAGGACAAGACAAGATTGCAGACAAACGTCAGACGTCACCGTCCTTTTGGGCTTTAGGTAGACGTCATCATAGGTCCACATCCTGTCCGGTCATCGCACAATTAAAGAGGAAAGCATAGTGGCGAACTGTAAATGTGTCCACCACCAAGCATAATCTCTGATACGTATTTTAACAAGTTTAACAAAGATAGTATGAAAGAGATCATGACCAGGAATCTTACTAAATATGTAAATAAAAGTGCCAATATTTGGGAAGACAGAAACATGTACATTCTACAAAAACACAGTACTAGCTCTTCAGAAAGTGAAGGAATTCTACCAAACGGAGCTTACAATCAGAGGTTTGCGGGGAGTTCATCTTATGCATGACAATGTGGCATACTAAAGAAGCCACGGAGTTCTAGAATATTTGCATCAAGACAAGGTCCATGTGTTAGAGCATCCTGGTTATTCTCCGGCTGTATGTCTCTGTGACTTCTGTTGAAGAAAATGTTGCCGTCTGGTCGAAACTATCAGTATAGAAGTGGAGTTTGTAGTGCCATTTATCAGCGTCTCGCATGTAGGAATACAAAAGGTACACTACTTTGACTCTTTCAATTCTAGCTTTCTCGAGAAGGTACGGTGTCTGTTAGGGCCATCTTACCATCGCATCTTACCATCGATCATCGACCTAGGTCGATGGTCGATGGTAAGATGCGATACCATCGATCATCGACCTAGGTCGATGGTCGATGGTAAGATGCGATGGTCGATGGTTAGATGCGATGGACCATCGACCATCGCATCTTACCATCGACCATCGCGTCAATCGTAATGTACATTAGGACTCTTCTTCGTTTTATCGACATCCCTCTCTTCCCCCTACCCCCACCCCATCCCCACTCTCTCTCCCTCCCTATCTCTCAATATAATCTCAGTTTTGTCAGTGAGACAATTTTATTAAATATTAAATTGATAAATATAAGTGTAATGAAAACTATTCAACCATGTTGGGTGGGTGGGTGGATTGGCGGGTGTGGGTGTGGGTGAACAGAACCTGCTTTGTTCTAATTAATATTATGTGGGCGTTCAACTTAGGCCTTGCAAAAAGTTATGTGTGTTTAGGGTAACCCTACCCTACCTATTTTTTCTGGTGAAACCTAGCATTTTTTCCCAATTTACCAGAAAAATATAAAAATCAAGGCTGTTTTGGATATAAAATGCTGTGATCCTATATATATATATGTCCAGTTATGCCTGCATAACGTGCTTTATGGACAGGTCTGGGAGTCATTATTGATAACGTCAATATTAGGTAATCAGCATATTACTATCACGCGCAGGAACATGAGTTCAGTGTGTGCGCCATGCTGATTGGCTAATGATATGGGCGCGCACATGAGACGTTGGGTGTCTGGCACACACCAGACATTCAGTTTATCGGAATTTATAAAAATTATAAAATCAAAAAGTCTACGTTTTGCCGGGACTTTCAATCGGCTGTAAATGATGTTTATTGTCATAGGTGAAACTTTTTAGCGTTTATTTGTGTACGCATTTTACAAGGGACATCAACAGTCGAATCCAGCGTTTCTTTGTGAACATATCTGTTTTACACGGGAAATTTTCCTCTGACTTACATCATACATGTAAGTTGTCGCGATGTTAAATGTTTGTGTTATTGATCATAGTTTCATTCGGCGTCTTCCTGTGATATGACTGGTTCTGACACCTTACGCTCGAATTATGACTTGTCGCAGTGTTCCGTTAGTCACAAGGGTTTAGGTGGATGGAGGATTATGGACAAATCCGCTTTTATGAGAACATTTCATTCTTACTTGTTGTAATTACAGCCGGACATAGTGATTCTACAGGTAGGCGGAAACGACTTGTGTATCGACAGTGTTCAACCGTTGTCTAGAGCAGATGCTTTATAGGGTCTCGCAATTTGTATCAGGGATCGGTACAGTGTGTCGAAGGTGGTAATCTGCGAACTTTTCACAAGGAGAAACCCACGGAATATTTTATCTTCAGTCTACGAGGAACGGCGTGTTCGTACCAATGCCATTCTGAAAACGATGGTGGATCTACATACAGACATCAGCTTCTGGAGTCATCGGAGACTGTTCGGCAGTAAGACTGACATATTGTCCACCTTAACCCATTTGGTCAGCGTAGACTCTAAGACTGACATATTGTCCACCTTAACCCATTTGGTCAGCGTAGACTCTACAGGTCACTGCGATACGCCATAATGACAGCGGTCAGGGAGATTAGCACATCTTGAATAGGGGAGTATTTGTTTAAATCAATAGCTATTTATTATAAAGTATAGATCAATATATTGCATAATGCAGCTAAATTTTACAGCTTAATTTGTCGGGCTTATTCGTAAATAATATTATTCTCGGCCCACCCCCTTCGATAGAAATAACTTATTTTTCACGAGGACTTGTTTTCATTCATACAATGTTTTTATTAACGATACTATACACATCTGACAGCATTTTTTGTCTCGTCAGCATGTGTTAATCAATAGTTTGTTAAACATGTTTACATGCTCGAATGCATTTTACATGTTGATTTGTTGATGCCGGCTTTTACAATGGGCATGGCAGTTTACGTGAAGCAGCACCCGCTTTCACACTGTTGTATGTCTTTTATTTTTACTAGTAATTATGTTTCATGTGTTCCTCCAATGTATGCACTCTCACTCGCCCACAAACACTTGTTTGCAATATTCGGGAATGGAAAACTTGGTCAAGTTCGATACCAAGAGTGGCCGTAGCACGTGTGTCATAAGTCGATGGTCGATGGTAAGATGCGATGGTAAGATTCGATGGTCGATGGTAAGATGCGATGGTCGATGGTAAGATGCGATGGTAAGATGCGATGGTCGATGGCAAGATGCGATGGTAAGATATCCCTAACAGGACACCGTAAGAAGGTGTATTTCTGCCAATGGGGAATACTTTGATGGGTTTGCATAAAATGTTTTGCGTGTGTGTTTTTCTGTTAAGCTTTATATTTACCAAACTTTAGAAGCGTGGCATACATTGCATGTATAAAGATGGAATGCGCGGGAAGTAACATCTCATTGTTGCACAATACATACATTGCATCAAAGTGTACCACAAGTGACGATGTATCCTGTGATACGTATAATCAGTAGTACAGCCATGATAATTACTCTGATTATAAACAAGAGCTGACGGAAGGATTGCATGCTCGACTAATCAGTAAATTTTATACAAGGCTACCGACACAAGCCGTCTCTTGCACACCTGGCCTGGAATTCACCAACCATTCTTCAAACTATTCTTAGACTTGAGCCCAAGTACTGAAATTTCGTTCACCACTATTTCTATGACCTTCAAAAATAAACAATCATAAGAAGTTGCTATTTATTAGTATGCATCATAGTTATACATAGCAGCTTGTTATAAACGTTTATTCTGTAAACTTATAGAAATATTTGTATTTGAAATTTGCATACTAGAGCTTAAGTCTAAGAATATTCTCAAGAATGGTCGGTGAATTCAAGGCCTGGTGACAGTTCATTCGCAAGGTCAAGTCTTAATTGCGGAGGGCAGGTGGTGGGAAGGTGATAAAACAAGAAAAGAAATAAACAAAACATGTTTTTTTGTGTCGTGGGAGGGTGGGGTATGACGTTATAGAAATTTGCAGAAAACATGTTATCCTGATATTTTTAGTCCACAAAGGTCCACATTTAGACGTTCATGGAACATCTGTCTGATACTTATATGGACTTGTCAGTAACTTGAACCGAAAATTCTTAGTCAAAAAGGAGGATATAAAATGAAATATAGTTATGGAACATATTTCTGTAGGTGTCCTTGGTGATACTGATGCACTTGTCAAGCTCTTTGAAGTTTCATAGACGTAAGCCTAGCAGGTAATAATGGACATGCCAAAAAAATAAATAAAAATAAAATAAACACAAAATATAATAAATACTCGCAAGTCGAAGTCGAAAAGGTGGTATAATATTCCTGTAATGCAATATGGAGTTATGTAACATCCATCTCTGAGTGTCCTTGATCATACTGAATAGTATATGTCCAGCTTGATTGAAGTTGTTTGATGTTTGTCTGCAGATTTTGAAATACATGGACTTGCCAAAAAACTTTAACCATAAATTCAAAGGGTCATACTTCTGCTAAAGTGCAATACATAGTTATGGAACATGTGTCTACTGTTGCCCTTGATGGTATTGAGGTACAACTCTTTCTTCATAAAAGTTGCCCCGTGTGGTTCTCGGGCAAGAATAAGGCTACTCCACGCAGAAAGATAAAATCCCCCCAAATTCATGTTCATTAAATGTCTTCATCATCATCCCTGTATTGATTCAGGTGTTACTTGAGTGCTGGCAGAAAACAGAATTTGCAGCTACTCTGTAGTTCTACAAGTGAGAAGATGCCCATTCTGCATATCTGATCTCGATGGAGAGTGGGTATAGAATGTTCATTTCTGTTGGCGCTATTTAACCTTTGTGTACAGGTGCACCGTTAAACAGCTTTGAAGTTTACTTTAACCTATTTTATTTCTCATTCTTTACACAGCATGCCGTTTGTACACTATAGAAGAAAAAGTACAAGAACGAAAGTAGAATACTTATATTGTTCTTATCCCAAGTTCCGTACATTCAAATAAATACATGTTACAATCTCTCTCTTATGTAATTATGTGACAATATTTACATCGCTATTTCATTCGCTACTATGCAACTTATTTGACACGCTGCATTTCATTTTCCGATGAATAACATTACCTTCGGAATACCTCATGATATGCCCTTTAGCGGTTTTCATTGGATGATGGGCGGAGCTTAACTTAATAGCATAATGCGCATGAGAGGTAAGTCTAGAATGTTGCCGATCGTAACGGCTGTTACATTTTACTCCATAAAACTCCCCGTATAATAAGCTTTTTTTTTAAATAAATAATAAATCTGCCGTATATAGAGAAGAAATCAACGCCATTTTAAAGGTAAATATTTATGTAAATATAAGGAATGAAATGCGCTCTTTTGGTTTTCATTGGGGTATGAAAAACATTTGGGTGGTTTAAAGTGTGTGGTGTCGACACACTTTAAACCACCCAAATGTTTTTCATACCCCAATGAAAACCAAAGGAGCGCATTTCATTCCTTAAGGGATATCATGGTACACAAAATCAAAGTACTGAAAATACTGAGAATGCAAGGTTAGATATTTATGTAAATATAAGGATTGAAATGCGCTCTTTTGGTTTTCATTGGGTTATGAACAACATTTGGGTGGTTTAAAGTGTGTGGAGTCGACACACTTTAAACCACCCAAATGTTTTTCATACCCCCAATGAAAACCAAAAGAGCGCATTTCATTCCTTAAGGGATATCATGATTGACAAAATCAAAGTACTGAAAGTACTGAGAATGCAAGTTTTGATAGGAAATACTGTATGGATATTTGCACGATTGCTGGACATTTACTTTAATATTTCCATAAATATGACATAGTTTTAGCCAACTTGGCGATCTTAGGCGACCTAAAAGATCTTAGAGGGTCAATCCATTACAAATATTATAAGCAATTGTCATTAAACTGTTTCAAATCTGGACTAGAATATTATTTTATGAAATTACTGATGGATAGACAGATTTGTGTTTTATGGCCAAGCTGTCACTGAAGATGATCTCCATGTCTAAAATTATTTCACTTACAGAGTGGCGTGTGTTAAGTAGTCTTCCGGGAACAAGATGCACAAAAGGGCCTGCATCACTCTGCTGGCTTGAATAGTCTAAGGCCTACTGGAAAACTTTTTTTTTTAAAAATCAAGGGCTATAACTCTGATGTGTCTAGTCTGATGCAACTGGTTTTGAACTTCTCCAAGCTATCAATAATATAAATATATTGAACAAATTTAGTAAAGATCGAATGAAAGATATGTTCACGAGGCAAATATAGGACATTGTCATTAAATCAAGGGCAATAACTATCGTGTTTATTATACGATATATGTAGATTTTAGTAAGGTACACGCTTTCGTTAATATAAAGACTGCAACCAAGTTTGGTAAAGACCGGATGCACTATGAGGGGGCTATATTAAGAGTTCACAGGGCAAAATATAAGATTTCCCATTAAATCAAGGGCAATAACTCTTAATTTTATTAACCAATATGAGTTGTTTTCAAACTTGTCTGAGCCTTCATTAATATAAAGGTTCTGGCCAAGTTCGGTAAGGGCCATAACTCTGGTGTTACTGACCCAATTTAGCTGGTTTCAGGCCTTGTCCAAGCTTTCATTAATATTAACAATCTGTGCAAGTTTGGTAAAGATCAAATAATAAATGAAGGTGCTAGAGTGTTCACAAGGCAAAAAACGGCATTTTTCAGTAAAAACAAGGGCCATAATTCCGGTGTTACCTATCCCATTTGGCCGATTTTCGAACTTATCCGAGTTTTTATTGATATTAACAATCTGTGCAAGTTTGATAAAGATCAAATGATAAATGGAGATGCTAGAGTTTTCACAAGGCTTAATATGGCATTTTTCA
Source organism: Cyrtodaria siliqua (assembly GCA_037043455.1). NCBI lineage: Eukaryota > Metazoa > Mollusca > Bivalvia > Adapedonta > Hiatellidae > Cyrtodaria > Cyrtodaria siliqua. The sequence goes on from JAWPHD010000916.1 coordinate 282,234, forward strand.
GCAAAACAAGGGCCATAACTCCAGTGAAATTAATCCGATCTGGCTGGTTTTCAAACTTTTCTGAACTTTCTTTGATATGAAGACACTGGCAAAGTTTCGTAAAGATCCGATTAATAATGAAGGCCCTAGAGTGTTCACAAGGCAAACGTTAACGGACGACGGACGGGCGACGGACGACGGACGACGGACAACTCGTCATCCCATAAGCTCCGCTGCCCTTCGGCCAGTAGAGCTATAAATAAAAGTACAAATTTATATGTGGAAAAAAGAACTGAAATTGACTATAATACACGGGTAAAAGTGGCCATAACTTTGATAAAAAACGCACACACACAAAACAAGACACAGAACAGAACCTAGCTGGACGAGGTAGGTTAAAATGCCGCAGCCATGTGCAGGAACACATTAAATATTTTTGTAAGTACAGTGCACTGGCACTGGAGCCGCAGATATTATATAAAAAAAAGCAACACGATATCCCCCTATTATCTATATAACACATGGTAGACATCTTTGATATGACCGACCTCGTTTCGAAGGCTGAATCTTTGTCAAATTACAGAATTGATTCAAATCCTCTACACAGTTCGTTAGGTCTGACTCCCATTTATCACATTAAATTCACAGTTCGTACAAAAACGCACGCTGTCCGGAGAAATTTAAGTAAAATCGCCGATTTCTGCCGTAATAACATTTCCTACCTGATCCGCACTTCCGGTTTAATCGAGAAGTTCCGAATGCCCAATAGGATCACCAGTTACAAAGACCCATTCGCAACTTCTCGTTAATATTTAACTGTTTGTACAAATGATACTTGATTAGTCTTGATCATCTTCGACTTTTGATTGTAAATACAAACGTTTGTCTTGAAAACAAGCAATCGTCGCAGATGATCTAATACTAATCAAGTCTCGGTTGTACAAACAATTAAATATTCGAGAAGTTAGTACAGCCGGAAGTGCGGATCAGATAGGAAATGTTATTACGGCAGAAATCGGCGGTTTTACTTAAATTTCTCCGCACAGCGTACGTTTTCGTACGAGCTGTGAATTTAATGTGATAAATGGGAGTCAGACCTAACGAACTGTGTAGAGGATTTGAATCAATTCTGTAATTTGACAAAGATTCAGCCTTCGAAACGAGGTTGGTCATATCAAAGATGTCTACCATGTGTTATATAGATAATAGGGGGATATCTTTTCTTTTTTTTATATAATATCTGCGGCTCCAGTGCCAGTGGTACAGTGCCCGAATTCACAAAACATTACTGAGAAAATTAATAGGCTTAAAGGGGTTGTTGCACTATTCTGGAACTAGCTTCATTTAAAAGGGTTTTAAAAACCATGGAAAAAGTTGAAAAAATTATCAAAATGTTTTAAAAAATAAAGGAGATATGTCCTTTTGAAAATGTGCAAAAAGACTTCAATGGAGGCAGCCATCTTTGAATGATGACGTCATCGCGCCATTTTCCATTTATGGAAAATAGTTAATAAATAGTGTTTAAAGCAAATAAATGTATTAAATTATAAATACAAAGTAAAATATTGATACTGTATATGCTCTTTTTACTATTTACATGTATTTACAGTGATAGTCTTTGTTTTAAATGATATGTATCAATATACAATAAATGGTAAAAAGGCGCGATGACGTCATCAATCCAAGATGGCTGCCTCCGTTTGAGAATTTTTGCAATTTTTTAAAGGATCATTTCTCCTGTATTTGTTAAGATATTTTGATAATTCTTTCAGCTTTTTCCATGGATTGTAAAGCCCTTTTAAATGAAGCTAGGTCCGGAATAGTGCAACAACCCCTTTAAGACTCCATAATATATTTTTGAAAATGGACATAAAAACATGTTTTTATCATTTTGGATGACGTCATGTTGTTAAAACTGTCGGCGTTGACTGAGACAGACACTGATTGATTTCATAGCAAAACAACTTAACAAATGCGATCAGTGAAAAAACAACGTTTTTCAATAACATTGTGATGTCACTGACGTCATGACGTAGAGACACTTGTTAACATTTTTGCACAACTAGATCCTGAATTCTACAATCTATGAAAGTTTTGATCAAATCTGGTGTTAAATACAGAAGATATAACGATAACAAGGTTTCCATATATGCTATATTCCGACAGAATAACACTTTTTAAGATGTTTGGAAGTGTATAGGAAACATTTTTGGATAATATTACGGATTTGTGGAAACGTGTTTTTATGTAACATGAAAACACAAGAGTATGGGACACGGATGTACCGCTGTAGCGCTGTCTGTCACATAAAACAAAACTTCAGTGTTAATAAACTTAGTCCAAAATGTAGGTCAAGGTCATTCATATTGACCTGGTTGTGGTAGGAACATATTAATTTCAATCCAATATGTGGTTTAGGAAGAGTAGCGGCGACAACAAATTTAAAGTTAAAATGTCAAAGGGCCATAACTTCGTCACAAATTATTGAACCGAAACGCACATGGGATATGCACAACTAGGTATCACACCGAAGCCTCCTGCCAAGTTCCATCGAAATACAACAAGCGGTTTAGGAGCAGTAATGGCGACAACAAATTTAAAGTTCAAATGTCAAAAGGCAATAACTCCGTCAAAAACCATTGAACCGGAACACAAACGCGAAATGTACAACTAGACATCATTACCATGCTTCCTACCAAGTTTCGTTGACATCCAACAAGCGGTTTAGGAGGAGTAGCAGCGATAACCAATTTAAAGTCAAAATGTCAAAGGGCCATAACTCCATCAAAACCCTATGATCCGGAACACAAGCGCGACATGCCTAACTAGGCGTCATACCAAGGCTTCCTGAAAGGTTTCGTCGAAATCCAACACGCAATTTAAGAGGAGTAGTGGCGACAACAAATTTAAAGTCAAAATGTCAAAGGGCCATAACTCCGTCAAAAATTATCGAACCGGAACACAAACAAAATATGCACAACAAGGCATCATACCGATGCTTCTTGCCAAGTTGTGTCGAAATCCAACAAATGTTTTCGGAGGAGTAGCGGTGACAACAAATTTAAGGTGAACATGTCAAAGGGCTATAACTCTGTTAAAAATTATTGAACTGAAACACAAACGAGATATGCACAACCAGACATTATACCGATGCTTCCTATAAATTTCGAAATCCAACAAGCGGTTTAGGAGAAGTAGCGACGACAACAAATTTAAAGCGAAAATGTCAAAAGTCATCGAACCGGAACACAAACGCAATATGCACAACTAGACATTAAACCAATGCTTCCTGTAAATTTTCGGCGAAATCTAACAGGCGGTTTAGGAGGAGTAGCTGCGACAATAAATTTAAAGTGAAAATGTTAAATGGCCATAACTCTGTCAAAAATCATCGAACTGGAACACAAACACGATATGCACGTAATTTTTCGGCGAAAGCCAACAAGCGGTTTAGGAGGAATAACGGCGACAACATTTGTGACAGACAGACAGACAGATGGACAGACGGACGGACGGACACAGCAAAAACAATATGTCTCCTCCACTTTGTGGTCAAAGACATAATTTACCCAGCATATATTTTGAGACCAAAAAAAAGTGCATATGTCATAAAAAAATGATATGCACCACATCTACATTTATATTCATCATCGTTCTATCATCGCTATTTCATAACATCGCCATTTTGAACCGTCGCCATTCAATTGTTCAGTATGTACCGAATCCATGTCGGAAATATTATGAGTTGTCTCCGGAAGCAAACGAATATCAAGATAGCATTATCAACCGACATAATCTCGCTATTAAAACAAATTAATATACCAATAATATTCTTGACAAGCATTGCACTACTACCATTACTGGAGACTTGCTTCTAACAGTTTTCATGCAATTCAATAGCAGTACAAAAATGCTTCCCTCTTCCGGGGTTTGAACTCCAAACCGACACAAAAAAAAAAAAGTACAGTTAAGTATCAACATATGTGCGCTACCAATGGAGCTACCGGGTAATGATAATAACGGTATAAATATTAACTTATATAAATATAGTCAATAGCTAATATTATGCTAAAGCGTGATTATGTGAGTAAACATCGTAATATTTTCGACGATCGTTCGAAAGAAAAGCTTGATTTCCGTGTTTTATTTATTGCAGGAATCACAATATTGACACACATGTTTTTTTATAATAGTCTTTTACCAAATTGGATTTCTTTACAACAGACTTACTTGTGGGTTTATGCTAATATTTTAATATATATATTTCACTGTGATAAAAGCGGACAGTTACGTGTTTTATCATGTCGATCTGCATAATTCTGCCGAGAAACAGGGTGCCTGAGATAAAACCTTATTTCGGCAGTTACGTTCCTATCCCGTCAGGAGCACTTCTTTTGATGACGTCGGCACCTCTTTTGATGACGTCATGGTATATTTGATGACGTCTGGGTGTTTTTGAATGGAAAAAAGGCGGAAAAAAAATGGAAAAAAAAGTGTTTTAAATAATTTTAAACGATCAACTTGATACATAAAATATCATGTTAGTGCCTGATCTCATCCACGTGAACAGGTTCGGCACGAAAAAAATGAAACCCTAGGCACAGGGCTTCATTTTTTTCTCAGCATCACCTGATAAACTGGATGAGATCAGGCACTAACATGATAGTTTTACTGGCTAGTGTACCTTTACAGACTTATACAACGTCTTTCGTTTATTTGTGAAAATAATGTGATGTAGTATAACAACTTTCTTACATACTGATAGAAGAGACCGGGGCGAGATGTTACATTTTTCAAATAATTATATTTTTTAAATGTTATTTTGTAATAAATGAAAATATCTTTACATTTTCCGAAATATCTTAAAAGGTCGCATTTTTAAAGACCTACAAAAAACAAAGACTGTATGAAACATTTGAAAATATCATTATTTAAAAAATGCACTTAACTGTAACACATTGCCCGTTCTTTGGGGCAAAATGTTACACCTTTCGGGTCAAGTTGTTACACATCATCTTATATGCCAATATTATCAGAATATACCAATTTTATACAAGACAATATAAGAAAATATAAATAAATATAATATACTGAAAGGAAAAAGAAACGCATAATCAAAAAAGTGCCTATACTACACTATTATATACACCTTATTCTACGTAATATTTCAGATATATCTCAACGTATTTTGTACAAAAAGGGGCTACCATTAATTACAGAAAGAACAACTCTGTCATGTAGTAGAAATTTTAATCAAAGTATACTTTGTTACACGAAATTCATAAATGTTGAAATTTCGCTTGAAAAAGTCAAGCTATTTCAGTATTGTGTTTAATGTTAAGAGAGTGCAACGTTTAAAGCCTAAGTCTGCTCACCTGCTTGATATACTTATTAAACATGATTTACTTTTAATAATAATGTCCTAATGACAGTGGTTCGATTCAACAGATATACTTATTAAACATGATTTACTTTTAATAATAATGTCCTGATGACAGTGGTTCGATTCCCAGCCGGCACATTCCCAGTGATGATTTGATCTTCGGATATTCGTGTGACCATTTGTTAACCACCTGGTGACCTATGTTTCAAACGATAAAGTCACATAGCCGAACTATTCCTGGGAAAGGATGTCAAATCGAACCAAAAACAACAAAAACAAGATTATTATCTCAAATATTGTGAAGTTTCATAAGGTGCTCATGATGAGCAGGTTCGTGGACGGGCGCAATCTCAAATGAGCCTTACTTTAAGCATATTAGGGCAGCTTTATAAGGATAGGGATCTGAAATGTTGACATTGACATTAAATCAATCCGGGTTTAAGTTCTGTCATTTTTCTTAATACGGTGAAAAATTATTCCAAATTATTTCAAAATGCTTCAATGTACCAGTGAACTAATAATGGTTATCAGTTCACTGAATGTACGTAAAAGTTATGAAGCGGAAACGAATATCTTTTTTAACATTGAGATAGAGGAGCTTTTTGACATCTTTGACCTCTACGTGTGTCTTTGCCTTTTGAGCTGCACACCGGGTGTTGCGCTCTGAACGTCGTGTTGTTAAGGCTATAATTTGTGCCAAATTAAAAAAAACACAACACCTTCATGGGTGTAAGAGACAACAGCGGACACTAAATTGAACGTGACAAACAGACGCACGGACGTACGGAGACCATTACTATATATCCGTCCATCTCGGCGAAGATAACGATACAGTTAGGCCTATGGCTGTGTAAGGTCAATCATTTATTCACTAAACTAGTTAAATGAAGATCATCCAAGTTATATAACAGCGGGGCAAGATGTTACACTGTAACATTTTGCCCCATATGTACTGTAACATGTTACCCCACCACCAATTTACCCATATTCATTTCGCTACCATGTAATACATGACAGGTACATTTTCAATACTATGTAACGTAACAGCATATACCATACCATTTATTATGACTTCTGGAGAGAACGCAATATTTGAATAATAAGGAAACTATTCGCAGATCATTTTAAAAAGGAAAATTTACTTATTTTGGCGCAACATCAATTTTGTGCCAAACGCTTATCGGCTTTCACACAAGATGTAGTCGTACAAACAAACATTTAGAATAACGTTTTCATGACGTAATAGTAGGGAATTCGTACGAATAAAATGTTGAATGTAACACCTTGCCCCGTGTATCATCTTGCCCGGTCTTCTCCTACAACATATTTTGAAATATTTGCCGTGATTGATTCCTATCGCATGCTAAGTTTGCACGCAATATCTGCTATGTTTCTTGGTACACTCTCATACCCAGGTCGAGATCGTGGTTCCTGCTATATTTATATGCATACAGTGGTTCTTGAAAGCCAACGTAACACGTCGATTTCCTGGTATAGGCCTACCTTCGTAATCAGTTCGTGGTTCTTTCTTTACAGACATGCTATATATGTAGCAGTTCTTGTTATACCCGCGTACGCAGGGCGTGGATCCTGTTATATATACACAGTTTGAGCTTTTGAGTTTCAGTATAATTGATTATACAATATTCAGTTTGTGAATCATAAGAATGCTTCTTTCGTATACGCTTAAATAGGGTTTCTGAAAATGGATTGATGCGTTGACAGGGAACCGGGGCGTTTGGTACTCTTTCAGTACTCTGGCAAGACTTAAACTCTACTGTCTATGAAGCTGGCCAATCAGCAATTCGGGGACCAAGATCCTCTGTCATGGATATGCCTCTGGGGATATAAAAATCGAAAAGGAAAAGCAGCATTCAAGGACGACAGTCAACCACAAACACACACAGAAACAAAGAACAAATTCAAAGAGGAATAAAAGGCCAAAAAAAGACATCACAAACACAAAATGGTTGACAAATAGGGCTACCGCTTTGGAACGGTCAGAGGCAAAAAAAGGCCGCTGGGGATTTAAACTAGGTTCTATGGTGCACCAAACCTCACACTTACCCTACCGTCAACCCAATAAAACGGGACAGTGTAAATAAAGAAATCCCCGCCATGAACTATTCTCTAACCAACAAGGCAGCATTAATAGGAAATAAGTAAAACACAAAGATGCTCGTGTATATATAAATACAAAAAACAATAGCCAAAAAGAAGGTACTCAGTGACTTAGCAGAAGCCAGAGCAACACGAGAATAAACCATTGAGGGCTCGACAAGACAAGACTGAGGGACTAACATCAAACGTCTCCGTCATTTTGGGCTTTAGGTAGACGTCATCATAGGGTCCACAGCCTGTCCGGTCATCGCACAATTAAAGAGGGAAGCATAGTGGCGAACTGTAAATGGGTTCACCTCCAAGCATGCAGTGCGTTGTAAAACGATAGGGTCATAGCCTCTTTTGATAAACCTTTCAACAAGTTTAACATAGATAGTATGACAGTGATCATGGCCAAGGATCTTGCGAAGTGTGTAAATCATGTCACCATAGAAGTCAGGTTGTGATAGTCCTTTTCGCAGAAGAGTTCTTAAATTACAAGTTCGATGAACATAAATACACACTCATGACTAGCATAAGATACATTTAAATGAATAGGTAAGAAGAAAAAAAGAAATACATTTATACCCGAGCTGTCTTATTTAAGAAGAGCACATATCACTGTTTAATGTAATTAAATTGCTAGAATTTAAATATAACTTGAAATCCATAGTAAACCACATGATCATATAGCAACCATCTGTAGTTTAAGTATATTATAACTTCTGATCCTTTGGATTATCGAGGCAGTGACCATGGATTTAATGTAAAATACCACTTAAGCCGGTGCTAGTGGCCGTGCGAGGTGTTCCATCTTATATTACCTCTCATGAACAGAGTCAATAAATCGTTTCTGCTATTTCTTCTCTAGTCTCTATAAATTGAGAATCACTAACATGACTAAGGTGGCACAAGCAATCGTCTGTAGTTTAAATTTTCTTTAATACATCTTAATCGTGAGGTACATGTGTGTTATATTATCCATAACACCATCTTTAGTTTCACTTTTCGTTAGATAAACTGAAAACAGCACGGTACATTACATTGCATTCATATCAACCATTTATTTTCTCCGTTGTTTCAATGAACTAATATAAACCCAGTAAATAAGCCACAGTATTCAAAGGATTCATCTGTGGTTTAAACGTTTTTTTCAATAAATTGAACTAATTCCAATAGCTAAAGGCACATTATTCCTAGCAACCGTTTGTGTTTTCTCTATTTATCAGAGAGATCAGCGTTCATGGTCTCTGTAGAAAGAATAAGGCACAACACACAGCATACCGAGTATAGCTCCGCAGAAGAAAAACATGATGCCAGGGATAAACATGTTCTGCAATTTAACATAGTATTTATATATAAATTCCCATTTAACTTATATCATATTGCATATTTTGGGTTAACATAGATTTCATTGCTGTTGTTTTTAAACATGTTTTAATATAATTGTAAATAATTTAGCCTTAAAATCGTATAGATCTATCACAATTTGTTGTTTACTAATTATTTCAATAATGTTCTGCAAATATTTTTTTATGAATGACGAAGTTTAAATTAGAGTAAAAATCGTTTTTCATAATATGATGGTTGAACTTAAATTTCATAAATACGTCGATATTTATTTCACTATAATTTACAATACTTTATATTTGTCTATCTCATATTTCTGTTGAAGAACGACTTCAACAAATATAAACATTACCAAACAACACCAACTGAGGACCAGCAATGGCGCCGATCCTTCCTACCGTACTCAAGGAACCAAATCCAATATATCTATAAATAAAAAGCAGGATTTTAAATTTCAATATATCTCAGCCTCTCGCAAACTTGAGACCTACGTTCACCTTATGTGACGTCATATCACACGTGTTTCTAGTATTTTACAACTATTGTATGTTCTATTCAATTTTTAATCACACAAGTTTGTGATATTAGATACTATTTTCGTCAAGTATGGAATTACTGTTTATAGCCAATTGTTAGGTATCCATGATTGTACTAACTGTGAACCTCCAATTTCTGTATGCACTTGAGGTATTGGGAAAAAAATAAAGAGTGCACAGAAATAACGAAAAAAAAAACGTCCAATGTGCAATAATATACCAGAAAACCCATAAGAAGATGGTAAATGCTGCTTTATTTTGTTGGAGGAAAATGTGTTTTTAACAAAACATAAACGAAATCTGGATTTTTTTCTTCAAAAAGTAATTTAAACATACATGTTACAACGACATATCGCCAGATGAGAGAAAAAAATTGCCATCTTTCTTCTATGGAACATTCCTATTCTCACCTGGCGATATTGCCATTGACCCATCATATGTTTCCAAAGAGTGCATGGCAGGCTGCCATTTTATTTGCTCAAACAAGCTTTCTCTAGCTGATACCTTATGAGAATTTGTTAAAAAATTACATGACAGAACCTCCCGAACAATACAACACATCATTTACTAGTTGTTGAGCTGGCTGTAGACACCCCCTCCTCCCGAACTCAGGTAGCCCTCCCCTTATACGGTCTAACGACCGAGTGCCACGCGTAGCGGGGACCTTTGCCGAGGCTGGCCACCGTTCCCGTTGAGTCACAAAACATGTGGGTCGGCCCAGCGGACGTCGGCTTTGGGTCGCTCAAGGCTATTTCTCTCTATATACCTATACTGTATATAGCTCTAGGTGCCATGTTCGAGACCCGAACTCGGGAAGCCTTCCCCCTGAAACGACCTAGGGATTGAGTGCCACGCATAGCGAAGACCGTTGCCGACGGCTGACCACCGTTCCCGTTGGGTCACAATACCTGTGGGTAGGCCCAGCGGTCGTCGGCTGCGGGTCGCTCAAAGATATGTACTATATAGCTCTATGTGGCATGTTCGAGACCCGAACGCAGGTAGCCTTCCCCCTGATAAGACCTAGTGACCGAGTGCCACGCGTAGCGAGGACCGTTGCCGATGGCTGGTCACTGGTCCCGTTGTGTCACAAAATATGTGGGTCGGTCAAGCGGCTATCGGCCGAAGGTCGTTAAACGCTATTTCCCTCTATATAACTACATATAACTCTATGTGCCATGTTCAAGACTCGAACTCGGGTAGCCCTCACCCTGATAAGGCCTAGGGACCATGTACCACGCATAGCGGGGACCTTTGCCGACGGCTGGCCACCGGTCCCGTTGTATCACAAAATATGTGGATCAGTCCAGCGGCCATCGGTCGCTCAACGCTATTTCCCTCTATACATATATAACTATACTGTATAAAGCTCTAGGTGAGTTACGAGGTTCGAGACCCGAACTCGGGTAGCCTCACCCCTGATACAGCCTAGCGATTGAATGCCACGCGTTGCCGGGACCTTTGCCGTCGGCCGAAGGTTGTTCAACGCTATATCCTTCTATATAACTGTATATAGCTCTATGTGCCATGTTCGAGACTCGAACTCGGGTAGCCCTCACCCTGATAATGCCTAGGAACCATGTACCACACATAGCGGGGACCTTTGCCGACGGCTGGCCATCGGTCCCGTTGTGTCACAAAATATGTGAATCGGTCCAGCGGCCATCGGCAGATGGTCGCTCAACGCTATTTCCCTCTATACATATATAACTATACTGTATAAAGCTCTAGGTGAGTTACGAGGTTCGGGTAGCCTCCCCCCTGATACAGCCTAGCGATTGAATGCCACGCGTTGCCGGGACCTTTGTCGGCGGCCGAAGGTTGTTCATCGCTATATCTTCTATATAACTGTATATAGCTCTATGTGCCATGTTCGAGACTCGAACTCGGGTAGCCTTTCTCTTAATATGGACTAGCGACCGAGTGCCACATGTACAGGGACCTTTGCCGACGGCTGGCCACCGGTCCCGTTGTGTGGCAAAATATGGGGGTCGGCCCAGTGGCCGTACGCAGAGGATCGCTCAACACTATTTCTCTATGTATAACGTATACTGTATATAGCTCTATGGGTATGTTCAAAATACCGGTAACGTGATAAAGTCCAAGTCGCCAGTTGGTACACGTACATGTTCCAAAATGCTCTACACATAATGGCCTTTCAGAAAAATAGGGTGTACAAAATTCCCCCTGGGGTGAGGGTTACTTCTACTAGCTTACAGTCTATTTTCTATTGTACCGGTATTATATATTTTTCTAGATTTTAACCCAATACCCCCAATGGATTGCAGAAATAAGTGATTTTAGTCCTTTTTACCAACATATTTCAGCCGATATGTTATATATGATGCAAGAAAACACTTGAATATGTATGCTTTGCAACACTATATTAATTCAATTTGATAAGTTTATGTTAAAACTATTTTCAAAAATAATTCCAGATTCCGTCGATTTTTGACAAAAATACACATTTTTCGCCTAAAAATTAAGGCATTTTCAAGCATCATACGGTTCGGGCCTTTTTTATTACTTAATTATTGGACCTTTGTCTATCCAAAAATGTTACAATGTGTCCTTATTCAGTCGTATTTAATTGGTTTTTATATTTTAACCCAATAACCCAATGGATTACAGAAATCAGTGATTTTTGTCATTTTTTCCAACATTTTGCCCTAAAATGCCAATATTTGAGCACATATGTTATATATTGTGTCAGGAAAAACTTGAATATGTATGCTGTGTAACATTCTATTGCTTCAGTTTGATAAGTTTATGTTCAAACTAATTTCAAAAAATAATTCCAGATTCCGGCGATTTTTGACAAAAATACACATTTTTCGCCTCAAAATTAAGGCATTTCCAAACATCATGCCGTTTGGGACTTTTTTCTACTTAATCACTGGACCTTACCCTGCCCAAAAAGGTTACAATATTTCTTTTTTCTATTGTATTAGATATTTTTCTATTTTTTAGTTAAATATCCCCAATGTATTACAGAAATCAGCGATTTTATTATTTTTTTTATCATTTTTACCCAAAATCTCAATATTTAAGCATCGGATCCATAATTTATATGGTGGGACACGTAGAGATGCGTTCCGAGAAAGATTCCATCAGTTCAAATTGGTTCTAATATATTCCATTCCTTTACTTAAGAAATAGAACATCGTTTACTGTGAATTATCGTTTAATATATCACGGTTTGGAGTTCAATTGTAAACTATAATTTCACGAGCCCGAAGGGTGAGTGAAATTATTGTTTACAATTGAACGACAAACCGTGATATATTATAGATAATTCACCGTAAACGATGTTCTATTTCTATTCTAATACCCCTAAAATGTGAAAATAACGCACACATCTGAAATCGTTCGCATTGCTTTGCTTACTCTCCTAACGTTGCATACGTTACAATGCGTAATGCGCAATGCGCAATGCTTATTCTCCTAGCGTTGCAAAAATTACAGTGATATATCGTTCAATATAACGAGATATTTTAAACTAGCTATATAGTGCGGATGTATTAGAATAAAAAATAATTCCAGATTCGGCAATGTTCGTCTAAAAACGCAACGTTTTCCCCTAAAACTCACTAAAGCCCCAACGCTTAGATGGCACACATGTCTCAATTTGAAACTTATTGTATGTTCTTTCAGAAAATCATACCCTACAAAATTCCCCCCTGGGGGGAGGGTTTTTCCTACTAGCTCACAGTCTATTTACTAATGAAGGGTGGTTTACATTATGTGCAGGTGTATTAGGAAAAACAGACATATTTTGCTGGCCATACCCGTTTATCTCCCCGTTATATGTAATTTAATAATATTTTATTGCAGATATGTTACAATACATCAATTCAACATCACAATATTCATAGAAACATATGCAAATGGATTGAACTACAAGTTATTACAACATTAGTTACAGTTCTCCCGTTATATGTTCTCGAGGGCTCGTAATGACCACTCATCAAGGTACTTTGTACATATGATACATATTCATATAACACACTTTGGCATATGTATTGTATAACAGTCATTGCTATTTTCATGTTAAGATTTTTGAAGTTACACATGCTTTTATTTTAATGCTATTCTGTTTTCTCTTACACACCTAAAAAGGTATAATATTTTATTAATTGTATAACATAAACCAAGAATGATGCCAGGGGCGGATCCAGGATTTCAGCTTAGGGGGGGCGTAAGATTTTGGTCAATTTTCGGGTCCGTTTCTAGCCTCATAAAACGGTTGCGGTAGTGCATTGATAGGGTAAAAAAGTCCGTTTTCAAAGAAAAGGAGTTAACAATGTGTAAATTAAACCACTTATTAGCCATTATGCGTCGAGCGAGCCAATCGAGCGAAAAAAAATTGTTTTACTGAGGGCGTGCATCGAAATTGTTTGATATTTTATCTAAAGTAACATGGACATCCATGTATGAATAAAAAAAGTACGTTTTCAAATAAATGGATTTAACAATGTGTTAATTAAACCACTCATTAGCCATTATGCGTCGAGCGAGCGAAGCGAGCGAAAACAAAAAGTATACTATGGGCGTGCATCGAAATTTTTGATATTTTATCTACAGTAACATGGACATACATGTATGAAAAAAAAAGTCCGTTTTTAAATAAAAGGATATAACAATGTGTTAATTAAACCACTCATTAGTCATTATGCGTAGAGCGAGCGAAGCGAGCGAGAATTTTTTTTAAGCTGAGGGCGTGCATCGAAATTGTTTGATATTTTATCTACAGTAACATGGACATACATGTATGAATAAAAAAAAGTCCGTTTTCAAATAAAAGGATTTAACAATGTGTTAATTAAACCACTCATTAGCCATTATGCGTCGAGCGAGCGAAAAAAAAAATTATACTGAGGGCGTGCATCGAAATTGTTTGATATTTTATCTACAGTAACATGGACATACATGTATGAATAAAAAAGTCCGTTTTCAAATAAAAGGATTTAACAATGTGTTAATTAAACCACTTATTAGTCATTGTGCGTAGAGCGAGCGAAGCGAGCGAGAAAAATTTTTATACTGAGGGCGTGCATCGAAATTGTTTGATATTTTATCTACAGTAACATGGACATACATGTATGATCCGGAATTTTTAGGGGGGGCGCGCGCCGGGTGCGCCCCCCCCTGGATCCGCTAGTGGATGCTGTAGCACTGTGGATAACTATGATCTAGTGGTCAAGTGATCGAAAAGTCGTGTGTTTGTTCCCCGCCATTACCATATGTGTTATGTACCTAAGTGAAACACTTTATCTGCAGGTTCTACACAGGAATACATCGAGAGTCGTTACAATCGATGTAAAATAAATAAGTTTAAACTAAGAATGCTGCATACAGCTATTTGAATGACTAACACATAATATAATAATAATATACATACCTAAGCAGTTTTATAATTTGTCTATAAACACCAATCATGTACTTACCAAAACTTGTAAAGATTTTCCTTCACTTTTGAATGTAAATATGCGTTATTGTTGATTGGTAAAATTGAACTACAACTGCTCGGTTCTGCAGAATCTGTTTTATTCAAATCAACACAAATTATGAAAACGAAATACATTTATTTTCCTTTTATATCAATGAAAATAGAAGATAATTGGGACGTGTCTCGTTATGCATGTTAATACACATATTTCAGTATATAGACATGCCCGTAATGGTGTATTCTCTTACTGCTCTGGCTTCTGCCAAGTCATTGAGTACCTTCATTGTGGCTTTCTAGGCTATTGTTTTTTTTGTTTTATATTTACACGAGCATATATTTATGTTTTACTTATATTGCCTATTGATTCTGCCTTGTTGGTTAGAGATTAGATCATGGCGGGGATTTCTTTATTTACACTGTCCTGTTTTAATGGGAAGACAGTAGGGTAAGTGTGAGGTTTGGTGCACCCTAGAACCGGTTTAAACCCCCAGTGGCCTACTTTGCCACTGACCGTTCCAAGGCGGTAGCCCTATTGTCAACCCTTTTGTGTTTGTAATGTCGTTTACTTTTATTATTACTTTTGCCTTCTTGTTTGTCTGTTTCCATGTTTGTTTCTGTGTTTTGTGGCTGACTGTCCTCCTTGAATGCTACTTTCCCTGTCCGATCTTTTTATATTTCTTGATATAATATATACACTGTTTTATATTTTCACGGCACACACGGCAATCTTTATGTTTTAAAAATTCACGTCCCATAAGTTTTTCTGCATAACTTTCATTTGTTCAATCATTAATATTAATTATAAGAATAGTATTAAGCAATATGTTTTTGCATATTATTGCACTAATGATATATTAAAACTTATAGTATAATAAGACAAAATAGTGAATACTTAAAATTTGATTTATTTAAAATGTAACCAGAGTAAAAGTAAAAATGATACTGAATGTATAAATCCCCATTCAAATACTTCAAGATTGCCATGTGTCTCTTTAATACCTCACATATATGATTATTTAGATATAACTACCGTATAACTGTAGGGTATAACTCGACAGTCATGGTCTGAACTGGTCCCCATGCGGCAGTGATCCCCATGTTTGCGACTATAGCGAACGCATTAGTAAGTGCCCCTTTATGAGGTGTATCTTAAAATAGAATATTAAAGTTGGTCAATGTGAATTGTTAAGAAAATGGAAGCAAAGCACCGTGGAAAGGATATACAAATTCCGGGGTGTTATAAAATACATTTTCCGTCTTAGCTCCATAAACGGAAAGATGAAAACAAAATATTTCTCCAGATATGTGTTGTATTTTGACCGCTTTTCCACAATATTCTTTTTCTTATCTTATTTAGAATCTGGATTAAAGCCTTTGTTCCACTGACCGTTCCAAGGCGGTATTGTCAACGATTTGTTTTGTCGTGGCATTTTGTTTCTGTTTACTCTTGTAATTGTTATTTGTTTTGAATGCGTCTTTTTGGTTGATTGTTAATGCTAATTGGCAAGCTCAGTCATCTCTGCTTACATACTATGTCAATATCGTTCACATATTTCTAGATATACTTTTTTTCCCTCCATAACTTATGTCATTCAGCTCACTTACTGTGAATGCATAGTCTCCTTTATTAAGCAGTGGAATATATATGTTATATTATATTATATATTAAAGTACTACAATTAAATTGTACGATTTCGAATCTTTCTTATGTGTGGTGTGTTTTACTCCAGTTTTCAATACATAAATTAGGTTATACGAGATTGATCAGATTATATATGACAGCCAGAATGCCAGTTTTTAAAGAAACTAACCCGCAAAATAACGGCAAAGTTACACTAACAACCCCGCTTAGCAAAACTCTTTCCAGGTGTTTGGGTCATATAATAATAATAATAATGTATATGTGCCGATTCAAAGTATATGTTGATAAAGGGTTATTAAAAGACTCGTGATTGAATATGCGTAAAATGAATTGATAACTCTTTATTCGACGCTCCAGTTTTTGGGTTTGGCCGTTTATATTGTGTCTATGAAGTTTGGGTTCTCAAAATATGAAAGTTATCTATAAACGGTGTCATTATGTTATAAAATATGGCTAGTGTTGGCAGGATAGCTACTTTAGTGGTGAAGGAAGACCTCAGATATTTGAGGAGAACTCAGATATGTGAGTAGAACCACTGTCATGCCGCAAGTAACTGGTACACCCAGATATGCACAACCAACAGTCGATATTTGCCTATATAGTGTTATTCCCGACTTAAGCTATACATGTTCATATTTACCTGTATTTTGCACGACCCCAACGACAAGTCCTCCTATAGCTGTGATTGTATAACATAATATAGCCGTGTTACGGCGGCCAATCCTACAATTTAAATCAAGATTTTCTGTTAAGTTTAAGGAACTTTGCTGTCCATTTTCTATGACTGGGCGAACATGTTTTTTTGTAATGGTGTTTCTCCATTTGAATGGAATCCATTTGAGTGAACATCAATTCAAATTATATAAATATCTTGCCTTCAAAACGTTTGACATGAATTATGGATTAAGCTGTAGCCTGACTAAAAGGCGTATGGAAATCGCCGAACACGATAAATATAAAAAAAACATCGCAGTCTCGGTTTGATTGGGACTGTTCATGAACGGTAGTGGTAAATGCTAGCTATCGTTCACGCCCTCTAGCCCCGTGTTAAGGAGAACTCAATATTAAAATGTCAATAGTACGAATGTTTGAGCCATCCCGAAGATGGTATGCATATGATGGTGAACATGGAACCTTCAATGTGGTATTTTCATACCATTCCATGGTCAGCAGCGTATGGTCCCAGTTTCTAACAAAATGCTATGCCCTAAACGAGAAAACAATGGGCGAAATAAACAAAATGGAATTTAGTTGGGAGCAGAAGTTATGAAGCCTGCGTATCACATGTAACAGTCAAAAGTAAAAACCAGACAACATATCCTGAACGTGATTAAACAATACTCACAGCCTTTAAAATCTGGAGTAGTGGAACCACCTATTCGAAATTAAAGTAAGAAAACAAGGTACTTGTGAATGTACTACCAATATCTGTATATAAATATCGGGCTCAACGATCACCAAAGATCGGAATGAATAAGTTTTGATTGCAAGCACGGGGAGACGTTTTACCGCTATTTGAGAGCTATGACTGTTTGCTACATGATAAGATGTTTTCCAGATATGCTCGATAAGGATATGTATCTAATTGTACCCAGTATACCATTCAGATTAAATGAATTAACTGTTTTAGTTCATTAGTAGCAAACACATTGTGAACTATTTGCTTTGCTTCGTTTACATTGATGAAATAAATAAGAGTAAGAAAGATCTGTCCATTGTTCCGTATCATAAGGAATAACACGTCCTGAATTATGGAAAGATGCAATAGGGCAACCTAATGTGATTCTTGTTTGACTGTCAATGCTTGATAAACCGCGAGTAAATTCAATTTGGATTGATTACATTCACAACAAAATAATTTGCATCATTTTTAATCAAATATGTTTAAAGGGCAGCTATTTGCATTGTTTTATTACAAGTCCACATGATGCATTTTTCTCAAAATTTACAAAATTTCCAGAAGTTTATACATTCTGAGTTTTCTAATCACCTTCTCAATGACCTAATTTGTAGCCTTACAACTTCAAAATAGCCACACAAAAAGTCATATAATTTTATTAGAAAATCAGTCTCGTTCAATATTACGAACCTGTTTTGAAGAACACTGGCGATGGCTTTAATTGGTATCCCTGTCGCGCTGAACAGTAGCAAGTTTATATAGACATTGCCAGACAACGCCTGAATACCAAAGTTTAGTCCAAAATAAACAAAACCAAGAGCAACCCTGAAATATTCAAATATAATATACGCTGGATTGTTGGAGGACTTACTGAAACGGATATCGATTGTAAACTAATGTCCTATTGTCAACCCTTTTATATTTGTGATGCCATATCTTGCCTTTTATTCATCATTGTAATTATTGTTTGTTTCCTTGTGGGTTTGACTGTGGTCCTTTAATACTACATTTTCTATTCGATTTTTATATATACTTTTGTTGAATATAGTACAAGCAGAGTACATTCATAGTTTCACATTCACTACTTTACTTTAACATATGTTATTGCTTTTCTTCTATATACAAGTAAAAGGTTGGGTTACAAGTTCTTAAAACATTAATAAAGGCCCGTCCCAACAATATTGTAATTAATAGTTAACAAGATGGCAATATAATTAACATAAAGTATTCAAATACATTTTTCTCGATGAACAAAAGAAGAAGAAAAAACGGAGAGGAGTTAATAGAATAAAGTTCTAGGAAATATTAAACAAGAATGAATGAATGATGATGCTGTGGTTGTAGGATCCTGCCCCGAGCGGTTGTCATAATAGTGTATATAATGTCTAGTCGTTATCAAATCGTTTAGTATCTTTAATTTATAGTGGAACATGATTAAAAAAGTGCTATTATCTTTATCTGTATAACTATCTTTTCCAAATAAAAATACACGAACGCTAAGCGAGTAAAATGGACTGGTAGCATGAAAAGACGAAGTCGTTCATTTAAGTAAAACGGGAATTGCATAAAATACTGTTCGGAGTCCTCCTTTTCATGCCAACACTTCTCACAAGTGGTGTTTTCTTTGATTTTGTTTATAAACAAATCCTATTTCAGGTAACTGCATTTGTTTCTTATCCGTGCAAGAAATACAGACAATCTACGACTTCCAGAAAATAGAAAAGTATTAATTTGTGGTATTTTCTTCTGTCTTCTAGTGGTAACCACCCAATTTCGGTATATAAATTACGAATAGACGTTGACCGTGTTAATCCAGTGACGATGCGAGCTGCTTCATGTTGAATGTGTCTAAAGTGTCTTTTTCGTAGTGGGTGCAGCCGTCCCAAATAACAGAAGCATATTCAAGTATTGGTCTCAAAAATGATAAATATATTTGGTTTAAAGCTTTAAAGCTTTACGATTGATTAAAAACTTTACTAATTCCTAATATTTTAGAGGCTGACATAGTAATATTGGTAATATGTTCGTGCCATTTACCGTCATGACTAAGCGTTAAACCCAAGTGTTTATGGTGTTCAACAAAGTTAACTGGCATATTATTAAAAATCAACGACTGCCTTTGTATATTTCTTCTGAGAGTAAAAATAATAGCTTCAGTTTTAGTTGGATTAAAATCGACAAGCCACTATTTGGACCAAGCAGATATAATATTAAGATCGTGATTTAAGATTCCCCTAAGACGTGCAGTATTAGACGAAGTACTTGCAAGAGATGTATCATCTGTAAAAATACGAGTAGTTATACTAAGAAGATTGTCAGCAATGTCGTTGATATATATATAATGGACACAAGACTGACCCTTGAGGGACACCAGCAGATGTACCTCTAATGTTCGAGTAACTTGAACCGATAAATACCTTTAGGGGTGCGTTCTGTTAAATAACTTTCGATCCATTTTAGCATATTGCCATTAATACCATTTTGTCTGAGCTTAAAAAGTAGGCATTTGATTCATACTCGATGATCAAATGCCCTTGACACATCACAAAAAAGTACACATGTGAATGGTTACAATCGATACCTTGACAAATTGGTGATAGATATCAATCAGTTGATTCAAACAGTAGAATGCCCTTTGAAAAACCCGGATTGCAACTTATAAATAAAATTATTTGCAACAAAGAAGTATTTATAAACAACCCTTTACATTAATTTACCAATACAACTTAACAACGCTATCGGTCTGTAATTTGATGCTAAGTTTGAGTCTCCTTTCTTAAAAAGTGACATTATAATGGCAACTTTCCATTTATCTGGAAATTTACATTCAGTGAGTAATTTATTAAACAATAATGCCAAAGGTTTAGAAATAGAGTGTTTTGTATTTTGTAAAATTGTGTGGCTTATTGCGTCCTCACCAACTGCTGTATTTGGATTTAATTTAGAAATTCTATCTAAAATTTCATTTTCGTTAATTTGCATATTTGTTAATTTAATAGTACATTCTGGAAGTTGGACATTATCTTCATTCTCATTTGTTGAAGAAATAGAAGCAAAATAGTTGTTTAAACAATTAGCTTTATCTATATCACTGAAATAATACTCTTCTTCGCCGTTCGAAGATGTGGTTTTTAATGGGGGAATATTTTCAGAGGTTTTATTAGACTTAACTAACTGTTTGAGTAATTTCCAGTAAAGTTTTGGATTATACCGGCTACTTTCTGATATTAAATTTTCCATATTATCAAAATATTGTGTTTTGGCATGTTTCTGTAGGTTATTTACTTTATTTCTAAGAAGCTTTTATTTTAACCAGTGTTCTGTTATTTGTGTTCGTTAACGTCTCACACCACAATTAATTTTCCATAGGGTCCCATTGTAATGTTTTTGTTCGTGGCATAGAGATAAAAAAGATTTTGCAACATGTATTTATGCTTAAATTCTTCATTGATCCAATATCTGCATGCTATTAACTTTTAACGAATATTTACCAGATTGAACTTTTTTTAATTTCATGTTTGCGTGACACCTATCAAAATTTAGACAAAAATACAACCCCGTGGAGATTAGACCCATGATGTGTAAAATGAGGCAGAATTAGCTAGAAATCTTATATCAACATGCATTTTTCTGGGATCTCTTCCTAAAATGCTGTAGATTTAGAACCTGGTAAAGATAAATCGATGTATCCTGTAAAATGTAGAAAAGCGAACTTGTTTTTTTTATCTACCTCCTTCATCTGTAGGGCAGGAGTATTCAAGGGAGATAATAGTGGTGTGAGTCCTATTGCCTTTGTTATTTGTCTATCGCGCTGTCGTGAATGTCGTCTTATTTCTGAGTTGTACGAGTCCCATTCACTCTTCTTGGATATAGTAATAAAAAGTCCACCAGTACATCAAACACATGTGAACACATCATATGTTTTATAAGTTATATGGTTTACCAGTCTATTTTTAAACGTGTTGTAACAATGTGTCGTTAAATGGAAATGGGAGGGCTAAATATATACTTTACAACGCTTCTCACAAATTGCAAGGAAATAACCCCTTCTTCAAGAACACAATCATCTTTCTGATGATAAGAGCATGAGTATTGACTCTGTAGTTTATCCATATTTCTTTCGTGGAAACATACTTACCAGTTTATAGCCAAGAGGAGGGTAATTCGTATAAGAAATCTTGATTTAAAAAGGTGAACAAAAGTGTATTTTGTGTCTTCCTGTTTGATGTTGGTCTCTGCAACAAGTGTTGTAAGGTCTGGCAATGGACGTTTGTTGACTCTAGCAATTGATTTTACAATTTTTTCAGCCTCATCTTTTCTGTCATGAGATATGTACCATCTGAAGCTCTCCGGTATTATCCTATAAATTAGCAATAGGTTTAAATAATAAATGATATAATAAAAGTTTTGGTAGTAATTTAATAAGTTAACACAAATAGTTATAAACATAAAAATATGCAAATGTACGTAACGAGTAGATTTGCATGTAGCCCTAAATCCAACCAACCTTTTAATCATCTTTATGGTCAATACAACAGTTAGATAATAACGTATCTTAATAAAACACTATCACAATAAAGTGTCTTATATTTGCATATGGTAATGGTAAATAAAGAAATAAACAGCATATCCTGTACAATACCAATATCAAATTATACATATCGAATATCTTAATAAAGAAAGAAATTGTTTATAACTTACATCCAACTAGATAGACAAAATACCCCGTATATTGCTATCGATAACTGTATGTATTTCCAATCTTTCAAAAGCCATGCAAGGAACGCAAATATACACGACTGCATTGGCCATGATGGAAACCCCACTATCCACGACCTCCACTGCGATGGCGAAAATTCAGACAAAAGAGTATGTTGAACAGTCAAAAAGAAACTTCCGCCCATTCCAATAAAGAACATTGAAACGGCAAACATGATCCAGTTGGTAGAGAAAAACGCAATCAAGTTGAAGGTAGTCAACATAAACAACGCAATGAAAAATGGGACTCTACGGCCGAACAAGTCAGCAAGTTGGCCCGCAAACGGATTTCCAATGAACATTCCAGCTGTTTGTATGGACATTATCAAACTTGGCATGAACGCTCTATCACAGACAAGGTCGAACTGAAAAATAAAATTATGGGATTATGCAGCAAATGTTATCATCATCTTATAGAAATGTAAACGGGTAAATCGAATATGTCCTGTTCTTTAACAAGACTCTTGTCAATCTTTACGTTATGTATTCAACATATTAACCTAGATGTAAACAAAGTTTTTGTGCAAATTATCATGTTATATGAATTTGAAATGCGATATCGAAAACTCCATGTATTTTTTTATTTGATTTTTTGATTTGACGTGATGTTAGTCGGTAATGTCAATTAAAAGTTAATTTTAATTGGTTTAATAAACGTCGGACAATTTAGAAATGCAGCAATATGTAAGTCCAAATGAACAAAGAACGCGTACATGGAAAGATAAACAACATGACATTTAAGGCTATTGACTAGTAAACAGGTTCGTAGTGGGTAGTGCAAATCAATACACGTGCGAGCTTTGTTATAAATAGTGCTAAGTTCATGATGTTTTACGCCTTTCTCAATGCATACATAGCATCCTTTTTAAATCCAACTTGTTATTTTTAAAGATACATATTATATGGCGAACAGTTTAAATATATGAAATATTATAACAGAAATGTAATTTCTGAGAAGAGGCACCGTCCTTTCTGCAAGTTGGCAATAAGGGACTCGAATCCATGTCGGACTGACTCCATGTCAGCAACGTTGATCATGAAGGCATTGCTCCTGAGATAGCGCCCTTTAAAGAAGACCCTGACTTCTGATTAATTTGTGCAAAAGTAGTCATCAATTGAAACAGCTGAAGCAAATATCTCAACTAAAAGTGTGTGTGTTTCTGTTTTTGCTAGAATTATGTAGTGACTATCGATGGGGGTGACTATCGATGGGGGTGAGGGTGAGTCGGTGGTGGGGGGGGGGGGGGGTAGGGGGGGGGGGGTTGGGGGAGTGTCTATATGACCTTGCGGTCCGGTTACTGGACTTGTAGGTAACCAGCTGATTCCCGCCAAATGAGACCTGATGACCGGTCCTAGACATGATGTAACCCGGCTCGGAAGAAGGGACGCGATACTGACGACGTGTGTTGACGACAACTGACAGCCAGACGGTCAGAACAATAGTGTAAACACGTTTCCCGAGGGGACTCATCAATAGACGGGTAGGAAACACTTTAATTATTATCGAAGTATTAAGTACATGCATTGTTGATTTAACATCGGCGTTTGAATAAGATGTTCTTTGCAAAGTTTACCTCGCTCACAATAGTTTTCATGCTATTGTCGAAGAGAAACGTTGTGCATTTGGATCCATTGGAATTCAAGCAAGACATCTTTAATTTGTGTGTTATGTTGTTTGCCTCCAAATCTAGCACTGTGATGTTTCCAAATGTGACGTCATCAATACACCACCACTGCGGTGTTTTGGCGGCTATTATCATGATGGCGCTACTCCAGCAGATGAGAGTTTTAATGAGGTGAACGGCAACACTCAGTCGGACCTGGAACCGGCCACAGCCTCCGAGCTCGTCGATGAGTTTGTCCGGGCTTGACATAGTATCTTTGTCTGTATAACATTTAATTTCATCCAGTTAATAGATTAAAAATATAAATATATTATATATATATTATTTTAATTATATAAATTTTAAGTAACTTGCAAAACAAACTAAAACTTTTACCAACAAGTAAGATGGCCAACGGTGCTCTCTAGCAAATTCATTATCTTTTATCTTATATTATTATTTTTGTCTTTCTTTATATTTATTACACCTCTTAAAATATAGTCAAACAATATAATTAACATTATTTAAACAGTTTAATTCAAAACTATTACGCTATGTGTTGTGTGTGTAATATGAAGTAATGGAATTTACGTCAATGTAAGTTGTATGAAAACACTTTGAGGTATTATATACTGAAAGGAAAAAGAAACGCATAATGGGTATTTTCGCTATATATTGTATGTTTAATATGCTACTGCTAATCGAATGGTACAGGGCGACATTATATTTGTCCTTTCGGAAAGAAGGTTTAAACAGCACCGAACACACCTATGGTTACCCCTTTAAAGTTTCATTATCGGCAGAATGCGCATTTGGCTCAAGCAGGTGAGAAAACTTAGGCTTTAAACGTTGCAATCTCTTAAATTAAACACAATACTGAAATGGCTTGACTTTTTCAAACGAAACTTCAACATTTATGAATTTCGTGTAACAAAGTATACTTTGATTAAAAGGTCTACTACATGACAGAGTTGTCCTTTCTGTAATTAATTTGAAGCCCCTTTTTGTACAAAACACGTTGAGATATATCTGGAATATTAAGTGGCATTAGGTGTATATAATAGTTTAGTATAGGCAATTCTTTTATTATGCGTTCTTTTTCCTTTCAGTATAGTAACCGTTAATATACGTAAAAGTAGATACACAAGTTCATATGTGTGTTCTTTGCTTCCGAATGATAACCTTTACAGAATATATTTATTGGGAGAAAAGTTTTAAAAACAATACAACCTTTAATATACGTAAAGGCCGATACCAAAGTCGAAAAGGAAAGGTGGCATTCACATAACGCAGTCAAATTACGTAGTCAAATTACGTAGTCAAATTACGCAATCAACCCAAATCACGCATTTAAAAAGAACAACACTTACTTCATAAATAATCATTAAGATATAACGTACACCGCACCATAGTGGGTACCGCCTTAGGATGGTCAGTGTCTTAGGATGGTCAGTGACAATAAAGCCGCTGTGGTGGGTACCGCCTTAGGATGGTCAGTGACAATACAGCCGCTGTGGTGGGTACCGCCTTAGGATGGTCAGTGACAATACAGCCGCTGTGGTGGGTACCGCCTTAGGTTGGTCAGTGACAATACAGCCGCTGTGGTGGGTACCGCCTTAGGATGGTCAGTGACAATACAGCCGCTGTGGTGGGTACCGCCTTAGGATGGTCAGTGACAATACAGCCGCTGTGGTGGGTACCGCCTTAGGATGGTCAGTGACAATACAGCCGCTGTGGTGGGTACCGCCTTAGGATGGTCAGTGACAATACAGCCGCTGTGGTGGGTACCGCCTTAGGATGGTCAGTGACAATACAGCCGCTATGGTGGGTACCGCCTTAGGATGGTCAGTGACAATACAGCCGCTATGGTGGGTACCGCCTTAGGACGGTCAGTGACAATAAAGCCGCTATGGTGGGGTTAGGGTTAACCATTATCAAGGTTGAACCAAACCTCACTCTTACTCTAAAGTCATCCCAATAAAGCGGGACAGTGTAACTAAGAAATATCCCTGACAAACTAGGTTACATTAGTAGGTTATACAAGTGGATGATCATGCATGTATGAAATTAACAAACAGCCTTAAAAGTCACAAAGTATAGTACTGAATGGCTTGGCAAAAGCCTTAAAATAAAAAATATAGTACTGAATGACTTGGCAAAAGTCTGGGCAGCAATAGAATAAACTGTTAAGGACACAACAAAACAAGATTGTATTTGAATATTAAAATGATGCTAGCATTACACAGAAGCAACACTGAAGAATACAATATAATAATAAGTAAATTCGACGCATTTTTATTATAAAAACTAAACAATGACAAGACATCTCTGGCTAACGAAATCCACAATTTAATGTGTAAATCACGTATTTACATCAACAATGTTAGTAATCGTTTGAAAATATAACAGGGGTTAGCAGTTTTTAATTATCCTTACTTTTTTTTTAAATTATCCTTACTTAGACGGGGATGTTTCCAGAGCAACATCTTATGGGATACATGTTTCTCAGTGTATTTGTTTTTCTAGAGCTTGTAGTCGAGTTGAGGAATTTAATATTCGTAATATGTGTATAGCTAAATATTGTATTGTAAAAGGCTACGGCATCAGGGCTGCCATTACCATTAACTTCGAAAAACCTTTGCCAAACTGTATTATCGTAACCCTGATCTGTTTTTAAAATATAAAAATAATTTAAGAACTCTTCTGCGACATAGACTATCACAACGTGATTTCTATGGTTACGTTAGTAACAAACTTCTTCAGATCCTTGGTCATGATCACTTTCATACAATCTTTATTAATCTTGTTCATTTATTTTATCAAAAGCGGTTATGACTCTATCATTTTGCCACTCACTGCATGTTTAGTGGTTGATCCATTTACAGCCACTATTATTTTCTCTTTGATTGTGGATGACCAGGCAGATTGTGGACCCTATGATGACGTCTGCCTAAATCCAGAAAGGACGGTAAAGTTTGACGTTTGTCTCCTATCGTACCTTGTTGCGTCTTTAATGATCCCCTTGTTAGTCTGGCTTCTACCAAGTCATTAAATACTTGATTTGGGACTTGTTTATTTTTTCTTTTATTCATATAAACATGATCATATATTTGTTATACTTATATTACCTATTAATGCTGCATTGTTTGTTAGAGAATATAAACTGACGGGGATATCTTTATTTACATTGTCCCGTTTTATTTGGAATGACAATAGGGTATGAGTGAGGTTTTTTGTTCCCTGGAACCAGGTTTGAACCCCCAGCGGTTCTTTTGCCGTTCAAATGTGCTTATTGTAAACCTGTTTATGTTTGTGATGTCATATCTTGCCTTTTATTCATCTTTGTGAGTATTCTTTGTTTCTATGAGTGGTTTTAATTGACTTCGATCTTTGAATACTACACTGTAGACTTTTATATTTACTTTTATACAGATCTGAAACACCTCAATATGTAAATGAAATATTTAGTCGTCGAATTGCTTATTGCTTGGTAATGTATAATGGCATATTGTATGCAAACATTTTTTAAAGCTGTAACACCTTGCGCTGAGCTAAATATTACCACAGGGTCATCATTTGTACAACTTTGGTAAAATACCAAAAAGTTTCATAATTGTATAAACTGTCCCATAAATAAAACGTATACGTGCGTGGTGCCAATATTCACAACAGGGTCACTCATTGTCTCGCAATGATGATTTATGGCAAATTTGGTTAATATCTTAACAATTGGGTCGTTATAAGATATTGTTAAAGGGACATATGTCAATCTTGACGTTGTTATAACGCATTAAAATTAGCATCTCGATTTATTAATCCAGTAGTATTATGACTTTTAAACTGCTTGCATATAATTAAATAACATGTTGAGTTTTTTTTTTTTCTTCTTATTTTACCATAGGTTTAAATATATTAATTGTGCAATATATACAACTGTTGTTGTGCAAAAATAATTTTCTTTATACTTTCTTATAATTTATATTAAGTTTTTAAAAAAATCAAGACTTGGACAGAAACCGGACAACAGGCTAACTTGGTTCGTTAGCTAAAACAAAATTAAAACAGTTGAAAACAACTAGATGAGTTGGTGTACTCTATGTCAAAGAATATTGTTTTCAAATAGCATATACTTTCTGGTGTCAGAACACAAACAATCTTTAGTGAGAGAAGCAAAGAATTAGATAAATGAACGTTAACGTGGCAGAGGTAATGTGATATTTTGTAAAACAATATAGAGATTATTTAACTGCTTGAATCAATTATAGTGAAATCCTTCACGAGATGGTAGACGTGTGATTATTTTCACGAACGAGCGTAGGCAATGAGTGAAAAAACAAAACACGTCTATCATCGAGTGAAAGATTTCCATTAAATCGAAGTCAGCAGTTAAATAACCTATTTATTACATTTTCAATTAGTTTATGTATGATTTCAATTCGTTTTATTAAACGTTTTCGGCGGATGACGTTGACGTCACCAACGCTTTATTGACTTCATGACTCAACGCCACAGTTAGTTATTTTTGCGTTCGTAGTTAGTTATTTATATTTAGTGATGATGAATATTCTTTCACTGAGAAATCTCAATCTTTCACCCAGAAGAACGTAATAAGTAATATGTATAGCATAATATTTCGAGTATATGCGATTTATACTGCTTCTCGAGGCCCGAGAGTGCAGTTTAAATCGCATACGAGAAAAGTATGCTATAAATGTTTTGTACCTTAGCAATTGCCGGTAATTGACATTTTGATTGACAGGTTGTGTGTAAACTTACAACTATGCGCATGTAAAATGGAGTAGGCCAATGTATAACTGCCGAATCTATCATTTATATCACGGCTGAAATATACCGGCATTTATATATCACGGTTTAGGTTCAGATCTTCAGGTTTATGAAAAATATATCATAAGCAAGAACAAAGGAAAACCATTAGAGCTATGGTATAAGTATAGGATTGAGCATGAGTTTTGCACGTGTACGGGGAGATAATGCACAAGCGTTAGCGAGTGCATTATCGTCCGTACACGTGCAAGACTCATGCTCTATTGTATTAATACCACAATAACTAACATATGCTGTGTATATCCTCGGGTATTACACGATGCATAGTGTGTATTTAGGCTATTGTGGTATAAATGTATTTTATGACGACCAATGATAAAATATGCCACGAATATCGTGTTAACCCTATATCATATTGTGAGATTGTTGATATTTGGAAGGCCACATAACTCGGTTACGGTCCAGTTTAACATGCTAAAGAACTTTTCCTAGTTTTGGTTAAGTTCCGAAGAAAATACAGGTTTTATACGTGTATGTTATAGACTGGACAGATCCATACCGGGTATGTGTAGATAGAAATAATGACAAATTGAATTAAATAAAATATTTTCGTGATGTATATTATTTCAAAATCATATACACAAGCTGATACGTGTTATGCATTTATTCATAAAGTCAATTATTCTTACCTTAAAAAGTCCCAATAGTAACTCTTCGTATAACCACACTGATACTGACAATAAAGTGAACAGGAGAGGCAGGCAGACAGGGCGCTCGACTATCAAAGACCTTTCTAGAAACTGCCACCTTAGATAAGTTACGCTTTCTAGAAACTGGCACCATAATAACAATAGTAAAATATGTAGTAATTTGATTAACTACACATTTTATTTTACACTATATACTGTTGAAGCCATGGCCAGCTTATTCCATTATTAAAATATAAACTATTCACATCTTGTTTCATTTGTAATCCATCTTAAATAATTAAAATGAATCAATGACAAGGACAATACGTAACATAAAGAGTGGTGAAAACAGGGTTACCGACTTGGAACGGTCAGTAGGCAATACGGCCTACTGCTTAAATCGCTTTTATTTGTACACAACCTCGCTATTATCGATTAGTTTTAGAGATACCAGATTACTTGCAGTAGTGTGCCCTCTGTGTTGACGGGAAATACTTGGAATTAATAGTATGCATCTTGTTCTGGTGTCATGTGTCTGTATACAGATAGATCCGAAATGGTAAAGAAAATGAAGATTTTAAAAACGTTTATGCAAACTTTAATCAAGTATTTACTTATTTTTTCGAATAGTCGAGCTAAAAATGTAAATCATACTAAGTATGCACGTTAGACAAAGGCTACGCAGTTATTCGAGTCATAAACGAGGTCTCCTTAATCGTTTGATCGTTTATGCTGACAAACGAATGACCCTATGTATGTATGTGTTTCGAATTACATATAGTAGTAAATGTACATAGACTTAAATAGGGAAATATATGCATACGGTTGCTCTGTATTTATTTATTTGCTTTCTCAAACATACTTGTTGACGTAAGTACTTTTGTTTTGATTTTCACGGAGTTGTAATACCAGTTAGGTTATACAGAGTCCAGATTCACGGAGTTGTAATACCATTTAGGTTATACAGAGTCCAGATTCACGGAGTTGTAATACCAGTTAGGTTATACAGAGTCCAGATTCACGGAGTTGTAACACCATTTAGGTTATACAGAGTCCAGATGCAATGGTGGAGTAAAACTTAGATACCAAGCTGGAACCATCATCGCAAGGACTCCAACCCATGACTGTAGTGGTAAATGGCGAGTGATTTTAAGACTTTGCCTCAGACCACTCGACCACAGATACAGGTCCTTTAATAATAACATCTTAACGAATTGTGAATTATGAATATAAAAAGCCAAAAAAAAGAAAAGAAAAGAAGAAGCACAGAAAGCCACAAAGCATAGTGGCGAACTGTAAATGAGTCAACCACTAAACACGCAGTGAGTTGCAATATATATATATATAAGAATGCAATTAAACGCATCATGCCAGTCAACACACCGCTCCCCACACCCCACACTCCTCCCTCTTTTAGAAGTTCTGTTGATGCAGATATTTTAGTTTGAACAAAATGGATATAGTTGACCGTGTAAACAAAGGTGTTATTGTTATGGACACGGTGTAGACTTTCGTAATATACGGATAAAAAGTAAACCGTGCAGACAGCGATAAAGTTAACTATGTCGACTATATTATTTACAAAGGTAACATTGGAATTCACTGAGAAAAATAAATGTTGAAGAAAACAAACCACCTACTACATGTTCTATTTAATTCATATAAAGGTGCCAATATGTGGCAAGATAGAAACATGTATTTATACAAGAATACAGTACTAGCACTTCAGAAAGCGAAGGAATTGTACCAAACGGAGTGTCCAATCAGAGGTTTCCGGAGAGTTCATCTTATGCATGACAATGTGGCATACTAAAGAAGCCACGGAGTTCTAGAATGCTTGCATCAAGAAAAGGCCCACGTGTTAGAGCATCCAGGTTATTCGCCGGCTGTATGTCCCTGTGACTGCTGTATGAGAAAATGTTGCCGTCTGGTCGAAACTATAATTACATAAGTGGACTTTGTAGTGCCATTTATCAGCGTCTCGCATGCAAGAATACAAAAGGTTGACTTTGTGGTGCCATTTATCAGAGTCTCGCATGCAGGAATACAAAATGTTGACTTTGTGGTGCCATTTATCAGAGTCTCGCATGCAGGAATACAAAAGGTTGACTTTGTGGTGCCATTTATCAGAGTCTCGCATGCAGGAATACAAAAGGTTGACTTTGTGGTGCCATTTATCAGCGTCTCGCATGCAGGAATACAAAAGGTTGACTTTGTGGTGCCATTTATCAGAGTCTCGCATGCAGGAATACAAAAGGTTGACTTTGTGGTGCCATTTATCAGAGTCTCGCATGCAGAAATACAAAAGGTTGACTTCGTCAACAGTCTTTTGGATGTTACTTGTGATATGCAGGCTTCATAACCGCTGCTCCCAACTAAATAGTATTTTGTTAGATACTGGGACCATACGCCGCTGGACTTGGGGGAGGAAAATCTCTATGTCCACCGCCATATGCATGCTATCTTCGGGATGGTTAAAATTATGTACTATTGATTTTATGAATATTGAGTTCTGCTCAACCCGGGGCTAGAAGGCGTGAGCGATAGCTAGCATATTTCACTGCCGTTCATGAACAGTCTCAATCAAACCGAGACTGCAATATTTTGTATGTGTCGTGTTCGGCCGTTTCCATAGGTCCATTATCATACTCTTTTGTAGTGCCATTTATCTGCGTCTGGCATGCATGAATACAAACAGTTGACTTTGCGGTACCATTTATCAGCGTCTTGCATGCAGGAATACAAAAGGTAGACTACTTTGACTCTTTCAAATTATTCGTGGCATATAATGCACGTATACAGCTGGAATGCGCGGGAAGTAACATCTCATTGGTGCACAATACATATGTAGACTTGCATCAAAATGTACCACCCATGACGATGTATCTTGTGATACGTGTAATCAATAATACAGCCATGCTTATCAACATGAATGAGCTGTGGGAAGTACAGCACGCTCGACTAATCAAAAGTAGATATAAAAATCGAATAGGAAAAGTAGCATTCAAAGACGACAGTCGACCACAAATACACACAGAAACAAAGAAAAACTTTAAAGATGAATAAAAGGTCAAATAAGACAAAAGTGCTACCGCCTAGAAACGGTCAGTGGCAAAAAGGCCGCAGCGGGTTTAAACCAGGTTCTAGGGTGCACCAAATCTTATACTTACCCTACTGTCATCCCAATAAAACGGGACAGTGTAAATAAAGAAATCCTCGCCATGAGCTATTCTCTAACCAAAACGGCAGCATTAATAGGCAATGTAAGTAAAACACAAACATGCTCGTGTATATATAAATACAAACAACGTAAAAGCCTAGAAAGCCACAAAGAAGGTACTCAATGACTTGGCAGCGCCAAAGCAACAAGAGAACAATCCATTGAGGGCACGACAAGAATGCTGACAAACATGAAACGTCATCGTCCTTTTGGGCTTTAGATAGACGTCATCCTAGGGTCCACAGCCTGTCCTCCGTGGTGCCACGGAGTTTCGTCGGTGTGTTCTTGGGAAAGATACTTTCCCTTAGCCTCGTCCGTCGGATGGGGACGTAAACCGGGCGGTCCCGTGTATCGGTCTATCCTCCGAGCACGGTAAAGAACCATAGGAATCTATTCGATAATAAGAGTAGGGCACGGTTCCCGGATTCCTATGTATCCTTCCCCTCAACTCAAGTACAAGCTCTAGAAAAACGAATAAGTTGGGACACATAGACCCCAAAAGAAGTTGCTTTGAGAACAATATCAAAATTAAAATCATCTCTCTTGTCATATATTTGCTAATTATTTCATCATTTTCAATAGAGAGATGTAAATCGAGAAAAGAAGCGTTAGTATCAGAACTATTAGCTTTGTTAAGTGGAAGTTCTTTAGGATATATATTATCAACCATAGTAGAAAAGAAAGGGTTGTCAATGTTCCATATGTCATCCAGATACCGAGAGGTGTCATTAAAGGCTTCAATAATATTTGCCTGGGTATCTGGTGAAAGACTCAACATGAAATCTCTTTCATAGCAATATAAAAACAAATCTGTGACATGGGGTGTACAGTTCGTACCCATAGGGAAACCAACAATTTGTCTATAAACGGTCGTTCCATACCTAACGAAAATAATATCTAATAGGAAGACGAGTGCTTCACAAATTTCTTGACAAGTCCACATAATGTAATTGTCTAAACTGCCGTTAGTAAAAAACGCTTTAATATTATTACAAAGTCAATTTTATACAAGGCTACCGCCCCTAGCCGTCTCTTGCACACCTGGTGCCGGTTCGTTCGCAAGGTCAAGTCTTAATTGTGGTGGGGGAAAAGGGGAATATATTTTTGCTAAAATAAAATATGAGTTATGGAACATATTTCTGTTGGTGTCCATGATGATACTGATGCCAATTAACATGTATATTATCTATTTTAACCAATCAAACCAATAATATACCTCCGACAAACAATAGCACGTGCAACAGTATAATAAAACACGTGCAACTGTATTATAATATAACCTATTGTCAATATACTCCGACATCAACAATAGGACGGAGATATCTAAGTACTGGCGTCATGTTAATTGTCAAACTTCTTTGAATTTTCATATACGCAAGTCCAGTAGGTAGTAAAATACATGGACTTGCCAAAAAAACACAAAAAAACATAAAAACAAAAGGTCAATGACCTTGAAGCTCTACTGATAGGTTTTGATAGCTAGATCAGCATGCCTGTGAAGTTTCATGAACATCTGTCAAGTAGTTTCAGAGGAGTAGTCGCTACATGTTTTTATTATATATGTAAACTGGCGGCCATGTCTAATGCTGAATCAAAATAATTGGATCAACATCATGTCATGCTAATCATTTTAGAAAAAGTCCCATATCAATATCACTTATAGTTTTCAAGAAGTAGTCGCTACAAACTTGTTTTTTAAAAAATCTATTTTTAGCCATGGTGGCCATCTTGAATTTCTGGCCAATCTGAAATTTTGCTAGGATCAATTAGACATCAAGAGCAACATTCCTTGAAGTTCATGAAAATCCATCAAGTAGTTTCAGAGGTGTATTCGCTACAACTTTTTACTATATAACTCTATGTAACAAAGATGGCCGCTGGCAGCCATGTTTAACATTGAATCAAAATGATTTTCGACAAGGACCAGCATCATGTCATGCTGATCATTTTAGAAAAAGCCCCATATCAATATCACTTATAGTTATCAAGAAGTAGTCCCTACAATCTTGTTTTTTTTAAAAATCTATTTTTAGCTTTGGTGGCCATCTTGGATTTCACATCAACGTGAATTTTTGCTAGGATCAATTAGACATCATGGGCAACATTCCTGTAAAGTTTCTTGAAATTCATCCAGTAGTTTCAGAGGAGCAGACACTGCACCACGGCAAAAGCTCTGCTGATCTTTGATCACATCAGTAGAGCCAAAAATAATCGGAAGTCAAAGTCGAAAAGGTAGTATAATTTTAATGTAATGCAATAGTGAATTACGGAACATCCATCTCTGTCTTTGATCATTCTGAATATTATGTGTGCAGCTCGTTTAAGTTGTTATGTTTGCAGGGGCGTAGCCAGTGATACGCACTTACGCACAAGCGTAACATCGATTTAAAAAGTGAAAAAATAATTATGGCCAAAAATGGCATAAAAATCGAAGGCTAACTTAACTCCTGACATATGTTTTTTTTTTTTTTAAAGAAATTATTTTACCCTAGAAGGCCACCAAAATGTGACCAAAAAACCCATCAGAGGCTATCAAAGGATGTCTATATTTTAAAAATGTCTAGGGGGAGGCCCCCCTAAATCCACCCCCACCCAGCAGGAGGGGCCGACCCCCTCCCGCACCTACCCCTTCGGCATTAAGGGTGCGTACTTAAGATTTTAGCCTGGCTACACCTCTGGTTTGCATGCAGATTTTGAAATACATGGACTGGCCGAAAAAAATCCAAAGGGCCATACTTCTGCTAAAATGCAATACATAGTTATGGAACATGTGTCCTTGATGGTACTGAAGTACAACTATTTCTTCATAGAAATTGCACTGGTGTGGTTCTCAGGCAAGAATAAGGCTACTCCAGACAGAAGGGTAATATCTCTCACCCCACCCACCACCAATTCATGTTCATTTGGTCATGTTCATTAAATGTCTTCATCATCCTCCCTGTATTGATTCAGGTGTTACTGGAGTACTGGCAGAAAACAGAATTTGCAGCTACTCTGCAGTTCTGCAGGTGAGAAGATTCCCATTCTGCATGTAAATGGAGGGTGGACATAGAATGTTTTATTTCTGTAGGCACCATAAAACCTTTTTGTGTTGGTGCACTGTTAAACCCATTCAACTCATAAAGTTTGAAAGTTTGATTTTAACATATTTTATTTCTCATTACTTTAACAATGTATTTGTACACAGCAGAAGATTACATGTAGAACGAACGTAAAATACTACAGTGATATCATGGTAGAGAAAAAAATGCAATAAAAGCAGTTTATATAGCTTCATAGTTTATTTATCTGTTTATACAAATACAACTTATTTTCAATGTTTTAATATAAAACTAAATGAAAAAAATGCGTAGTGTTTCACATTAAACAGTCAATATATTAACTCACTTTTGAATTATTTGATATTCATCATTTTCTGATTTTTGATTTCAAGAAAACTCAATACTCAACTTCAGTCAGTTCTAAGAAAGGATTGAGTATCTCCACTTTTGCTAAACTAAGGTTTTCATTGGTCAATTTTTTATCACTGCACCCTTTTAAACCAGTCAGAATGCTTCATTCATATTAAACATTACCGGTAATAGCTTCTATCATGGCATGACTTTCTGGTAGGCTGACACCACTTGATGGTATTATGACATTACTTGATGGTATTATGACATCCCTTGATGGTATTATGACATCACTTGATGGTATTATGAAATCACTTGATGGTATCATGACATCACTTTGTACTATTGCGATGTCACATCTTTAAACTCAGTCTGTTGTGAGAACTGACTCAGTCTGTTGTGAGAACTGACTGTTTAAATTACTGTTATTCTCAATGAGTAATATGGTTTTTGAAACCAAGAATCACAAAATTCTAAATATAAAATAATTCCAAAACGAGTTTAACAGATCGTTATTATTGCTCGTCAATCAATATCATAAAATATCTACACTATTTGAGCATTCCTATGTGAGCATTGGACAACATGCCTGATTTACTTTCTTCATCTTCATTATTGTCATGTTTTGTTCAGTACCATTCTAAATATGATCCAAGTTATTAAAGATAGATTAATCGTAACCTTTAGCCTATAAAAATACTCAATAATTTACCCAGCATATATTTCGAGACAAAAAAAGTACATACCGTAGCTAATATGCTAAAGCTGTAATACTGTAATAATTTGGATAAGTATTCGGAAGAAAAACATGATTTCGGTGTTTTATTTCTTGCCACAACTGCATTACTATATTTTTTTTACAAATTAGATTTCATAACCACAAATTTCTTTGTGCTTATGCCAATTTTTTCAAGTATCTATTTCACTGGACAGTGACAGCGGACAGTTACATGTTATGCAAAACATACTGGCTAGTCTTCCTTTACAGACGCACACAATGTCTTTCATTTATTCGCATGAGTAATATAAAGACTTTCTTACATACCAATAAAACCTTTTTGCAAACGACAAAACAAGTTGTTTTGAGTTTATAGTGAAAAAACAAAGTTATTACTGATATCAAAAGCATACTCCTCCTCCGATGACAGTATAAGGATAGTACACATGAGGTAGATAAGGTACCCTATAATATCATGAGAGGGTGATAGTAAGAATGTTCACCCTGAGGATATGTTCGCCTCGGGCGATATTCAATATCCGAAGGGTGAACATTCTTACTATCACCCTCTCATGAATGTGATATTTATTTTATTATACCGAAAACCCCTCGGGCAAAAATAAGATTAATTTCCAGAACAGATTTCACTTTGCCCGATAGACTGCTCCACTGCTTGTTTGAGTGAAACCATTTTTGCCGAAACCATTTTTTTCAGAAATTTGCTTTGAAAGTTATATCGTTGGATTAGAAATAACATAACTAAGAAAATGAGTGGTAGTTTATTGAAATCGGTCAAGTACTTTTGAAGTTATGGTGAGTTAAAAAGAGCAATTTCACCATACTTGCCCGATGACGTCACCGAAACAGCGCGCAACAAAACTGGACATGTAATAATTTCTTTACTATCACCCTGCGATTTACTATCACCCTCGCGTAAGATAGTAAGAAATTACACATTGTTGTCTATGGGATTTAGCACGGGCGTTTTATGTGAGGTATAATAACAGTAATTATGATTTATACTGAAAGGAAAAAGAAACGCATAATCAACAAATTGCCTATACTACACTATTATACACACCTAATTCCACAAAATATTCCAGATATATCTCAACGTGTTTTGTACAAAAAGGAGCTACAATTAATTACAGAAAGGACAACTCTGTCATGTAGTAGCTTTTAATCAAAGTATACTTTGTTACACGAAATTCGTAAATGTTGAAGTTTCGCTTGAAAAAGTCAAGCCATTTGGTATTGTGTTAAATGTTAAGAGAGTGCAACGTTTAAGGCCCAAGTTTGCTCACCTGCTTGAGCCAAATACCCATTCTGTCGATAATGAAACTTTAAAGGGGTAACCATTGGTGTGTTCGGTGCTGCTTAAATTTCCGAAAGGACAGGCCTAATGTCGCCCTGTACCATTCGATTAGCAGTGGCATATTAAACACAATATATAATGGAAACACCCCCATTATGCGATTCTATTTCCTTTCAGTATATATGAGCCCACTCAACATTTAAAGGGACACACGGCAATCTTGAATTTTTAAAAACTCACACCTTCTCATTAGTTTTTCTACATACACTCAGTTCATTTGAAAATGCAATACTGGTGTGTTTTTTTTAATTTCTAGAGCTAGTGTTAAAGATCCTCATGCAAAATATATTTTAATTAAAAGAAGCAGATCAAGTCTGATGCAACTGTTATTCACCTTATGTTAACCTTTGGAACAAAGAGACTTGTGTACTAACATAAAATACAATCTTTGATTTGAACAAAAAGACATAGACTAAAAATAATCGAAAAATCAAAACTTTGCGTTTTTAAATGTACTGTGTGTAGATGTTCGAGAGCTGTTCAAATAAATTGTGGACTTTTTTGATATCGCACTAATTTATTGACGTAAAGATTCTTTAAGATTTTTATATGTTGTAATCCAACTCATAAGAAATCAAATGATTTAAACAAAAACTCGATACAATGTCTAGTTACCCTGCAATGAACGGTATAATAGGGCGAGAAACCCATCTACGGAGCAGTCCAAATTGTGATGTTTTTATTTTATAACTGCATTTTGGGAATGGCTAAATAAAAGGAAAATCATTGGCAAAAATACACAAAACTAAAGCAGCATTGTCACTGGTATTCCAAAATCACAATTATGCAATTTTATGAATATTGTAAAAGGAGATCTATGACAAATATAAATAAATATGCTTTTAAGTTGAAACTGACGATGTCAGAAAAAATCACGGAGCACTAATTTAAAAATGTTAATAAAATATTAAATAATATGAACTTTTAATAAAACATAAAAGTTTATACAAAAATGAAATACAAAAACTTAGCATTTTAAAATCGTACATATTTTCTTCAAAATATATGTTAATAATTTAAGAATACCAATAAATATGTCTTCTGGAATGACTAAGCTGTTTTTTTTCTAAATACTTTGAATATATATGCTAAATTTGATCGAATTCATATGATCTCGTTCTGAAGCGTTGATATACTTATAAAACATCATTATACAACAATGCTGTAAAATATGTATTAAATGCAAACCATAACTAATACAATAATCTAATAACGATTACGTTTGTTATTTATAGCACTTTTCATCATTTATGAAGGTAGGTTGTTGTTGGTTTTCAAGGCGACGTCATAGTACACAAATGGCGTGCTTTGTGGTGGTTACAGTGGTAGAACCCCCACAAAATTCATGTTCATTTAATCTTTTTTTGTTCATGCTCATTAAAGGTCTTCATCATGACCCCTGCATTGTTTCAGGAGCCATCTCGCTCAAATCACTACAGCAGTGGCATAAAAACAATAAACGTAGCTCCAGCGTAAATGGAGTGTCTACAATAGAATTTGCAGCAACTCTGCAGTTCTGCAGGTAAGAAGGTTCTAGGCCCGTTATCCATATTTTATCCTGATGTAAACGAAGGATGAGCCTGGCATGTTCATTTTTGTTAGGCACCATATAACCTTTCATGTGTTGGTGCACCTTAAAACCCAATTCAACACATGTAAGGTTATATATGACGGTCGATTTTTAGTTGTGGAGGCAGACCACCCAATTTTCCTGGGTAGAATCAGTACTGTATACCTCCTGCCATCTGTAAGAATCGACACTTCCTCACAAGTCGAGCTCCCAGTGGGATTCGAACCCATAGTGGTGAGAGGCGAAGGTTTACAACACATTCAGCCATGGAGATGCTTTTCAATGGAACTATGAAAACAAGGACCGCCAATGGACCGCCAATGATATAATGAATGAAAGTGGCCTATCTGCATAGAGCTTCATCCTTAGTTTGGTTGATATCATTTGTCACATGAACCAAACGATTTTATAAACATAATTAAAGCTTAAAATCATTTAAAAACAAAACAATCAGAGCTCCAGATAAGGTGCGTATTTGCGTAAATACGCAAATAAAATGGTAGAAAAAGCAACATAAATACAAAACCATGAGTATCATAAAGCAAAAGAAATGTTTGATACACAATTCCTCGCAAATTGCATGCGTATTTGCAATTTTTCATTTCTAATCGATCGCGTATTGGCCCAGAGTTCTCACAATATCTTGAAACAAAATCAAATATAGGTAAAAGACCGAAACTGCCGAGTGAACAGACTGGTTCCGAAATTCAGTTTTAATTATGTGCGATTTACTCATTTTTGCATGTACCCTTTTTATATCATGTAGGCGCTCGGCAATCTAAATCAAGCGTCAGTTAAAAATGTCGGTGAATGTAAACAAATGCACAGAACATAATGATAAACGTGAGTACCATGTTTGAGTATGTGTTTTGTTTGTCGTTAGTTAATTTTACAAGGAAATACCCAATTGAAAACATCCGGGTAGGGTAAAAATACACAACTGAAAAATAAATGATGGGGTAAATGTTTTTTTTACCCAATTGCAAAATGCAAATACCCAGTTAAAATGAAAACAATGGAGTAAAAATATTCAATGTCCAAATCCTTATCTGGAGTTCTGAACAATGTTTTTTTTCAAGAATACCTGCTCACAATCACTTCACATATTGAGACTTTACTTCAGAATGTACATGTAGATCCCTTGCTTGACCTTCAGCATATAGAGAGTGGCATCTATGGCATGGTATTCCAGTGTGGCAGCACTATAAAGCATTGAACTCAATGCTACAAGTAGACACAGTCATAATATGACTGAAAGATTCTGCAATCGGACGCTAAACCCCATATATACACAAACATATCAAACAAAAGACTTAACATCTTTTCACAAGTGCGTTAAAATAGAAAAATATCTAAAAATAAAGATCTCTGAATTTTTCATGAAGTTTGTTCTGGTTAACAGATGTTCTCAGGGCTGGATGCCACACACTAAATTTGCTGGCAAGGCTTTGTCTGAAATAACAGAAACATGTAGAACAATTATAAACTTAGAAGGACAATATTAAAAACTATATATAAAGCTGCATGTAGGAAAACAAGAAAATGTGTAAAACTAACAAGAGGCCCAAGAGAGCCTGTGGACACTCTACTGGCTAAAGATAACGTTTATGTATAAGGGGCCATAACTCTTTC
Source organism: Cyrtodaria siliqua (assembly GCA_037043455.1). Taxonomy (NCBI): domain Eukaryota; kingdom Metazoa; phylum Mollusca; class Bivalvia; order Adapedonta; family Hiatellidae; genus Cyrtodaria; species Cyrtodaria siliqua. The sequence goes on from JAWPHD010000916.1 coordinate 323,812, forward strand.
GAAAATCATTCGGAACATGGCAGTGATATACGCAACTAGGCTTGGTACTGATCATCCCTGCCAATTTTCGTTGAAATCCAGCCAGAGGTTCAGGAGAACTAGTCTGTACAAAATTAGTGTATTAAAACCTTTAAGGACTCACACCACTATTATCTCCCTTGAATACTCGTGCCCTACCGATGAAGGAGGTAGATAAAAAAAAACAAGTTTGCTTTTCTACATTTTACAGGATACATTGATTTATCTTTACCAGGTTCTAAATCTACAGCATTTTAGGAAGAGATCTCAGAAAAATGCATGTTGATATAAGATTTCTAGCTAATTCTGCCTCATTTTACACATCATGGGTCTAATCTCCACGGGGCTGTATTTTTGTCTAAATTTTGATAGGTGTCACACAAGCATGAAATTAAAAAAGTTCAATCTGGTAAATATTTGTTAAAAGTTAATAACATGCAGATATTGGATCAATGAAGAATTTAAGCATAAAAACATGTTGCAAAATCTTTTTTATCTCTATGCCACGAACAAAAACATTACAATGGGACCCTATGGAAAATTAATTGTGGTGTAAGACTTTAAGAAAGAGCTGCAGAATGGGTATCTTTTATTCGTTATTCTTAAGGCATTGCGCTTTAGAGCTGCAGAATGGCATTTTCATCCGTCATCTCTAAGGTATTGTGCTTTAGAGCTGCAGAACGGGTATCTTTCATCATTTAATGCTAAGGTATTGCGCTTTAGAGCTGCAGAACAGGTATCTTTTATCATTCATCTCTAATGCCTTGCAATTTAGAGCTTCAGAATGGGAATTTCCATCATTCATCTCTAAGCCCTTGCGCTTTAGAGCTGCAGAACGGGTATCTTACAACCTTCACATCTAAGCATTCTTTGTGCACCTGTGAACGTTTCAGACATGTTAGGACACAGTTAACATGGTTATTCAGAAATCCCGTCTGTGTATGTATAGTCACTTCAAGTTATCTTCTTATTGCAGGAATTAGCTGAAATTTTACTTGATACCATGTTTAACTAAAAATTAACTATAATTTCAAAACCAATACAGGTATAAGCATAATATTAGCTTTATTTTACAGCTATTGGCTTGTAAAACAAACACACATATCAATGAACACAGACTACTTTGAAAAATGTCAAAATTAAAGCGAGAGACTGATACTTTTCCTGGAAAATCAAAATTTTGACGGGTAACCCTTAGTTTGAGTTTATTATTTTCAGCATTTTTCTCAATAATCATTTCTTAAAGATCATTTTTATGCTATATTCAGATGAAGAGATGCCTTTTCATGTATATTTGAAAGTTTCAGACATAGCTGAGCACAAATGACCAGGAAAATGCAAAATCCTTATCACTACTGTAGATTTTCAAAATATTAAAGGTACTCGGCCTGACTTTCGACCAATACCCCGGGTCACTAAAACTTGAATAATTTAAAAAAGCAATACACCTGGAATCAAAATTTTAGCACTTTTCAGCATGTAATTGATTTGTATACATTTTCAATTATTATTGAGGTGATCATTAGAAAAAAAATCACCTTAAGGACTCACACCACTATTATCTCCCTTGAATACTCGTGCCCTACAGATGAAGGAGGTAGATAAAAAAAACAAGTTCGCTTTTCTACATTTTACAGGATACAATGATTTATCTTTACCAGGTTCTAAATCTACAGCATTTTAGGAAGAGATCTCAGAAAATGCATGTTGATATAAGATTTCTAGCTAATTCTGCCTCATTTTACACATCATGGGTCTAATCTCCACGGGGCTGTATTTTTGTCTAAATTTTGATAGGTGTCACTCAAGCATGAAATTAAAAAAAGTTCAATCTGGTAAATATTTGTTAAAAGTTAATAACATGCAGATATTGGATCAATGAAGAATTTAAGCATAAATACATGTTGCAAAATCTTTTTTATCTCTATGCCACGAACAAAAACATTACAATGGGTCCGTATAGAAAATTAATTGTGGTGTGAGACGTTAAGGGGTCATAACTCTGCCAAAATTCTTTCAACTGGAACACGGCCATGAAATGCACAACTAGGCTTGGTACTAATCATCCCTGCCAAGATTCGCTGAAATACGGCCAGGGGATCAGGAGAATTAGTTGGGACAATGTTTGTGCATTAAAACCTTAAAAGGGCCAAAAATCATTCAACCAGAACACGGCAAAGACAGGTGCAACTAGACTCGCTATTGATCATCCCCACCAAGATTCGTTGAAATCCGGCAAGGAGTTCAGAAGAGACTAATCTGGACAAAGTTTCTGTATTAAAACCTTTAAAGGACCATAACTCTGCCAAAAATCATTCAACCAGAATATGGCGACGACATGCACAACTAGGCTTAATACTGATCACCCTTTTCAAGTTTCGTTGAAATCTGGCCAGGGAGAACTAGCCCGGAAAAAGTTTGAGTATCAAAAACCTTTAAAGAGCCATAATTCTGCCAAAAATCATTCAACCCGAATATGGCGATGACATGCACAACTAGGCTTGATACTGAACATCCTTGTCAAGTTTCGTTGAAATCCAGCGAGGGGTTCAGGAGATCTAGTCAGGACAAAGTTTGTGTGTTAAAACCTTTAAAGGGCCATAACTCCGCCAAAATCATTCAACCAGAACACGGTGTACACTATGTACAACTTGGCTTGGTACTGATCATCCCCGCAAAGTTTCACTGAAATCCGGCAAAATGAAGGCCCTTTTGTCTTAACAAGGCCAAAATATAGCATATTTCAGAAAATAAATGGGCCATGACTCTGCTGTTACTGGTTCGATCTGACTGGTTTTCGAACTTGTCTGAGCTTTCACCAATATTAACAATCTGGTAAAGTTTGGTAAAGATCGGATGAACAATGAAGGCCCTATTGTCTGAACGAGGCAATATATAACATTTTTAACAAAATCAAGGGTTTTCAAACTAGTTCAAGCTTTCACTGATATTAACAGTTTGTTAAAGTTTGGTAAAGATCTGGTGAAAAATGAAGGCTTTATCATCTTAACGAGGTAAAAGTTAGATGGACAATTTGCCATCCCATAGGCTATGCTGGCCCATGGCCAGTACAGTTAAAAAGGGATTCTCCCTAAACTTGCAACTTATTGTGAACAACATTTGTGCCAATTACCAACATTTGTGCATTACACATAAAGAATCATTCTCGCTCAGTAGGGGACCCTTTGTTAATCCTCTGACATAACCTGTCACTTATCTGGGAACGAGGTGGGATTACCTGTCGCTACTCTGGGAACGAGGTGGGATTTATTGACCGATCAGATGCATCAGTTTCAAATGGAAGGAGAGCTATTATAGGATCAATAATCAATTTATAATTTATGTTTTGATTCAAATCTAACTAACGTAAACTTATCACACTATGCTTGTCATTAATCAGTTTAAAGTAGATATTAGTGCTTAATATTAATTAAAACGAAATTGTTCAATCATGACATCAAGTCTGCTCTAAAATATTTTCTGAGCATGCCCACACTCGCTACTGGTTCACGTCACAGACGAGACACAAAAAAGCCCACTTTTGACCTTTAAACTCTTTGACCTAGGTCTAAACTTATTTCAAAACATTTCCAAGCTGAACATTAAGGTACAATACAGAGTAAAATATATTAGAATGAAAGAAAACAAGAGGCACCATCTGTGAGTGCAGAGTCTGCAGGCACTCGACTTCAAGGCATTGTTTGTTTACTATTTACTGGGAAACTCAGTTGAAAGGCATAATTTTGCTTAATTGCACAAAAATTACATTTAGATTTCTTCTAACTTTTGGTCTAGTAAAAGTTCGGTATAATTTTTTTCAGTTTTAAGACGATCATTATTTTTAGTGTTTAATACAGGCTGATATTATTAATGACTGCCAGAAACATTCCAACTAACCATTACTTTATTTCACACCGCAAAACATGACTATTATGTCTTAAAGAGACTCTCCCGCCAAAACAGGTAAATTTTACAACACAAAACCGTTCTTTCGAACTCTGTCCATGTGTTGAGGTTATACACTTATGCACTATATGCAGATTAACAGCCTATATTTACTAACGGGTACCTAAAATAAATGAGTATGCGTAGAATGAATTTAGAGTTGGTAACTCATGTCAAAACATGATAGGGCGATTTCTTGCCTGGGCGATTGAGGTGGTTATATTATAGTTTTAGAGTTCAGATTTGCAACATTTGTAAGATACATATATATATTATGGTTAGTAAGCTAAGAAACGTGGAGTGCATGGTCCAATGGTAGAGCGATCAGAGGTCGTGGGTTCGATCCTCCGTCGCGGCCACGTTATTTTATCCTTGAGCAAGATAATTAATCCACATTGCTTAGTACTGGTTCTACCCAGGAAGCCATCGAGAGAGTGATTAATCTAAGTTGCAAGAACTTGTTTCGCAATCAAGGTTAAATAAATATGTTTAAACACAAAAACAGTTTACATTTGTTGTAGAAGTTGCATGTTGTTGGTGGGATAGCTTCTTTAAAAGGTTCACTAGTGTATCCAATTCACTCTAATGCGCATTTCACTTGATAAGGGTCTATAAACCCTAGCACAAAACTTGCACTGACTGCACCGGCATGCATGCAAGCATACAATGATAAGACACATGCATATCCTACCTATCTGTTTTGGGTATGGTAGATTCAGATTCTTCATAACTTCTACAAACTCAGACTTGGGTTTAGACAGTCGAGGGTTGAACTGCTTTTCTTCTGCCACAGTGGTTGATGTCTGGCCTGAAACATTATAATGAACATATAATCAATATAGAAATGGAGATTTTCTGGTAAGGAGCTGGGGTCATACTACCCCCTTATTCATGGGACCTGACTACCACTGATCTCCATATAAGACTAAAATTAACTAGAGGTGTTTTTTTTAATAAAAACAAATGTCTCCCCCATGCACACCCCTCAACAATCCAACACACCCCTCCCACCCACTAGCTATTGTTTAAAACTGTCAGATAAAAAAAACTATTGCTAGGTGAATATCGGACATGATGCCAAAGGTATGTGCCAAGTTTGGAGGCAATTGGTAAAATAAGCAGGACAAAGCACAAAAATCCTGTTGCAAGGTGCGCAATTTACACATCATGCTAAAGAAGTCAACAAACGTTGGATCCAATCCCTTGAAAACTGTAGGAGGAGTTGCGGTGGCAATAGTTGAAACAATTAATGCTTAGAAAATCAAGGTAAAAAAAGGCCCACAACTCTCCTAAATATGGTATGATCAAAATGGTGAGTGCAAATCTGTGCCTCATGCTGAATAAGTGTACCACCTTTTGAAGCAACCTGTCGAAAACTGTATGAGGAGTTGCTGAGACACAATTTTGTGATGGACAGACCAAAAATAATGTCTCTCCGACACTTTGTGAGGTAGACATAATTATCAACAATTACTTATTTCTACATTAAATGCAGAATTTGGAAGGTACCAAAACTTAAAAAAAAAGAGGCACCACCGGTTGGTTCAAACACTCGTCTGTCGTCAAAAGATGCCGAATAAATGTGTGATGTTTCAATCCAGAAGTTCCCTAGATACAAGCTTGTCTTTTCTAAGTATAAAAGGCACCATAATTTCGTTAAAAGTAACAGCATGAGTTATGGAAACTGCATGCCTCTATGAAGTTGTCTAATGATGCCAAATACATGTGTGAAGTTTCAATTCATTATGTGAAGGGGCTGGCGTGGCGCAGTCGGTAGCGTGGCGGATTTGTAACCGGAGGCCCCGGGTTCAATCCTCCGTGGTGCCACTGAGTTCCGTCGGTGTGTTCTTGGGCAAGACACTTTACCTTAGCCTCGTCCGTCGGATGGGGACGTAAACCGGGCGGTCCCGTGTATCGGTCTATCTTCCGAGCACGTTAAAGAACCATAGGAATCTATTCGATAATAAGAGTAGGGCAGGTTCCCGGATTCCTATGTATCCTTCCCCTCTCTCTGGGGCGGCTCTAAATAACCTATACTGTGTTGATGAGCCGTTAAACAACATTCAATTCAATTCAATTCATTATGTGAAGTAGGTTCCAAGATACAAGCTTACATACAAAATTTGAACCAAACTTTTCTAAGTAAAAAAGGAGCCACAATTTTGTTAAAAATAAAAGCATGAGTTATAGAACCTGGCTGTATGAAGTTGCCTAATGATGCCTAATACATGTGTAAAGTTCCAACCCATTATGTGATATAGTTTCCGAAAAACAAGCTTACATACAAAACTTTATAAAAGGAGCCATAATTTAGTTAAAAATAAAAGCATGAGTTATAGCTGTTTTGAATATTTTGAATGGTGCTTTACATATTAAGCGCATGTTAGGCCATACATGACAGTCAATTTGTTTTGTGTGTGGTAGAGGCAGACCATCCCATTTGTCCTGTATACATCCCACCATCCGTAAAAACTCACACTTTCTCACTTGACAAGTCCAAGTGGGACTCGAACCTGCTGCAGTGAGAGGTGAGAAAGCTTTAGATGCAGCGTCTTAACTATCCCGGCCATTGATGCGCTACTCATGCATGAGTTATAGAACTATGAAATTTTCTCATTATGTCAAATACGTGAGTGAAATTTCAATCCATTCTGTGAAGTAGTTTCCCAGATACAAGCTCACATACAAAACCTTAACCAGTGGACGCAGACGACGATGAAGCCGTGACAAATATCTCATAATTGTTTGTCTTAAACAGAAGTAGAAGATCAAGCATGGCAAATATGTGTGTGATATAAATTGGTAAATTGCTAAGTGACTAGGTCATGGTTAATTATGGCAATTATATATGCCTGTATACTCATAGGGTGGATACAACTTCAGGGTCCAATGGGTCCATACCTGTATAATCATAGGGTGGATACAACTTCAGGGTCCAATGGGTACATACCTGTATAATCATAGGGAGGATACAACTTCAGGGTCCAATGGGTCCATACCTGTATAATCATAGGGTGGATACAACTTCAGGGTCCAATGGGTACATACCTGTATAATCATAGGGTGGATACAACTCCAGGGTCCAATGGGTCCATACCTGTATAATCATAGGGAGGATACAACTTCAGGGTCCAATGGGTCCATACCTGTATAATCATAGGGAGGATACAACTTCAGGGTCCAATGGGTCCATACCTGTATAACCATAGGGTGGATACAACTTCAGGGTCCAATGGGTACATACCTGTATAATCATAGGGTGGATACAACTTCAGGGTCCAATGGGTCCATACCTGTATAATCATAGGGAGGATACAACTTCAGGGTCCAATGGGTCCATACCTGTATAATCATAGGGTGGATACAACTTCAGGTCCAATGGGTACATACCTGTATAATCATAGGGAGGATACAACTTCAGGGTCCAATGGGTCCATACCTGTATAATCATAGGGTGGATACAACTTCAGGGTCCAATGGGTACATACCTGTATAATCATAGGGTGGATACAACTTCAGGGTCCAATGGGTACATACCTGTATAATCATAGGGTGGATACAACTTCAGGGTCCAATGTGCACATACCTGTATAATCACAGGGAGGATACAACTTCAGGGTCCAATGGGTACATACCTGTATAATCATAGGGTGGATACAACTTCAGGGTCCAATGGGTACATACCTGTTTAATCATAGGGAGGATACCACTTCGGAGTACAATGGGTACATACCTGTATAATCATAGGGTGGATACAACTACAGGGTCCAATGGGTACAAACCTGTATAATCATAGGGAGGATACAACTTCAGTGTCTAATGGGTACATACCTGTATAATCATAGGGAGGATACAACTTCAGGGTTCAATAGGTACATACCTGTATAACCATAGGGTGTATACAACTTCAGTGTCCAATAGGTACATACCTGTATAATCATAGGGTGGATACAACTTCAGGGTCCAATAGGTAAATACCTGTATAATCACAGCGTGGATACAACTTCAGGGTCCAATGGGTACATACCTGTATAATCACACGGTGGATACAACTTCAGGGTCCAATGGGTACATACGTGTATAATCACAGGGTGGATACAACTTCAGGGTCCAATGGGTCCATACCCGTATAATCACACGGTGGATACAACTTCAGGGTCCAATGGGTACATACCTGTATAATCACACGGTGGATACAACTTCAGGGTCCAATGGGCACATACCTGTATAATCACAGGGAGGATACAACTTCAGGGTCCAATGGGTACATACCTGTATAATCATAGAGTGGATACAACTTCAGGGTCCAATGGGTACATACCTGTATAATCATAGGGTGGATACAACTTCGGGGTCCAATGGGTACATACCTGTATAATCACAGGGAGGATACAACTTCAGGGTCCAATGGGTCCATACCTGTATAATCACAGGGTGGATACAACTTCAGGGTCCAATGGGTCCATACCTGTATAATCACAGGGTGGATACAACTTCAGGGTCAAATGGGTCCCTACCTGTATAATCACAGGGTGGATACAACTTCAGGGTCCAATGGGCACATACCTGTATAATCACAGGGAGGATACAACTTCAGGGTCCAATGGGTACATACCTGTATAATCATAGAGTGGATACAACTTCAGGGTCCAATGGGTACATACCTTTATAATCATAGGGTGGATACAACTTCGGGGTCCAATGGGTACATACCTGTATAATCACAGGGAAGATACAACTTCAGGGTCCAATGGGTCCATACCTGTATAATCACAGGGTGGATACATCTTCAGGGTCCAATGTGTACATACCTGTATAATCACAGGGAGCATACAACTTCAGGGTCCAATGGGTACATACCTGTATAATCATAGGGTGGATACAACTTCAGGGTCCAATGGGTACATACCTGTTTAATCATAGGGAGGATACCACTTCAGAGTCCAATGGGTACATATCTGTATAATCATAGGGTGGATACAACTTCAGGGTCCAATGGGTACAAACCTGTATAATCATAGGGAGGATAAAACTTCAGGGTCCAATGGGTACATACCTGTATAATCATAGGGAGGATACAACTTCAGGGTCCAATAGGTACATACCTGTATAACCATAGGGTGTATAAAACTTCAGTGTCCAATAGGTACATACCTGTATAATCATAGGGTGGATACAACTTCAGGGTCCAATAGGTACATACCTGTATAATCACAGGGTGGATACAACTTCAGGGTCCAATGGGTACATACCTGTATAATCACACGGTGGATACAACTTCAGGGTCCAATGTGTACATACCTGTATAATCACAGGGAGCATACAACTTCAGGGTCCAATGGGTACATACCTGTATAATCATAGGGTGGATACAACTTCAGGGTCCAATGGGTACATACCTGTATAATCATAGGGAGGATACCACTTCAGAGTCCAATGGGTACATATCTGTATAATCATAGGGTGGATACAACTTCAGGGTCCAATGGGTACATACCTGTATAATCATAGGGAGGATACAACTTCAGGGTCCAATGGGTACATACCTGTATAATCATAGGGAGGATACAACTTCAGGGTCCAATAGGTACATACCTGTATAACCATAGGGTGTATAAAACTTCAGTGTCCAATAGGTACATACCTGTATAATCATAGGGTGGATACAACTTCAGGGTCCAATAGGTACATACCTGTATAATCACACGGTGGATACAACTTCAGGGTCCAATGGGTACATACCTGTATAATCACACGGTGGATACAACTTCAGGGTCCAATGGGTACATACCTGTATAATCACAGGGTGGATACAACTTCAGGATCCAATGGGTACATACCTGTATAATCACAGGGTGGATACAACTTCAGGGTCTAATGGGCACATACCTGTATAATCACAGGGTGGATACAACTTCAGGATCCAATGGGTACATACCTGTATAATCACAGGGTGGATACAACTTCAGGGTCCAATGGGTACATACCTGTATAATCATAGGGTGGATACAACTTCAGGGTCCAATGGGTACATACCTGTATAATCATAGGGTGGATACAACTTCAGGGTCCAATGGGTACATACCTGTTTAATCATAGGGAGGATACCACTTCAGAGTCCAATGGGTAAATACCTGTATAATCATAGGATGGATACAACTTCAGGGTCCAATGGGTCCATACCTGTATAATCATAGGGAGGATACAACTTCAGGGTCCAATGGGTCCATACCTGTATAACCATAGGGTGGATACAACTTCAGGGTCCAATGGGTACATACCTGTATAATCATAGGGTGGATACAACTTCAGGGTCCAATGGGTCCATACCTGTATAATCATAGGGAGGATACAACTTCAGGGTCCAATGGGTCCATACCTGTATAATCATAGGGTGGATACAACTTCAGGTCCAATGGGTACATACCTGTATAATCATAGGGAGGATACCACTTCAGAGTCCAATGGGTACATATCTGTATAATCATAGGGTGTATAAAACTTCAGTGTCCAATAGGTACATACCTGTATAATCATAGGGTGGATACAACTTCAGGGTCCAATAGGTACATACCTGTATAATCACACGGTGGATACAACTTCAGGGTCCAATGGGTACATACCTGTATAATCACACGGTGGATACAACTTCAGGGTCCAATGGGTACATACCTGTATAATCACAGGGTGGATACAACTTCAGGATCCAATGGGTACATACCTGTATAATCACAGGGTGGATACAACTTCAGGGTCTAATGGGCACATACCTGTATAATCACAGGGTGGATACAACTTCAGGATCCAATGGGTACATACCTGTATAATCACAGGGTGGATACAACTTCAGGGTCCAATGGGTACATACCTGTATAATCATAGGGTGGATACAACTTCAGGGTCCAATGGGTACATACCTGTTTAATCATAGGGAGGATACCACTTCAGAGTCCAATGGGTAAATACCTGTATAATCATAGGATGGATACAACTTCAGGGTCCAATGGGTACATACCTGTATAATCATAGGGAGGATACAACTTCAGGGTCCAATGGGTACATACCTGTATAATCATAGGGAGGATACAACTTCAGGGTCCAATAGGTACACACCTGTATAACCATAGGGTGTATACAACTTCAGTGTCCAATAGGTACATACCTGTATAATCATAGGGTGGATACAAATTCAGGGTCCAATAGGTACATACCTGTATAATCACAGGGTGGATACAACTTCAGGGTCCAATGGGTACATACCTGTATAATCACACCGTGGATACAACTTCAGAGTCCAATGGGTACATACCTGTATAATCACAGGGTGGATACAACTTCAGGGTCCAATGGGTACATACCTGTATAATCACAGGGTGGATACAACTTCAGGGTCCAATGGGCACATACCTGTATAATCATAGGGTGGATACAACTTCAGGGTCCAATGGGTACATACCTGTATAATCATAGGGAGAATACAACTTCAGGGTCCAATGGGTACATACCTGTATAACCATAGGGAGGATACATCTTCAGGGTCCATTGGGTACATACCTGTATAATCATAGGAAGGATACATCTTCAGGGTCCAATGGATACATACCTGTATAATCATAGGGAGGATACAACTTCAGAGTCCAATGGGTACATACCTGTATAATCATAGGGAGGAAACAACTTCAAGGTACAATAGGTACATACCTGTATAATCATAGGGAGGATACAACTTTAGGGTCCAATGGGTACATACCTGTTTAATCATAGGGAGGATACAACTTCAGAATCCAATGGGTATATACCTGTATAACCATAGGGCAGATACAACTTCAGGGTTCAATGGGTACATACCTGTATAATCATAGGGAGGTTACAATTTCAGAGTCCAATGGGTACATACCTGTATTATCATAGGGAGGATACAACTTCAGGGTCCAATAGGTACATACCTGTATAACCATAGGGAGGATACAACTTCAGGGTCCAATGGGTACATACCTGTATAACCATAGGGAGGATACAACTTCAGGGTCCAATGGGTACATACCTGTATAACCACAGGGAGGATACAACTTCAGGGTCCAATGGGTACATACCTGTATAATCACAGGATGGATACAACTTCAGGGTCCAATGGGTACATACCTGTATAATCATAGGGAGGATACAACTTCAGGGTCCAATGGGTACATACCTGTATAATCATAGGGAGGATACAACTTCAGGGTCCAATGGGTACATACCTGGAGGATACAACTTCAGGGTCCAATGGGTACATACCTGTATAAGCATAGGGAGTATACATATTCAGGGTCCAATGGGTACATACCTGTATAATTGTGGGGAGGATACAACTTCAGAGTCCAATGGGTACATACCTGTTTAATCACAGGGTGGATACAACGTCAGGGTCCAATGGGTACATACCTGTATAATTGTGGAGAGGATACAACTTCAGAGTCCAATGGGTACATACATGTTTAATCACAGGGTGGATAAAACTTCAGGGTCCAATGGGTACATACCTGTATAATTTTTGGGAGGATACAACTTCAGGGTCCAATATGTACATACCTGTATAACCATAGGGTGGATACAACTTCAGGGTCCAATGGGAACATACCTGTATAATCACAGGGTGGATACAACTTCAGGGTCCAATGGGTACATACCTGTATAATCATAGGGAGGATACAACTTCAGGGTCCAATGGGTACATACCTGTATAATCATAGGGAGGATACAACTTCAGAGTCCAATGGGTACATACCTGTATAACCATAGGGCAGATACAACTTCAGGGTTCAATGGGTACATACCTGTATAACCATAGGGAGAATACAACTTCAGGGTCCAATGGGTAAATACCTGTATAACCACAGGGAGGATACAACTTCAGGGTCCAATGGGTACATACCTGTATAATCACAGGGTGGATACAACTTCAGGGTCCAATGGGTACATACCTGTATAACCATAGGGAGGATACAACTTCAGGGTCCAATGGGTAAATACCTGTATAACCACAGGGAGGATACAACTTCAGGGTCCAATGGGTACATACCTGTATAATCACAGGGTGGATACAACTTCAGGGTCCAATGGGTACATACCTGTATAATCATAGGGAGGATACAACTTCAGGGTCCAATGGGTACATACCTGTATAATCATAGGGAGGATACAACTTCAGGGTCCAATGGGTACATACCTGTATAATTATAGGGAGGATACAACTTCAGGGTCCAATGGGTACATACCTGGAGGATACAATTTCAGGGTCCAATGGGTACATACCTGTTTAATCATAGGGTGTATAAAACTTCAGTGTCCAATAGGTACATACCTGTATAATCATAGGGTGGATACAACTTCAGGGTCCAATAGGTACATACCTGTATAATCACACGGTGGATACAACTTCAGGGTCCAATGGGTACATACCTGTATAATCACACGGTGGATACAACTTCAGGGTCCAATGGGTACATACCTGTATAATCACAGGGTGGATACAACTTCAGGATCCAATGGGTACATACCTGTATAATCACAGGGTGGATACAACTTCAGGGTCTAATGGGCACATACCTGTATAATCACAGGGTGGATACAACTTCAGGATCCAATGGGTACATACCTGTATAATCACAGGGTGGATACAACTTCAGGGTCCAATGGGTACATACCTGTATAATCATAGGGTGGATACAACTTCAGGGTCCAATGGGTACATACCTGTTTAATCATAGGGAGGATACCACTTCAGAGTCCAATGGGTAAATACCTGTATAATCATAGGATGGATACAACTTCAGGGTCCAATGGGTACATACCTGTATAATCATAGGGAGGATACAACTTCAGGGTCCAATGGGTACATACCTGTATAATCATAGGGAGGATACAACTTCAGGGTCCAATAGGTACACACCTGTATAACCATAGGGTGTATACAACTTCAGTGTCCAATAGGTACATACCTGTATAATCATAGGGTGGATACAAATTCAGGGTCCAATAGGTACATACCTGTATAATCACAGGGTGGATACAACTTCAGGGTCCAATGGGTACATACCTGTATAATCACACCGTGGATACAACTTCAGAGTCCAATGGGTACATACCTGTATAATCACAGGGTGGATACAACTTCAGGGTCCAATGGGTACATACCTGTATAATCACAGGGTGGATACAACTTCAGGGTCCAATGGGCACATACCTGTATAATCATAGGGTGGATACAACTTCAGGGTCCAATGGGTACATACCTGTATAATCATAGGGAGAATACAACTTCAGGGTCCAATGGGTACATACCTGTATAACCATAGGGAGGATACATCTTCAGGGTCCATTGGGTACATACCTGTATAATCATAGGAAGGATACATCTTCAGGGTCCAATGGATACATACCTGTATAATCATAGGGAGGATACAACTTCAGAGTCCAATGGGTACATACCTGTATAATCATAGGGAGGAAACAACTTCAAGGTACAATAGGTACATACCTGTATAATCATAGGGAGGATACAACTTTAGGGTCCAATGGGTACATACCTGTTTAATCATAGGGAGGATACAACTTCAGAATCCAATGGGTATATACCTGTATAACCATAGGGCAGATACAACTTCAGGGTTCAATGGGTACATACCTGTATAATCATAGGGAGGTTACAATTTCAGAGTCCAATGGGTACATACCTGTATTATCATAGGGAGGATACAACTTCAGGGTCCAATAGGTACATACCTGTATAACCATAGGGAGGATACAACTTCAGGGTCCAATGGGTACATACCTGTATAACCATAGGGAGGATACAACTTCAGGGTCCAATGGGTACATACCTGTATAACCACAGGGAGGATACAACTTCAGGGTCCAATGGGTACATACCTGTATAATCACAGGATGGATACAACTTCAGGGTCCAATGGGTACATACCTGTATAATCATAGGGAGGATACAACTTCAGGGTCCAATGGGTACATACCTGTATAATCATAGGGAGGATACAACTTCAGGGTCCAATGGGTACATACCTGGAGGATACAACTTCAGGGTCCAATGGGTACATACCTGTATAAGCATAGGGAGTATACATATTCAGGGTCCAATGGGTACATACCTGTATAATTGTGGGGAGGATACAACTTCAGAGTCCAATGGGTACATACCTGTTTAATCACAGGGTGGATACAACGTCAGGGTCCAATGGGTACATACCTGTATAATTGTGGAGAGGATACAACTTCAGAGTCCAATGGGTACATACATGTTTAATCACAGGGTGGATAAAACTTCAGGGTCCAATGGGTACATACCTGTATAATTTTTGGGAGGATACAACTTCAGGGTCCAATATGTACATACCTGTATAACCATAGGGTGGATACAACTTCAGGGTCCAATGGGAACATACCTGTATAATCACAGGGTGGATACAACTTCAGGGTCCAATGGGTACATACCTGTATAATCATAGGGAGGATAGAACTTCAGGGTCCAATGGGTACATACCTGTATAATCATAGGGAGGATACAACTTCAGAGTCCAATGGGTACATACCTGTATAACCATAGGGCAGATACAACTTCAGGGTTCAATGGGTACATACCTGTATAACCATAGGGAGAATACAACTTCAGGGTCCAATGGGTAAATACCTGTATAACCACAGGGAGGATACAACTTCAGGGTCCAATGGGTACATACCTGTATAATCACAGGGTGGATACAACTTCAGGGTCCAATGGGTACATACCTGTATAACCATAGGGAGGATACAACTTCAGGGTCCAATGGGTAAATACCTGTATAACCACAGGGAGGATACAACTTCAGGGTCCAATGGGTACATACCTGTATAATCACAGGGTGGATACAACTTCAGGGTCCAATGGGTACATACCTGTATAATCATAGGGAGGATACAACTTCAGGGTCCAATGGGTACATACCTGTATAATCATAGGGAGGATACAACTTCAGGGTCCAATGGGTACATACCTGTATAATTATAGGGAGGATACAACTTCAGGGTCCAATGGGTACATACCTGGAGGATACAATTTCAGGGTCCAATGGGTACATACCTGTTTAATCATAGGGAGGATACAACTTCAGGGTCCAATGGGTACATACCTGTATAATTGTGGGGAGGATACAACTTCAGAGTCCAATGGGTACATACCTGTTTAATCACAGGGTGGATACAACTTCAGGGTCCAATGGGTACATACCTGTACAATTGTGGGGAGGATACAACTTCAGGGTCCAATAGGTACATACCTGTATAATCACAGGGTGGATACAACTTCAGGGTCCAGTGGGAACATACCTGTATAATCACAGGGTGGATACAACTTCAGGGTCCAATGGGAACATATCACAGGGTGGATACAACTTCAGGGTCCAATGGGAACATACCTGTATACTCACAGGGTGGATACAACTTCAGGGTCCAATGGGTACATACCTGTATAATCACAGGGTGGATAAAACTTCAGGGTCCAATGGGTAAATACTTGTATAATCACAGGGTGGATACAACTTAGGGTCCAATGGCTACATACCTGTATAATCGTGGGCTGGATACAACTGATAGTGTGGTGGTAAACTGAATATTTTTCCATGGACAGACTCATACAGTGTATCTGAACTACCTGAAAAGAAAAAATCAAAATACACATACATTGCTCCTATGACCTTAACCTTTTACATATCAAAATATGCATACAATGTTCCAATGACCTTAACCTTTTACATATCATCAACATATGCATACAATGCTCCTATGACCTTTACCTTTTACATATTATCAAAATACGCATTCAATGCTCCTATGACCTTAACCTTTTACCCCAATCGTCCCTATCTGATGGTGAAACACCTAAGAAGTTTGGTGAAGGCACATATACTGGAACTAATATTTGGGAAACTTGTTAGAGCCAAGGGTTAAATAGAACCTGGATAAATATTATAGCAGAGAGACATGCATATATATTACTTTGACTGAAAACTGTTTAAGATTGCCATGTCTCCCTTTATTACAAGAAAGTTCAACTACACAAGCAGCAAATTTTAAAGACTGAAAATTGTAAATCAATCAATAACAAAGTTGAATATACCAAAAGTGATATAGTACCTTCTTGGAAGTCTGTGCGTCCACACCCTCGTATTAACAAGGTATCTCCAGTGAAGGCCATCCCCTTATCATGCCAAACAAAGGTCACACATCCTACAGACATACATACAGTTGTCATTTATTTTTAATAATGCTGATACAGTATCACCAAAACAATCTCTCTAAGTCATGTCAGCTGTGATATTTCTGTTCAACTGTTTCATGCTTACAGACTCTCAGTCATGTCAGCTGTGATATTTCTGTTCAACTGTTTCATGCTTATAGACTCTCAGTCATGTCAGCTGTGATATTTCTGTTCAATTGTTTCATGCTTATAGGGTTAGTACGCTATTTTTGAACAGTTTGTATCATAATGCAAAACAAGTGAAGCACCAACAGTGGTGCGAATGCCGGACTGCAAAATCAAATTTTAACTGAAAGAAAAATGTACAAAGTGCGGATGACTGAAGTAAAATACATGACACAGTTATGGTTCTTGTCATATAACACTGTAAAACAATGAACAATGTATGCCAAGTTTGAAAGCTTTCCGACAATTCGTTTTTGAGAAATGTATTGAATTGAATTGGGTTTTAAGGCACACCAACACATGAAAAGTTATATGGCGCCTAACAGGCATGAACATGCCAGGCTCATCTTCCATGTACATCGAGATAAAATATGGAAAATGGGCCTAGAACCTTCTCACCCTGAACTGCAGAGTTGCTGCAAATTCTATCGTAGAAACTCCATTTACGCTGGAGCCACGTTTATTGTTTTTCTGCCACTGCTCTTTTGATGCGAGCGAGATAGCACCTGAAACAATGCAGGGATCATGATGAAGACCTTTAATGAACATGAACAAACAAGAGGCCCAAGAGGGCCTGTGGACGCTCTACTGGCTAACATGGCTCTTATAACATCAATGATTGACTGAATTGGATTTTATAGTCGCACCAACAGCTAAAGTCATATGGCGACTTTCCAGCTTGCTTGGAAGACCCCAGGTGCCCCTCCGGGCAATTTTCGTGCACGGGCGTTCCGCAAGCCAGCTGGATAGCTTCCTCACATAAAGATTCCTAGGCCCCTGAGGGATCGAACCTACAGCGGTGAGGGGCAAGTGATTTCAAGTCAGAGACGTTAACCACTCGGCCACGGACACCCCCATAACATCAATGAAGCGAGTGACTGCCATTTACGTTTTTATGAACGTTTTGTGAAAAAAACAGCTTTTGAACTATATCAAGGGCCATATTAAACCAAAGAATCTGTTAAAGTTTGATAAAGATCAGATGAAAAATGAAGGCCCTACCGTATTAACGAGGCAAAATATAGCATTTTTAACTAAATCAAGAGCCATAACTCCTCTGTTATTGGTCCGACTGGTCCAAAAAATAAAAAAAATAAAAATAAAAAATAAAAAAATAAAAATAAAAAATAAATAAATAAATAAACAAGAGGCCCAAGAGGGCCTGTGGACGCTCTACTGGCTAACTTGGCTCTTATAACATCAATGAAGCGAGTGACTGCCATTTACGTTTTTTTGGAAGTTTCGGGCAAAAAACAGCTTTTGAACTAAATCAAGGGCCATAACTTAAGAATCTGTTAAAGTTCGGTAAAGATCAGATGAAAATGAAGGCCCTACCGTATTAACGAGGTAAAATGTAGCATTTTTAACTAAATCAAGAGTCATAACTCCTCTGTTACTGGTCGGACTGGTCCAACATAGAGCTAAAAAAAAAAAATTAAAAGAAAAAATAATTAAAAGAAAAAAAGAAAAAAAATTAAAAAGAAATAAAATTAAAAAATTAAAAAAAAAAAAAAAAATTATTAATTTAAAAAAATAATTAAAAAAATAAAAGTTTGGTAACAATCGGATGAAAAATGAAGGCCCTCTCGCCTTAACGAGGCAAAATATAGCATTTTAAACTAAATCAAGGGCCATAACTAAGCTGTTACTGGTCCGATATGTTTGGTTTTCGAACTTGTCCGAGCTTTCATTGATATTAACGATCTGATAAAGTTTGGTAAAGATCAGATGAACAATGAAGCCCCTATCGTCTTAACGAGGCAAAATATAGCATTTTAACTAAATCAAGGGCCACAACTCCGCTGTTACTGGTCCGATATGGCTAGTTTTCGAACTTGCTCGAGCTTCATTGATATTAACAATCTGATAAAGTTTGGTAAAGATCAGATGAACAATGAAGCCCCTATCGTCTTAACGAGGCAAAATATAGCATTTTAACTAAATCAAGGGCCACAACTCCGCTGTTACTGGTCCGATATGGTTGGTTTTCGAACTTGTTCGAGCTTTCAATGACATCAACAATCTGATAAAGTTTGATAAAGATCGGATGAACAATGAAGCCCCTATCGTCTTAACGAGGCAAAATATAGCATTTTTAACTAAATCAAGGGCCATAACTCCGCTGTTAGTAGTCCGATATGGCTGGTTTTCGAACTTGTCCGAGCTTTCATTGATATTAACAATGTGGTAAAGTTTGGTAAAGATATGATCAAAAACGAAGGCCCTATCATCTTAACGAGGCAAAATATAGCAATATAGCATTTTCAACTAAATCAAGGACCATAACTCTGGTGTAACTGGTCCGATCTGGCTGGTTTTCAAACTTGTCCGAGCTTTTATTGATATTAACAATGTGGTAAAGTTTGGTAAAGATAGGTTGAAAAATGAAGGCCCTATCGTCTTAACGAGGCAAAATATAGCAATATAGCATTTTTAACTAAATCAAGGGCCATAACTCTGCTGTTACTTGGCCGATCTGACTGGTTTTCGAACTCATCCGAGCTTTCATTTATATTAACAACCTGTTAAAGTTTGGTAAAGATTGGATGAAAAATGAAGGCCCTATCGTCTTAACGAGACAAAAGTTAACAACGGACGGACGGACGACGGACGGACGACGGACAGACGACGGACAACTCGGCATCCCATAAGCTCTGCTGGCCTTCGGCCAGTTGAGCTAAAAAAAATAATTAAAAATTAAAAGAAAAAACAAGAAACAAGTTTGGTTTGAAAAATGAAGGTCCTCTCGTCTTAATGAGGCAAAATATAGCGTTTTGAACTAAATCAAGCGCCATAACTCCACTGCTACTGATCCGATATGTTTGGTTTTCGAACTTGTCCGAGCTTTCATTGATATTAACAATCTGATAAACTTTGGTAAAGATCGGATGAACAATGAAGCCCCTATCGTCTTAACGAGGCAAAATATAGCATTTTAACTAAATCAAGGGCCACAACTCCGCTGTTACCGGTCCGATATGGTTGGTTTTCGAACTTGTTCGAGCTTTCAATGACATTAACAATCTGATAAAGTTTGATAAAGATCGGATGAACAATGAAGCCCCTATCGTCTTAACGAGGCAAAATATAGCATTTTTAACAAAATCAAGGGCCATAACTCCGCTCTTACTATTCCGATATGGCTGGTTTTCGAACTTGTCCGAGTTTTCATTGATATTAACAATCTGATAAAGTTTGGTAAGGATTGGATGAACAATGAAGACCCTAGCGTCTTAACGAGGCAAAATATAGCATTTTTAACTAAATCAAGGGCCATAACTCCGCTGTTAGTAGTCCGATATGGCTGGTTTTCGAACTTGTCCGAGCTTTCATTGATATTAACAATGTGGTAAAGTTTGGTAAAGATATGATCAAAAACGAAGGCCCTATCATCTTAACGAGGCAAAATATAGCAATATAGCATTTTCAACTAAATCAAGGACCATAACTCTGGTGTAACTGGTCCGATCTGGCTGGTTTTCAAACTTGTCTGAGCTTTCATTGATATTAACAATGTGGTAAAGTTTGGTAAAGATAGGTTGAAAAATGAAGGCCCTATCGTCTTAACGAGGGAAAATATAGCAATATAGCTTTTTTAACTAAATCAAGGGCCATAACTCCGCTGTTACTTGGCCGATCTGACTGGTTTTCGAACTCATCCGAGCTTTCATTGATATTAACAACCTGTTAAAGTTTGGTAAAGATTGGATGAAAAATGAAGGCCCTATCGTCTTAACGAGACAAAAGTTAACAACGGACGGACGACGGACAGACGACGGACAGACGACGGACAACTCGGCATCCCATAAGCTCTGCTGGCCTTCGGCCAGTAGAGCTAAAAAAAATAATTAAAAATTAAAAATTAAAAAATTAAAAGAAACACAAGAAACAAGTTTGGTTTGAAAAATGAAGGTCCTCTCGCCTTAATGAGGCAAAATATAGCGTTTTGAACTAAATCAAGGGCCATAACTCCACTGCTACTGATCCGATATGTTTGGTTTTCGAACTTGTCCGAGCTTTCATTGATATTAACAATCTGATAAACTTTGGTAAAGATCGGATGAACAATGAAGCCCCTATCATCTCAATGAGGCAAAATATAGCATTTTTAACTAAATCAAGGGCCATAACTCCGCTGTTACTTGCTCGATATGGCTGGTTTTCAAACTCGTTCGAGCTTTCAATGATATTAACAAGCTGATAAAGTTTGGTAAAGATCGGATGAACAATGAAGCCCCTATCATTTTAACGAGGCAAAATATAGCATTTTTAACTAAATCAAGGGCCACAACTCCGCTGTTACTGGTTGGATATGGCTGGTTTTCGAACTTGTTCGAGCTTTAAACGACATTAACAATCTGATAAAGTTAACCAGTTTAATCTGCAAAGCAGTTCCATCAGAAATGAATAAGATTTGTTTTATTTCTTTCGAAGTTTAACTCTTTATTTTCATTTGTATAAAAAGCAAACTCATTTAAACTATGGTTCCCCATAAACTATGGTTCCCCATCAAATGGACTTACCGCACATGAAAATTTCATGAACTCAGATTAGGTCATGATACACCATTTATTGATGACACATATCGGTACATCTAGTTCACGCCATTATCTAAAGTAGTTCATTCAGATTGAATTAGTTCAGAGTTATGGTCTGTTAACAGACACTGATGATCTACTTCTTTATATGCAACCCTTGAACAAGTCAAGATATGGACTGGAGATGAAAACTGCACATCCATGACAACACAGAAACCGCATGAACTCGACAAGTTTCACATATACAAATATTGGCATAAGACACACTAGTGATGATACATATTAACACACAACTAATTTTACTCTAATATATGCCAATTGAGATAAAAGACAATATGATACTATTAGCAAACTGAAATTCAATTATTATTTTTCAATAATTAAGGCCTAAAAGGTCATAACTTTGTAACAATGAATTCATAATATTGGCATATAAGGAAAAGGCAGGAACAGCAATTTGCATTCAATGCTGATTATTATTATATTCAAGTCATCCAACATATTTATGGAACAAACTTTTTTAAACAAAATTTGGTTCAGTTCAGACAAACCATTTACTTAGGTTATGACACATTTATAACATCTGCTTGTTTTACTTAAACAAGCGCAATAACTCTCTTTTGCATGCATTAATTTTGCCCATTGCTGAACTTATCTAAGATATTCATGAAACAAACCACTTTCAAAATTATAATTAAGTTCTTAACTTCTTGTGTAAACAAGCTGAAATTTTGCTTATTTTGACATAATCAAGAGCAAGAACTCTCTAAAGCAGGAATTGTTTGCTAATTGTAGAACTTATCCAAGATCTTATGAAAACAAACCCTAAAATCCAATGTGGTAAAAATCCAAAGCCATTTATTTAAGTTATCATATTACGAGACACGAAAATTCCACTCGTATGCCCCATTGATGAGTGCTCATTGATGCAGGACGAGTAGAAATTCAGTTTGTTTTGTTTGTCAAATTTGATGTAGAAGCACTCGAGCAGATGTTTTGATTTTGCATTGAGTTTAGAAAACTCCACTGATGTACACTGTAAGGCATAACAGTATGAGTATTGCACACATTATTTAATCGCTCTAGTCTATTAACTTAAAACGACGCTTGCCACTGTTCAGCAACAACAAAATCAACGATTTAATGCTTGATTATGTTTAAATAAAAGTGACTGCGTCAATATGTAAGTTAATTTTACTAGATCTATTTTTTTATATTAGATCTACTTGCGGTGATTTTCACTTGAAAGCAGTCCAATTTCATTGAAAATACAATATGACAAAAGGACTAAGAAAGCTGGCTAAGAGCTGACCATCCTACTTAATAGTAATACATGTCTGAGATTGTGTGAACTGTGTCATTGCTTTTTGTTCAAATTGTATTTAACAACCTACTGCGCCATTTAAGTCTCAATTACACTTATTAATAATGAAATTTACCTGAAACAATAGCTTTATGAAGTATTAAATAAGTATTCGCCTACATTTTTATCCTTAAATTGTTTTTGCAAAACCAAAGGCGGTAAGTGAAATATCCTTTCTTTTGCTTAAAAGCACAAACGTAAACCTTTTTTGTTCTTTGTAAACAAAATGAAGCACGTACTATACTGTAGACGTAATAGTACGTCACCATTATGACAATTTTCAATGCTAATTACGTCAGTCAGTGACGTTAGACGCAATTTAAATTTCAAGAGGGGATGTAGAGAGTGGTGACTTGGGAACAAGGTATTAAACGAACTGCTTATTTCAAATGACACATCAGCAATGATTTGTTTGTTTGTTTGTATGGTGTTTTACGTCATTCTCAACACATGTAAGGTTATATATGCCGGTCGATTTTTTGTGGTGGAGGCAGACCACCCATTTTTCCTGGGTAGAACCAGTACTGTATACCTCCCGCCATCAGTAAGAATCAACACTTCCTCACAAGTCGAGCTCCCAGTGGGATTTGAACAAGGGTCAAAGGGAGAGTCAAAGGTTTACAACAAAATTAACAATTCGGCCACGGAGGCGCCGAGTAGAAATTCAGATAAATTCTTTAACAATTTATCAATTTGATCATGAATTCAAATATTACATAGGACAAGTAACCCAGAAGCAATTTTCCTGCCCTGATTTCAAGAAGAGGTATTGGACAGACAATGCACCTTCGCATTATAAGCTAATGTCTTGATAAGGTTTAGTGGAGTTATAAGTATTGCTAAAATATGTTAATTAATATATATTTTGTTTGATACATTTAAGAAGTTATCAACAAATTATATTTCTAATCAGTATAGGGCTTAAACATAAAACAAGACAAAAAAAGAAATATCACTGTAAGTGATAAATGCCACCAAAGTGTCCTTTGACCTCTAAGTATGACCTTGACCTTGGATCCATGGACCTGGGTTTTGTGCACATTACGTCGTTTGGTTGTGGTGAGCACTTGTGCCAAGTTATTTGAAAATCTGTCCAGGCATGCAAAAGTTATTGACCGGACACAATTTGACCTTTGACCTCTAAGTGTGACCTTGACCTTGGGGCCACAGACCTGGATTTTGTGCGCAACACATCGTCTTGTTGTGGTGAGCACTCGTGCCAAGTTATTTGAAAATCCGTCCATGAATGCCAGAGTTATTGACCGGACACAATTTGACTTTTGACCTCCAAGTGTGACCTTGACCTTGAAGACCTGGGTTTTGCGCGCGACAACACATCGTCTTGTTATGGTGATCACTTATGCCAAGTTATTTAAAAATTCCTGCAGGGGTTTTGAAGGTACAGTCCGGACACGAATGCGGAATGACGGACAGACAGACTGAAACCTGTTTTTGACCTATGAACTTAAAGTGTGATCTTGACCTTTGAGGTACGGACCTGGGTTTTGCGCGCGACACATCGTCTTGTTATGGTGATCACTTGTGCCAAGTTAATCAAAAATCCATGCAGGAGTTCTGAAGGTACAGTTCGGACACGAAAAGCGGAATGACGGAAAGAATCCGGACGGTGCGATTACTATATGCTCCCGAAAAAATTTCGGGGGCATAAAAATCAAAAAAAAAATCAATAATTACTTTTTGCCAACATCTTTTAATCAATTTGAATAACATTTACAACTGACAAAGGAATATAATTATATAGGCTCCACAGCATTAAACGTGAAGGACATTATTCAATAATTGTTCTGATGACGTAAACCATTTAGTGCTTGCCCTACTCTTTCCTCCAATCAGACGGTGAGGAATTAAAAAAAAAATGGCAAACTTATTCATGTAAATTTCTAATGATCACCAATTTTAACCATTTAATCATTAAGTAAGCACTTACTAAATGCCACGCGCTTGTTTGGACACAAGGAGGCGGATTTAGAAGAAGCGCAACGTGTTAAGAGGCGTGGTTTCGTAGAAGCGCGGGGAAAAAGTAGGACAAACACTAAGTCAGTCAGAGGCTAAGAAGTGAAATTTTAACAATTAAGAAACCCCGGTCAGTCGCTGCGTTCCTGCTCTTAGGGTTTCTTAATTGTTAAAATTTCACTTCATAGCCTCTAACTAATACTTAATAGGCAAAAAATTTATCAGGAAAACATGTTTTCTCATTGCCAGATTTATTATGCAAATACTGACGAGTTTATAATATATGCATTGTATATACAAATATTCATCTAGGAATTGATTCGCATTTTTTCGCTGTTCGAGCTGTTTTAAATGCCGGTAGTAAATGGCCAATTCCATGAAACAAGCACTATTGTAAATTTGCAAAACTGCATGAATGCTGAAAAAAATGTGGATCAATTCTCATATTTACATCATTTTCCCGTTGCTATAGTAACAGCAATAACCAGCCTGGGAAGAATGATAATAAAAAACGTGTCAGGGAGACGGTGTATTTTAGAAAGTGGAATATCTATTTTCTAATGAGACACACCAGATGTGTGTGCAGTGCATGCACCTCCTTGGAAAAGGAAGGTGGAATAGCCATTTTCTATAGAGATACACTGGCTGCATGAGCAGTTGAGCACAGTAGTCCCGTCCACTTGAAAAGTAAAGTTTATCGTAAATTAAATGCTATTTTGCTTCATTAGAAAGTAGATCTACCAAGTGAATGAAAATATTTGTTTAGAGATTGCACATTCATTATACAGAATATGGTACATGTTTAATGTTAGCTAGCGCTGTTCCGATTAACCGAGTTACTTGAGTATCATTGAATATTCGAGTATGGATTTTCAAGATAAAACATACAGCAATCCTAAATAATTAATACCTATTACAAAAAGTTTGATTATATACCAGTAAGACCTAAGCTAGGCTAAGGTTTAAAATGTAAGATTTCCTTTAGTCAATGAGAATGCAGCAGCCATTATATACAAAAGTGTGACGTACATATGAACTGACAAGGGCACTACCATATGCCCCCGATCCCCACCTTTCCTCTTATATGGTATTGCAAGGGCATGAGAAGACATAAGTACTCCAGACTTAACCTTCTAACTTCCTGGCAAGAACAATATAGTATTATCCTTAACTGTGTTTAATATGAAATACATACCACTTGTGTGACCTGGTGTGCTTCTGACCTCTATTTCAAATTTTCCAAACTTAATTTTGTCACCATCCTTGATCTTGACGTCAGCCATGGCCTTGCTGGACTCACTGATGACACTCCTGCATGTAGGGATCTTCTGCTTAATGACTCCCGTCCCTGTTATGTGGTCTGCATGCATGTGCGTGTTCACTGAAAACACACGTGTTTATTAACCCTTAACCCTGCGAGTAACTCGCAAGATGGATCAGGGTTTACAATGTTCGGCTGAGTCATTTCCCCAAAAACACCCCTTTGTCACATATATGGAATGGTCTTAATTCAAAAAAAGAACAGTCCATTATATATATGTAGTGGGTTAAGAGTTAAATCAGTTTTAGTGTTCCCAGGATATGTTATTCACTCTGTGCTAACGTTGTTGGCATAATGTTTTAAATAATTCTTACTCTGAAGTATAATTTAGACAATACAATATCAATCATTGATTGGGTTTTACAACTCTGTTCCGTCTTCTTTACTTCAATATTCGTGTCTGGTCAACTTTTTACATGTACATCTAATATAAGAAGAGCCAAAGAATTAAATCAGACACATACATAGTATTACATAATTATGTGCCTTTTTTTTTTAAAACAGAACTATAAAATATCCTTTCCTGGGGATCTATTTTTCAGTAACAGCAGCCATTTTGGATAATGGGTGCGATAAAAATGATCTGAATGAGAACTACCCATGAAATAATCATGACAATGTTCACAGTTTAAATGACCCTTTATTGATATACATCATCTATCTTTAATAACAGTGGTCATTTTGGTAGAGGAGTCGTGACAAAAACAAATATATACAATCAAACCACTCAAGTAACTTTGTGGCCAAGTTGCATTGTGCAATTTCAGAGGACATGATCAGTTTCATATCTATATACCTATATGGCCGTGGCATTTGACCATATTTTACATCAGTTATATATAGCCCAAATATAGTACAACCTAATACAAGTTCATTGTCATCATTTTTGGACATACATTGTACATAATATTACCGACATAACTACCAACATTGACCTCCATGATAAACTGATAGCAACTCAGCAGAATCTAGAAAACTAGATATGCCTGAAATAAATCTTGAAAGGTGATAACCGCAAATCTAAAAGCTATCCCCGCGAACAACAGCCACATTTTACAACCACATTTTTAAACCTACTGATGACACTGTATACGTATAACTTACATATTTTGAGAATTCCAACTATAGACAAACTATAACTGGCTTTAACCAGCCAGGCTAAACACCAAAACTGGAGCTTTGAATTAAGAGTTACCAACTCATAATTTATTTTACGCATATTCAATCAGGGGTATTTTAGGAACCCTTGAAAAAAACTATACTTTTAATAGGTACATATACATTCTACTGAGAGAAAAAAGTTTAGCAAGTTTTTTAGATGAAATGATTCTGTATACAAAATATACTGACATTTTGGGACTTTACGGG
Organism: Cyrtodaria siliqua; assembly: GCA_037043455.1. Taxonomy (NCBI): domain Eukaryota; kingdom Metazoa; phylum Mollusca; class Bivalvia; order Adapedonta; family Hiatellidae; genus Cyrtodaria; species Cyrtodaria siliqua. The sequence goes on from JAWPHD010000916.1 coordinate 351,792, forward strand.
CTTGACCCCTACGTTCATTATTTGTTACGCCATTAAGAAGTTCGACTGTTATTGATGTGTGTTTAACAAAATATTGTTTACAACCAAAAATGTATTATTTCCAGGGTGCAACAAAACCTTGCTAAACTTTAATCCCTCAGTATAATATATGACCTGAACAACTGGACTGAGTTTTGATAAATATTTTGGTAGCGTAATTTTTCTGTTATTTGGCAGATTAGTTTCTTTAACGGTTTGAAGTGGTTTGAGGCTATTCTTTAATACATAATATAAATAAGTAACATTTTGATAACCACTGAGGTAGTTCTGAAGTGTTTTCCTACCGACAGTATACATGCAATGTCTAATGACAAAATGTGGGTCATAACACTGACCTTATATTGTAACAAATTGAGACAAATACCTCCATACACCAAGTTAAGGCCCATATCCTGGACAAGCTTGACATCTCTGCCAGCAGTCTCTATAACAGGATCTATAAGGATGGCTTCTTTAGACTCGGGATCTGCCAGCAGATACGTGTAGGTGAACGATTTATACTCCAACAACTGAAATATCACATCAATAGACTTTCTACCTATTTAAAGAAACTAACACGCCAAACGATGACAAAATTACACTACAACATATAATAATGTATATGTGCAATTTAAAACATAACCTCGCATGTGTTGAAAATGACGTAAAACATCATACAAACAAACAAACAATAAAACATAGGTTTATTCGCGGGTTTTTAAAATAGCCGTAACTCTTAATTTGACACTCCAATTTTGGGGTTTGGTCTGGCTGGTTAAAGCTGTTATATTGTATCTATAGAGTGTGGATTCTCGAATATGTAAGTAATATATATACCTCGTTGTCAGTAAGTTTAGAAGCGGTGTACATCTGTTGTTGAATGTGCCTGTTGATGGTGGGATAGGGACTTTAAATTATAAGTACTGTGAACCAAAAGAAATGAAATGAAATGGGGTTTTACGTCCTGTTAACACATCATCATATTGAGACAACAACCTCAGAGGTAGATAGAAGGATGAAGTTTCCTATCAAACATAACTTCGCCAGCGTGTGAACCCACGTGCACTAGAAATCTGTAAATCTTAAAGTTCGGAGTTACCGTACTGGACACATGTAACAACATTTCTTTGGGTAAGATGAATATGTGTGTGAAGTTTCATGAACACAGGTCAAATACTTTTCAAGTAATGGTCAGTAATATCAGTGTTTTTTATCCCTTTGGGAATGGTAACGGTACTCATTCAATTGCAGGGTCCGACAAATCTAGGAATGTGTGAGGCAGTCTCATTCTTCATTGGGTTAGTGTCGGGGGAGGGGGAGGGGTATTTTGAGTTTTTAAATAATTATTTGAGTTATCTGGGGAACGAGACCAGTCTTCCATTCTTTCCTTGTGGACGCGTGGATTTAAATCTTATCTCTAATAATTAGTTGTAAAAACAGTGGTGTTGATTAGAGCTAAAATCACTATCAAACAAAAGCAATATTGTATATATTAAATACTGTGCAAACACATTACCATTTATACATTCTCTTCTAGTATTTCATTACCCTCCCCTATAAGTATATATTTTCCGCCTATTTCTCTTTAAAGTTCTCCTCTAAAATATTTAGCAAAAAAACAAAACACAAGAAATGTGTCCATGTGACACGGATGCCCCCACTGAAAACAATCAGTGTAAAACGTAAAATTTGACGAAAAAGGGGCCGTAACTCTGGTAACATTGGGTTGATTCTGACGCCGAATCGATACGCACCTTTTTATATCATAGGTAAGCATTTTGTAAAGTTCGAAAAGAAACGGAGGAGATAGTCATCAAGATATTTTAACGTAAAATTTGACGAAAAAGCGGCCATAACTCTGGTAATACCGAGTCGATTTTGATGCCAAAATGATAGGCACATCTTGATATCATAGGTAAGCAATCTGTACAGTTTCGAAGCAAACTGGATTATGTCAGAGAGGTCTGCTTCCTTCCGTAGGAATATCTGTCTGCATACTTCTGGCTGATATAGTTGTATCAAGCAAGACAATGTTGTGGTCAGTGTTACCTATGGATGGTATCAAGTACATTTTGTTACTTGTTGGAAAGCCCACTATCTGTTCTAGGCTGTTGTCTGCAATTATGTCAAGGAAGGTCTTGATTGGTTGATTGGATAAATATGTTGAAAGGACATTTTTTCTTAACTCAGTGTCAATAACCAGGCCCACATATTTCAACTATCTTAAAAGGTTATCACAAGTTCCCAACACCAGGTAATATAAGGTCATAAAATCAACAAATGAACCATTTTTTGACCCGAGTAATGTAATTGGTTTAACTGATTACATATAACTGATTACATATAACTGATTGCAGATGACCTTAAAATACTCTCAGAAAGAAATTCAGGTCTCCAAAATAGTTTCCAAAATAGCTTAAACTAGAAAATATGTCCTTGGTTCACAGATGCGCTGCTCAAGCGCTGTCAGTCACATAATTTACCCCCACCCCCAATAAAGTCTGTAAGCATGTATGTCAAGGTCATTCTCATTGAACTTTTATTCTCATTGACCTTTTAGTATAAACATCAATGTTAGTGGGTATGTATTTATGTAATTCTATGTCAAGGTCATTCTCATTGATTAGTAGGAACATCAATGATGACCATCTCGATGTATAAATCAACCAACTCGATGACACAATACTCTATCTATTACTTGTACACCAAACAATAAAAGTTGTTCAAAATATTATATAGCTTGTATTTACTTATCTTTAGTAGCTATGTTCTAGGGTTTATATGTAAGAACTGGGCATTTACCCCTTGTTTATAGCTGTGATACTAATTAATAATAGACCGGATAGACGGGACTGCCCGGTTCACGTCCCCATCTGATGGACGAGGCTAAGGGTAAGTGTCTTGCCCAAGAACACACCAATAAAACTCAGTGGCACCACGGAGGATTGAACCCGGGCCTCCGGTTACATATCTGCCGCCCTACCGACTGTGCCACGCCAGCCGGCTCATATAAAGATAAAGTATGAAATTAGATGACAGGGTTTCAGATTTTAAATTAAAACAAATGAATGAGTGATTTCACCAATTCGAATAAGTGAATTATTAGTACAACCCTGAATTAAAAACCCAAACTGCACCCCTTATATAGTGACATTGTCATACTGTGCAACTTCGATATAGAAATTGCAGTACATAATCAACATTTTAACTGAAAAAAACTAAGTAAAAATGGGAAATAATTTAGGTAAAATACAATATGGTTCTGTCACATAACATTGTGTAATGATCATGAAATGTGTGCCAAGTTTCAAAGTTTTCCAACATGAATTTGTTTGTGAGAAACTTTAACCAAGACAACAAATGCGTAGACGGCTTTGCAATCTGGCTCATAAAATATTTCTAACGGTTTTATAGACTGTGCTAGATCAAAACCTGGTGGGACTTGAAACACATTGAAACCACAGGCCTACAGCCCTTGGTATAAATGTTCCTCAAGTTCCACCAACCAGGTATTGCCCTGGGACAATATAAACCCACCGGAATAATTTTATTTCTTAAATCTAAAATGGTTATTAAAATACTCAAGGTTGACTGGTTATTGGGGAGGTCTTAAAAAGCCATACAATACCTCCGACATCATGTACGTCAACCGTTAAGACGTCATTTTAAATACCAGAAAACATGTTAACCGTTGAGATGTCCTTTTAAACGTCGGATGCAAAACAACAATGCAATGAAATACGTTATTTTAAGCGATGCTATGTTCCAACAACACATTTGGTTTAAACGTATTTTATTTTTTCAATGGTTTACAACATTTCATAATTATATACATTGTATTAATTAATCAAGCATATTAAAAAGGCACTACCTATATCTACGCGATTTTTAATGTAAAATATTAAATACTCAATATTACTGCATTTATATGTATACAAAGCTATTTTATGAGTATTTTAAGAAGAAACATGGTTCATATTCCAGTTCTGTAAATTATTAATTATGATCAAAACAATATCTTGAATAAAATGCTGCCCAGCCGTTTATTCCTGCCGGAGAACTACGAGTTTTTACGATTTTCTCGGACATGCGCAATGCGATTGCAAACTATTCGGCGCAGTTCCGATAGCAAACGAATCGATCGGAACTCTTCGCTAATCAGACGAGGTAGTTCCGATTGTAAACGAATAAGATCGGAAGATCTCTGCAATCGGCTTGTCTAAAACAATTACGAATACAATGACAAAAATCCGACCTTTTCAATCCTGTTTTTCCCCAGCAAAACGCATATTACATTGGGTGAAATTATTGCCATTTACCTTTTTCATAGTCCTCTTTATAATTAAGTAAAGTTTATATCAATTGGTGGACAAAAAGATATAGGTAGAGCCTCTTTAAAGGATTAGAACCAGCAAACTGCTTATAGAATTCTTCTCCTAAAACAACACATTTAAATAGGAGGAAGCTGTATATTCTTCTCGTTTGATGTTGAGAGATAGGCATAAAATGTAAGTTGTGAGAATTTGTATTTTGTCCACTCTCTCGACAAAAGTGTATCATGATACATAAAAATCCATGTCCAATAATAAATAAAATATTTCCAGCAGGTTTATATTATATTGTACATCAAAACCTGGTGTTTGCTACTTGAAACACATCGAAACCGTGGGCCTGCAGCCCTTAATTGGTATCAATGAACTTCAAGACCCGCTCACCAGGTATTGATTTGGAACAATATAAACCCGCTGGAAATATTTTATTTCTTAAACACTTAATAGTCTCTGACCCTAAAAGCCTTCTTTTTTTTTTGCGTCTTTATAGGATCTTAAACTCACCCCCATTCAAAATAAGATAAATGGAACTTAAGTTATGAATTATTCTTAATTTCACCTTGTGCTCGCCTAATTAAAATAACTTGTTTCATAAATCTTACATGAAGTGGGAACTTGTTTAAGATCCAATATACTTTAACTTATCACATACTTACTAACAAATATAAAAATGTTGCATGTACAATTCGTCAATTCAGGGCTGATATATGACACGTTTTTAAGTAAAATCCACAAAAATGGAAGAGAAAATATTTAAAGGGGCTGGCCCTTTTTTTCAGCCCCTTTTTTTTCTCAGTAAAAGTCAGTTAAACTCTTGAAATACTCTTAACGCATTAAAATAGAAGAAAAAACTTTTAAGGAGCTAGCCCCTTATAATTTTTTTTTTTTAATAAGTCTTGTATAAGATTCTAAAACAAAAAAAGTAAACAGGTTTTAAAGGCAGTGGCTGCCCCTTTTTTTAACAAACACAAATAGAAGAAAATACTTTTTAGGGCGGCCCCTTTTATTATTTGCTTTTGTCAGTATTAAAAAATTCTAAAACATAAAACATAGAAGAAAAAATTGTTTAAAATTGGAATTCCTTGAAACAGAATAGGATGGGCATTTTTCATGTCTGTCTGTTTGTCTGTCCATCTCAGTATCAGTCCAAAGGGCAAAGCTTTAGGTTGATATGAAGGTCTCAGCCGCTAGGCCAGCCTACAGGGTGTGCTATGAAATGTCCATTCATTATTCATTAAAAAAGAATTATTAGGAGTTTATAAATTGTAATATATTTAAACAACAGGAGTTTATAAATTGTAATATATTTCAACAACAGGAGTTTATAAATTGTAATTTATTTCAACAACTGCATCGTTTGTTGCATGGTTTGATTACAAGGTAATAATCAAATGATGCAATTTCCTGTGCTTAAGTCTATTTATTATTTGTGTATATAAACATGACATCTTTATTAGAATCATTGATAATTGAATTAAACTCTGAATATATCCTAGGCCAGGGAATGGTCCATATTTTAACATGTCACACTTCTATCCATACACTTCAATGTATATTTTACAATAAAAGTGACCCGATCTGATCCGTACTTGAACTTACATACCTGTCTAAATATATAATCCTTGTCTTTGCCTGCAAACGCTGACATTTTTCTTGAATTCTCGGCAAACTGATTGTACATGGCACTTTGATTCTGTCTGCAGCAAAGAAAATGGTGCCCTCGTTTCTGAATTTTCGCCTGGGACGTAAGTTTAACTGACCAGGTGAGTATCGATTCGGAAAGAGATTTTCCAATCAATGCGCAATGTTTCGCGGTGTATTGGAGACAAGGCATTTTTATATATATAATTCCTGCTTCAGTGATCTCACGACTTAACTACTAACGTTAGTAGGTATATTTGATATACGTAATGAAAACATAAACAAACTTGATTATCAGTCAGTAGGCAATTGCGCATGTCGGTCAAGGTTGGAGGTGTGTACGATTTCGTACGATTTACAGCACAGTGCGAAACATGGAGTGGAGCAATAGGTAGTGTTGGAGGGTATCAGAGGTTTCGTCTACATACAATAAATACTGAAAAGGTGTTCCCTTGGAAGCAACAAACACATTCAAGAGAGAAAAGTAGCAGACTCGGTTTTATCACAGACATGTTATTAGGTCTGTGGTTTTATTGAGTCTGTTCATGAGAGGTTTAACTGCACTACCGACCCTCCCTCACGTGTACATAGTTCACAATGTGCGAGTATGCTCCAGAGGAGTCCTGCACAGTAACGGAAGAAGAAGAAGAGGTAATTAATAGATGCAACACCTCTCAAGCCTCCTATTTTCACGGCAGCCGCGTTTCCGAGGAAGTGTTTACGGGCTCTATGCACTGATTAACACAGACATTCAGCGAGATCTTTAATGTGACAGGGTATAATTGCTCTCCCAGCACACGGGACCGACGGCTTTACATCCCCTCAGAAGGATGGCATACTTTCACAGTACCTTGCCCCTGGGACGATAATTAAACATATAAAGCTCTGCTTGCCCATGTAAGATACTGCGGGAATGCGTTTGAAAAACCCGGGACGTGACCCCACCGGGAATCGAACCCGTGAATTCTGGGACGAGAGTTATTAAGTATGCTAGTCACTCGGCCACCGCAGCTCCTTAACTAGCACCGGCTTAAGCAATATTCTACTTTAAAGCAACACATAATGGGCCTGATGATCCCAAAGGACCAGTAAATAATAACACTACTGATTTGTAGTCGGGGCGACTTTTAACGGCCTCCCCACAGCACTATACAAATGCTAGTGTGAACGTCAATAAATACTGAAAAGGTGATCCCTTGGAAGCAACAAACACATACAAGAGAGAAAAGTAGCAGACTCGGTTTTATTGAGTCTGTTCATGAGAGGTATAAGATGCAACACCTCTCACACCTCCTACCACCGGCTTAAGCGATATTATACTTTTGGGAGTGGTATATTAAAAGCGTTGTGTTCGGTTCTTACCTAGTCTATTCTATTCTATTCTGTTCATTCAACAGAGAAGCGCAAAGGACCGTAACACAGTCTAGTTCTTACCTTTATTATCACTGATCAACAACAAATATGAGAAGTGACGTTAATGGAATCTACGTCACGTCCAATGTACAGCGCGTCAACGTCACGTACAATACAGCGCGTAATACAAAGTGATCACAACATTCTCCGGGCCTCGAAAAGTTAATATAGTCCGTTAAATCACTGAAACAGTCACTGAATGTCTCTTATATCACTTCCAATGGATATAGTTTCACGAGTGGTCTTGATGTAAGTCCACTGGTAGTACGGATCATGGTAACCCTGCAATCATGAGTGTGAATTCGGGGACCAGTAGACTATACTGCGTACAGGGTACCAGTCTACTTTGGTCCTGCCGAATACACAAAGGTATTAGGTTGACCTGAAAAATAAATTGGAAACCGATTACCGAAGGAGGGTTGTTGGACTAGGATCATGGCTGCTCGTGTCAGTCCATCGCAGGCCTGCCAAAACTTGTCAACAAAAAATCCTGAGATTTTACTTGATTTTCGCACTATTTTTTTAATCGCAAATTTAAATTATTTATGCAATTAATACAAGTTGATGCATTGTTTGATAGTTATAGAAAATAATAAATTAACATAGTAGTCTCTTATATTGTTTTTAGAATGGCATAGTTAAAATCATATGTAATGTTTTATTGTATATAATACTGTACTATGACGAGACTTTAATAAACTATAAAAAAAAAACAAGTAGTAATTGGATTAGGAAGACTTGGCTTAGTTTTTACCACAACTGTTTTTTTATGAAAGTTCACTTACTTTTCTACAGAGATGTGTGCTAAAATGCAAATACAAAGTCAACTCTTATACAAGTTATAATCATCGTACACAGCAGCAGCTGTTATAGGGGTACTACACACAAGGAGTAGCAAAGTTCCTAACACTTGCTATTTCAGTTAGGTTGACCAATTAAAGCAATCACAGATATTGCTGCATTACGCATGTCGTTATGCCACTGAAGGAACTAATTATGTCCTTAGGTGTTAATTGTTTATTCAGTCGGTGCATTACACGGATGACCCCCACTGATTCGACACTTGTATATATTCCTCTGACTAGGGAGCGTAACATGACCAATTCGGGAAATAGTTGATAAACTGTGAAAGTATAGCTGTTAAATCATGAACATTTTGTTTTGATGAAAAATCCGGAGATTGTACACTTAAATCCGGAGAGAGACTGAAATATCCGGAGATTTGGTAGGCCTGCCATCGTTCCCGATGATAAGCTCTGTAACAACTCCAATCTTCCAGCGTAGCCTTGGTGTTATATCATCGTGGACTTGGACGACGTCACCGATTTTGATCGTCTGCTGATTGTAACCGGTCGACTGATGGTGCTCTCGTAGACTTGTGAGGTACTCCCGTTTCCAGCGCTCCCGGAAATGGCTGATCAACGTCGCCTGGGCTCTGGCGCGTTTCGAGACGTCTGAACGGCCGCCCAGATCTGGAGTAGCAGCGTCCGGAACATCTCTGTATGGTAGACTGGTTACTCTGCGCTCATAAAGTAGATGTGCTTGTGTAAGAGGTTCTGGATCACCTGCATCGGAACTTGAAGTGACCTACGTTAGCTGTCGATCGTTCATGATTGCTTCGATTTCAGTCACGACTGTCTGCAATGTCTCGTAGCTGACGAAAGCTCGTCCTAATATCTTCTTGATTGTAGTCTTCGTTAGACCGATCAGACGTTCCCACCAGCCACCAAACCACGGAGCTCGTTTCGGTATGAGCTTCCATTGGGTACCATGGTTACTGAGTGCTTCTCGAATTATCGTTGACTGGAACAGTAGTCGAAGTTGGGTTGAAGCAGCGTTGAACGTCGTTGCGTTGTCCGATATCATGATGCGCGGTAATGACTTACGGCTGGAAAATCGTCTGAACGCCAGCATGAAGGATTCTTCGGACAGATCAGGTACAACTTCAAGGTGAACTGCTCTGGTTGATGCACAAGTAAACAGACGGATGTATACCTTCGTTTCACTTCCGGTTCTATTCAGTATGTATAGGGCCCCAGTGAAGTCGACTCCAGTGACGGTGAACGGTATAGCGTCCTCTACTCTGTTCTTTGGCAGCGGTGGTGGATCAGGAGCAGGATATGATCTGCCACTGGTTTTCCGGCAAATGACGCACTTCCGGAGTACAGACTGGACATACCGGCGTATAGTAGGAATCCAGTACTTCTGGCGTAGATGTGTAACGGTAGATCTCACTCTGGCATGTAGTTGAGTAACGTGGGCATCGAGTACTATTAGGCGAGTTAAGGAATGTCTCAAAGGTAGGAGGTATGGAAATTTTGCTAATTCATCAAGTGGTGCATTGTGAATTCTCCCGCCACAGCGAATGTCCCCAGGGTCATCAATAAACAACATGAGCTGCTTGACAAGTGGTAAGCGTCTTCCGTTGGACTTCATGCTCTCAATCTCGTCATGGTATGTTGTGGTTTGGCAGCTACGGAGCCACATCTTCTCTGTAACGTGTAGTTTCTGTACGGTCAAAGGTTCGAGTCTTCGTGATGTTCTGCCATTTTTGCAGTTGTATATAAATCTCAGTACGTATGCAGTAACTCTGAGCAACTTCCTGTACCGGCTGAACCTCTGGATGTGAAGTACGTTGTGAATTGCCGATATGAATGTCGGCTGTGTAGTAGTGGGTGGGACATACGGGTGGTGTTCTTGGCAATCTTCAGTCATCGTTGTAAGCCTTGATACATCGTTGTACTACCAATATGGCCACTTGGAATTATCATTCAGCCAATCAGGTGCTCTCATCCAAAGATTGCTTTTCTTGAACTGTGATGAAGTGTTTCCACGTGTAAGTAAGTGTGCGGGATTTTCGGCTGTAGGGCAGTATCTCCACTTCCGCTACTCCGCCAAGTCATGTATTTCCTTTACTCGGTTTGCAACAAATGTTTTCAGTGGATTTGATGTGTGTAACCAATGGAGAACAATCTGGCTATCTGACCATAGGTATACCGTTTTCACACTGATGGACTGCTGTACATGTCTGGCAAGTCGAGCACCCAGGACGGCGGCCATCAGTTCCAATCTGGGTAGTGCAAGTTCCTTCAGTGGAGCCACGCGGGTCTTCGCCATAACTAATGCAGAGATGTTGTTTACAAGTAAGCTGTAGCGCCGTATGTCCGGACACTTGCGTCAGCAAACACGTGGAGAACTGATTCGTCTGTTGCACTACATATGTCGTTTGATGTCGATGAATATCGGAAGTAGTGTCTCTGGAATCTATATGAATAAATACTGATAAAGGTGATCCTTTGGGAGCAAAAAACACAATTAAGAGAATAAAGCAGCAGACTCGGTTTTATTAAGTATGTTCATGAGAAGTAATGAAAGAAGCAATACCTCTCACGCCCCCTAGCACCGGCTTAAGCGGTATTCTACTTCAAAGCCACCTATATTGGGCTCGTTGGTCCCAAAGTACCACTAAAGACGGGTTCAAGTCGTCTGCAAGTTCGCGCCATCCAAAGGAGCAACAAACACAATTAGGAGAATAAAGCAGCAGACTCGGTTTTATTGGGTCTGTTCATGAAAAGTAATGAAAGAAGCAACACCTCTCACGCCACCTAGCACCGGCTTAAGCGGTATTCTACTTCAAAGCCACCTATATTGGGCTCGTTGATCCCAAATGACCAGTAAAAATAACACTACTGATTCGTAGCACAGGGAGACTTTTTACAGCCGCCACACTGCACTAAACGAACGCTAGTGTGAATGTTAATAAATACTAATAAAAGTGATCCCTTGGGAGCAACAAACACATTTAAGAGAATAAAGCAGCAGACTCGGTTTTATTGAGTCTGTTCATGAGAAGTAATGAAAGAAGCAACACCTCTCACGCCCCCTAGCACCGGCTTAAGCGGTATTCTAATTCAAAGCCACATATATTGGGATCGTTGGTCCCAAAGGACCAGTAAAAATAACATTACTGATTCGTAGCACGGGGAGACTTTTTACAGCCTCCACGCTGCACTAAACGGATGACTGATACCTACAAGTCCAGGGATGAAGGTTGTGTCACCAACATGTTAAAGAACTTCCAACTCCCGCCACTACAAGACAGACGGCGACATCAGAGGCTGACACTCCTGTACAAGGTGGTGGAGGGGTACGTGCCGGCCATCAATATAGAGCACTATCTCAAAAGGCAGAGATCAAAACGAACCGTCAGGGCAAAACAATACCAAGACTTTGTCACAAGAAATATATTAGAAAATCAGGGGTAAACAATACAAAAGGTTTTGAACCTATCAGGGCAAATAGTGACAATTATAAACATTCTTTCTTTGTTAGAACAGTCTACCACTGGAACAAATTGGACAATAACACAGTCTTGTCCAAGAGCATTGATTGCTTTTGACATAGATCTACATACACCTGTATATCCATGCTTTAGAGCAGCATTGACAAAACCTCAGTGAACCAGCATTTTTTCATGCGCAATCCAAACCCGTTGAATATAAGCCAGTGTTGGTTACTTCAATGTATTCTACCGATACAGATACAGATACTGTATTCCCCGCTCCATTACTGTACATTTTGGTACATTATTAACTGGTCAACTCGTACTTAAGTCAACTCGTATTTTGGTCAACTCGTACTTATTTAAATTTTCAAATGGTCAACTCGTACTCATCTCGTACTCACTATTTATTTCTTATTTTAAGATAATTAAATGTGTATTTGTTACGTAGTATATCGATAAGTTATGCATAATACATAAATGATACATATTTTTAAGCATAGAATTACAAAATATATGAGTACCAGTTGACCAAAATGATGTTTACATTCATTCGTATATGGGAGTAATTCATGATTTCATTATTTACTTAGTGGTGATTATAAAGAAAACAAGATTTGTTACTAATTAATTTTTTAATATTGTACAGTTTCCTCTGCTGTCCTAAAAAATAATAACGTTTGTTTGCATGTTTACACGTTTAAGCTACTACAGCATGCATATTAAATACATGTACACACATGTGCATCAAGTTAAACAAAATGCTCTGTCATTCTAATAATAATCGTAATAGAGTACGTATGCAAAGCATTACAGGACAATATCATTACCTTAATCGTGTACGTATAACCATGCGAGTCCGACACTATGTCTTTCTTTCGATGGTATGCTGTCTCCGACGAACCTCGAGCCCACAAGAAACACAAAACGCGGACATAACTAATACACACAAATCATTTAGAAATAAAAAATAACACTGTATAATTTAAATTCCAAAATCGGTTAACATAACACAATTACATGATTTTGTTATATTGTCTGTCATGTTATTTTGATGTCTGTATTTGTACCACAAGGGCCTTAGTGCCTATTGGATTTTGAAATAAACTATCTATCATGATCGGAGTAACAAACTGTATAAAATGCAAAAGAGATGTGATGAACGTTGAGAGAGATGTAGTTTTTATTTACCCTCGCTGTATTGCATGACGCATTTTAGCGAGCTTTTCTGTAGAAGTTTTCGGCGTGCAGTTCAGTCCGGGAAAGGTTGGACATGTTGGAGTCTCTCGTTCAAAGTAGATTACAGTTGATTGCAGCAGTAGATTAGAGATGGTGGCACATCAGTGTAGAAATCCCTCGCAGAGTCTGTTGAAAATTAGCTATTCCAAGTAGATTTCGAAGTCCAATAGAAGATTTTGACCAATCGGATTGCCTGCAGAATTGTGACTAGGTCAATTCGATTGTCGGCTCGAAAGTAGATTAAGAAGGTCTCAGCCAATCAGGAAACTGCAGAAGTATCGCCATCAAGTAGGTCAATCCGGTCGTCCGTGATGGCCCGAATTTCACATCGTGGAAATCGTGAATCTGGAGTCTCCATAGAATGGGCGTCTGTCTGTGTGTTCACCGAAACCACCGCAAGTCTTTAAGTTCTGGCAGTGATCCCGTAGCCGCCGAAGCGCCTCCCACTCTATGTAGTCCCCACATTCTGTATCCGTGATCAGCGTCGCCCGTCAGTCCCTCAGTAGTTGTATTAAGCGGCTCTTCTTAGTTCCACGTTAAAACGATAAAATAGTGGATAAAACTATGTACATCTTGTTTAAAAACCCATCCCCTGTATTATCTCCTTCCTCAATTCCAGAAAAAAACATCAGTAAGTATACCATTATGCCAGACATTATTATCTCAGACAATGGAATCCTGAAATTACTTAAAGATTTAAACCCCAACAAGGCCGCAGGACCAGATAGGCTAAAACCACTAGTCTTTCAACATCTCCGTGAGTCCATTGCCCCCATCATAAAGGTAATCTTTCAGCGTTCTCTTGATACAGGTACAGTACCCAAGGACTGGAAAGATGCAAATGTATGCCCCCTATTCAAGAAAGGTGATAAAGGTCTAGCCTCAAATTACAGGCCAATTTCCTTGACATGTATCCTTTGTAAGGTATTAGAGCATATAATCACTACAAACCTTGTTTCACATCTAGACCAGAATAACATTCTCTATGATTTGCAACATGGATTCCGCTCTAAGCGGTCATGTGAAACCCAACTGGTAATGCTGGTCGAGGAACTTTCAAGAAACGCCATAACTGGCAAACAAACAGACCTTATCTTACTAGACTTTAGTAAAGCTTTTGATAAGGTAAGTCACGAGAAGCTCCTATTTAAGCTGCACCAGTTCGGCATCAGAGGTTATATCCATCAATGGATTAGGGCATTCTTGTCCAACAGAACACAAACAGTCATCCTTGAAAATGACAAGTCCTCAGAAGTTCCAGTCACTTCTGGAGTACCACAGGGATCAGTCCTAGGGCCTATATTATTCCTTGCGTACATCAATGACCTGCCAGAGAACATCAAATCAAAGGTGAGGCTCTTTGCTGATGATACAGCACTCTACTTAGCAGTGACAAACCTCCAAGATGCTGAAGTCCTACAAAAGGACCTAAACCGCATGGAACAGTGGGAAACTGATTGGGACATGGAGTTCAATCCAGGTAAGTGTACTACTATACACATTACACGCTCAAGAACTCCAATACCATCCCAGTATATCCTCCACGGCCAGATCCTGGAAACGGTAAGTAGTTCCAGGTACCTTGGAATTGACATCAGCAGCAACCTCACCTGGAATGACCACATCCAAAGAACAACATCCACTGCAAATAGGACTCTAGGTTTTGTAAAGCGAAACATAAGATCACAAAATAAAGATATACGGGAAGTAGCATACAAGACCCTTGTGCGCCCCTTACTTGAATATTCCTCCCCTGTATGGAGTCCATATACTAAGACAAATATAAACAAGTTAGAGATGGTACAGCGCAGAGCAGCTCGCTGGACGCTAAATAAATACTCGTATTACGCCAGTGTTTCATACATGCTCAGTGACCTAGGTTGGCGATCATTAGAAGACCGACGTAGTGACTCCCGATTATGTCTCCTCTACAAAATCACCATTGTACAGTGGAACAGACTGCCAGCAGACATAGCAAAGCTTCCAAGTTTGGATTCATTCAAATTGGCTGTTTGCACCGTCTCTCACTCCATGCCTTAAACAAGAAACGCTGTTTTTATCTTTTAAAAATCACTTTGTCTTGCTCAGACTTTTAACCGTTAACCCTATTATCTTTATTTCACCTTCACCTGTTTTTAAGACTTCTTTTACCCCTTTTATCTTACTCACACTGCACAGACGCGCACCTGCACATAATCTTCGAAAGAGGGTGATGCAGTATATATAGATAGATAGATTAAGGGCACAGTAGTTGTAGCTGATTGCAACATACTGCAGTCATTGTAGATGATTGCAACATACTGTATTGTTGAGCCTCGATAGGACGTGTTGACATCGCTTGGTGTGCTGCCAATGGAGCTGTAGATGGACACGTCCTATTGCTCTCACAGTTGGAACGAGAATGAACGTTATTTTTGAATGTCCGTTTTATACAAATAATGTGTAGCTCATGAAAGAAACTTTATAATTAACAATGCAAATGCATTATTAGTTAACAGTTTTATGCTTCTAACAAAAAAGGTATTACTTTTAACTAATTAAGACGAACTAAGACTAATTCATAGACATTACAAACACATTAAAACAGTTTTATATTTTTGGTCAAACTCCAAACATACTAATTAAAGAAGTGTCGCCGCTCACACTCATTGTGCAAACACTGAAGGTTGTGTTAATCCCGTATTAGCACGTTTGTTAATACAATCAACTAATGATTAGATCAGTATGTAATGATTGGTTTATAAAAATACATATTAAAAATATCAAAAGTCGAAATATGGAATTGAACATAAAACGTAAACAACTATTCTTTCTTTCTCTTCAAATTTATTTAACTATATTTAAAAATAAAATATAAAAATTTCAGCATATACATTTATTACATACATGAGTGTTTCTGATTTACAAACATATAATACAGTTAATGTTTAAAGGGACACGCAACAATCTTAAAGTATTTGAATAAGCATTGACATTAGCACTATTAATTTAAAAAATGCAAACCATATTATTGGTGCTATATAATCATAATATAATATAATCAACAATTAATTACATGCATAATATTAAATAAAGTTTTGGGAATAACTAAGGATACGCCAAACGTAAAAATATCAAGATTGTCTCGTTTCTCTTTAATTTCAGTTACAATTTCCAAATTAGAAAATTAGCCTAATAAAGCTAAGCTACTGCAGAGAGATATGAGAGAGAGGCAGAGAGATAGAGAGAGAGAGAGAGAGAGAGAGAGAGAGAGAGAGAGAGAGAGAGTATTCATCTCTTTCTCAATCTCGCAGTAATTTCGTTAACCATTAACCTGACATTTTAAAAATGGTGTGTTTTTACAGGGAGCTATATCGTTATCAACATCATCATAGTATGTCCATGACATCATGCACAAATGTTGAAAAATAGCACAACTAAATATTCAGACAAAATTCATTATACTAAATTATGCCCAATTATAACAAACTATAAACAAACACCAAAAATAATAAATGAGTACGAGTTTTTTATGATGAGTACGAGTTGACCAATACATGAGTACGAGTTGACTTAGGTACGAGTTGACCCGGAAGCTTTTTAGGCACACCGACCCTAAAGACTCTATTAATATGCTCCACACCGTGTTTTACACTATGCCACATCCGGAAACGTGAGGAATTTTATGCGAACGTGAGTTTCAGTTCACCTTACCGTCTTTCGCAAGGTTATAAGTTTTCTCCAGTTGCAATAATTTAGATTAGATTAAACAATAGCAAATAGAATGTAAACACTACAGTACTGTACAGTCTATTGATATATATATTTTTTAAAATGTGTCTGTAGTGTCATGCGTTTTCGCGAAATCGAAAACAAAACAAATAATGGTCATAGACCACTAATGACACTACTGCATTTTACATAGACTTACTGTTTAATGTTTGCCCATCTGACATGCAAACAAAACTCCCAGGCTTACTGTTGCTTACCCTGCGGTACAGATGCAGCTTTGAAGTTAGATACATGTAAACAGTGCCCCAGATAAATTTTGGACCTATTCATAATTTTGATAAAGCATCATCAAAAAAACTGAACAATCAGTGACCAGAAATAAGACATAACAATACATTCTGGTAGGTGATAAACTCGGTCTTTATCCTTGATGTTCAACCAAGTTTACTGTTAAATTAAGGTATTTACAGTGTGATTATTTTGAAACCCTGCATATTTCATACACATTTATGCAAATTGATTCAAAATACGTATCTTTCAAAATCTAATCTTGAAAATTATCATGTTTTGCCTCTGCCAAAGATTTTTATTTTACTATAGAACCCAAGGATAAAAACCGAGTAACACACTTTTTATCACCTAGTGAAAATAAGGTAAAATTTCAGCATTTTGGCAATGCAAAATTATGAATTGGGTATTTAAAATTATGAATTGGGTATTAAAATTAATTGAGTGGATCTCAAATTTTCTAAAATATTAGAGTGATTTGGGGATCAAATGTAAAACAAGCAAGGTTTATTGACCTTTTATTCATGGCAGTTGTTTGTCAATGATTAATCATTATTAATGATTAATTTCCAGCTTCCAACGACGGGAATGATTTTTACCAAAATTCATAATTTTGATAGAGCATCATCAAAATAAACTGACCAATCAGTGACCAGAAATAAGACATACTAATACATTCTGGTAGGTGATAAACTCGGTCTTTATCCTTGATGTTCAACCAAGTTTACTGCTAAAATTAAGGTATATACAGTGTGATTCGTTTAAAACCCTGCAGATTTAATGCACATTCATGCAAACTGATTCAATATATGTATCTTTTAAAATCAAAATCTTGAAAATTATCATCTTTTTACTCTGCCAAAGATTTTTATTTTACTATAGAACCTAAGGATAAAAACCGAGTAACACAAATTTTATCACCTACTGAAAATAAAACAAAATCTCAACATCTCTGCAATGCAAAATTATGAATTCATAGGTTTTAATTGTCATCATGTTACCGTCATGTTTTTTTCTGCATGAGGGACTTTCCACGGCTCAACGGATTGAAATAATATGTCAGAATGATGCTCTTTACTATCGCCGTCGGTGAATGGTCATTTTTGGCTTGAAAAAGCATTAAGGATAGTGGGATTATTTCTTAACGATAACTCGCTTGTCGGTTTACGTCCCCGTTTCGACATTTTAATCGTCTGCACAACGCAACGCTTTCGAAGGTAAACAAGAAAGCGCCCAGACGACTACACAATAGTATAGACTGGTATAGCGTTCTCTTTTACTGCTCCACTTTATCGATAATTATGTAACGTCCCAGTTACACTGGAAGTTGTAAATATTGGAATACGCACGAAAACATCAACCATTTGAACATTCGACTGTCGATACGCTCGAAAATTAAAATGTTTGATAGAAAAGGAAATTGCTTGCGTATCTGGTACGCATGTCAGAGGTCAAATTAATTGGGTATTTGGCAATTTTAATTGAGTGAAATACGCAGATACACTGCTTATCTGTTGCACTGTGTAAACAGGTAATCCGAGCCTTCTCTTACCGTAAAAGCCTCTTTTTTTTTTTGCGGCTTTACAGCCAGATGAAATATCAAAAATCGTAAAAAGGGCTGGTAATGTCAGAGATGGCTCGGATTAGTAAACAGGAAATTATTTTTAGGGGTTGACCTATTTTAAGTGCCACTTCTAAATGTCCGAAGGTCATGATCCTACAATTTATGAAAATGACCCTCTTTCCTTTTTATTCTGCTATATCATAGAGCTAAATCTTTGTTAAGTAATAATCAGAAATAAATAACAAATTCAAGTTGGGGATTCCATATACTTTTTCCGCCAATCAGACCGTTTTTTGCAATAGGGTACGGTACTGTAACCCAAAAGCAGGGAGTAAGTATACGGGGTGGTGAAACGGGTTCATAAACGCTCTAGTTTATCGATTTATGTTGTCGTGCTAGAACGCCGCCATTTACTATTTTATCGATACAGGTAGCGCGTTACATATGAAAAGTTAAAATTTCAGCCAACATCTCAAATTAGGCAGTTTTTACAGTCTCTTTTTTACGGCTTTCTGTTATAATCAACATCACGAAAGTACCTTCTTGACACTGGTCTTTAGGCTTTGTCTTATTATCACCACCTTGAAATTACCTTCTTGACAAAGATAAATATGTCTACTATTCATTTTTTGTTATTATTAATGCCTAAATAACCCGTAGTCTCGTATCGCGTTTGCAATAGCTATACACTGTCACCATTTTTTTATTTGGCACAGAGTGGCGCCATCTTGTTACACGGAACCATCTGGTAAAATGTGCTTTTATACATGCAAACACATACACGCTCTGTATCAGAGGACACATTGTGAATAAATAATACTTATGTTTACATTTCGCACCGTTATTGAGCTTGTACCGGTAAGTGTAATTATCATAATTTATAAGAATTTACTGTTTTTCACACACGCGCGAAACAACCGGAGTAGTCATTTTTATGCGGTATTGAAACACACGTGCAACATCATAAAACGGCAGAACGATCCGTTTCTCCTCCCCGTATACTTACTCCCTGCTAAAAGGCATGACCATCTAAGACTATTTACTGGAAAAGTCTATATATGGAGGTAAACTGGTTCACTCGGCCCGGGGTTGGCTGGTGGGGTGGACAAGGCGCCCCGGTCAAGTCGGTCCTGGTGGTGAAGTGAGTCAAGTAGGACTGGGTCATCTCAGCCTCCTTTAGAAAAGTATAATAGTTGAAGTCTCGATCGGAAGTTGGCATTTAAAATTAAATTGTTTTAGAATTAAGTGTAAATGATAAAAATAATAATAATACCAAACTCAACTTCTGTTATAAAAAAAATGCAAAGGAGGCCGAGTTGACCCAATCTGACGACCCGGGGATGAGATGACTCGGGGTACGAGTTGGCTTAGGGCCGAGTCGACACAGATTCGGAGGTATGGTGACATGTACCACCCAACCAACACTCTAGATTTTTTTTGATTTCTTCATGAGATTTTCTGCGTTTTAGTGCATGTCCCTGACAAGATTTTCGGCTTAAGCAATACGTTTTTTTTATCAATGATTGATTATTTATCAATATATGTTCATTATGTACATTTCCAAAATTCTACCGTCTAAGGAGGCAACTGCCTCGGTTTACCTCAGCGCGGGCACGGTCACTGTATCCAGTACACGTCTTACTGATTGATAGCTTGTTATGCGCAAACTTTGTAGTAAAAATGTATAAGCTGATAGTACTGTTAGGACATTGATATTGATTCGTCTGTCCTTTATATCTGTGAGTCTATACTTTAAGGGTTATGTCCCCTTTTTGTGGGTTATGTCCCCTTTTTGTGGAATTCCATTGAAAGTGCATTAACAAAAGAAGAAAAAACTCCAATAATCCTGAATAATTTTATACTTGCAGTTTAATATTTTTACACTTTTATCTAGACTGTGCTATACTTGAATAATAAATTCTTACTTGATAAAAGTGTGTATTGATCCATACTCAGCTTGTGTCATACTCAAGGTCATGTGTGTATTGACTAATTTACATATATATCAAGTATGTATTTATATTTCAAGGGTAGCACAGCCTAGAAACATGTGTAAACATATTATACTGAAAGTGTCATGCAAAAATGTTCAAGATTATTTGAGTTCTAATTTTTATCTTTTTCAAATGCAATCTCAGTGGGATTACACAAAAGGGGACATATTCCTTAACTTTTTGTTCATGATCAATATCTCATGAAGATACTGCAATGCCAATTGGAAGAGGAAGTGCCCGTTTCCTTTGAGATCATCATGAATTTTTATTTGGCCTGGAATGGCAACACTTTGCTGGGGCAGTGTTTTAGTTGATTGTATCTTAATTTATTGGTGCATAAATCATCACTCAAGACTGGACTATGCTGCGCACAGTTTGACAAAGCGTCCAGAGCACTTTTTTGTATGCTTCATTGATTCCAGTTGTCAGACGGAATTTGAAATAGCTCTTTCGGTTAGACACTCTTCAAACTTTGTAGTCACTAGATACATCTGCGCCACCCCCTGTATTCTAATAGGCAAGATACATCTACATCAGTGTTAAAGGACACACATCATTCCAGATTTTTTTTCACCCAAAATCATTTTGAACACAAGAATCTTTCCATGCAAAGTATCCCACTGGAAGCTCGTCTTGTGAGGAAGTGTCGATTCTTACGGATGGCGGAGGTGTACAGTATACTTTTGTACCACAAAAAAAATTGACCGTCATTTATAACCTTATATGTGTTGAAAATGATGTAAAACACCATAAAAACAAACAAATCCATGCAGAGCGGAGCATCCATGTCCCATATTCACATTTTTCTAATTTGTAGATAATTTTTGGGTAAGTCTGCATTCCAACAAAGTATTTGTCATGTATCATTGCATGCATTGTAGCATAACTAGATTCCAATTATGTCATATACTTATATAGAATTTATTTGTCTTTTGCTCTGTTTCAGGTCCTTTCCATTCCAAATAACTGATTTCAACCATGGACAGTGAAGTTACCAGAGATGGTCGACTCATGGACTTGATTGATGAAAAATGGCGCGAAGACCAGCTTCCAGAAGAAGATATTGCAGTGCCACAGATGGAGTTACCTGAGATTGAACCAGAAAATGGACCCACAACTGAAACATTGAAGGAACAGGAGCAGAAATGGTCGGACCTGGCATTGTCCACCCTGCATGAACATCCTCCGTCCAGCAATACATCATAGCAAAATTACAAATAAATAGGTACACAGTGGCATAAATCGTGGTAATGGAAGCTAATTAATTTGAACAGAAGACGCTGACAAATCAGGGCACAAGCATACAGGGAAAAGTGCTCTAAAACTTCTTTCTCAATATGCTGACTTCTCCCTGTCAGTAACTGGAAAGAGTCCCTGTCAGTAACTGGAAAGAGAGGTTTCTGATATGATACAAAGAAGGAAACTTGACAACGGTTGAGAATTTCTTCATTTGGGCAATACTTCTGCCTGGAATTTAGACCTGGCTTGAGCCCTGTAACATTGCGAAAACAGCCACCCAGGCCTCTGTCAACATGCTTTAGAAGAAGCAATGTATATGATCTAGATCAGAAATTTATGAAAATGAATTACATAATGATATTGCGTCAACAGCTAACGAGATGTACCATCTGTTATTCAGACCTCATATGCTTTATAAAGGTGTCTATTTAATTAAGGTACTAAAACTGTAATGCTAAAAGTAAGATCAAAACACACGCACTAGGCAATCCTCGTTTTACTGAATTAGAACTTTAGTTGTGTACCTAGTTAGGAATTCAGCGGAGTTGCAGGCAGTGAAATTTATGTTGTTGAACAGTTCTCCAGGAAATAGGAGGAACATAAAATGGAACAATTTGGAACAGGAGGCCAAGGAAAACGGTTACAATAAGTAATGGGAGACTTCATTAGCCTGTAAATTATCTCCCTGTACCTTGTCCTGGTGTTTTATCTCCTTTGTTTTTATCATTGTATAACATTTAGACTCTGCGCTGTTTCAATTATTTCCTGTATGACTATGCTATTCATAAAAAATACTTGAAACCATATTTTTCTTTTTCATTCATCGACATTACCGCAGTTAAAAAAGAGAGTTTGCTATGCCCACATTCAGAGAGGGGTATATTGCTTTGCACTTCTTTGTGTCAGTCAGTTAGTCGTGTTTTTGTTTCCGTAAGTAGAGTATTTTCCATTCAATCTTTACGAAACTTGGTCAGAATGTTACGAAACTTGGTCAAAATGTGTATAGACACAATGTCGTGTCAAGTTTGATAATCAGCCAGATTGCTCAAGGAACACTGGAGTTATGTCCCTTAAATTGGTGAAAGAAAACATAATGTTTTCTGAACAAATATGTCTATTCCATTAAAACATACAAAGGACCCCAGGAAGGCACTTTTGATATTGAACACCCACCCATAGATGCAAAATTGAGTTTAAAGAACCAAATTTCAGAAAATAGGGTTCACCCATAGATGTTTAATAAACTGCCTTCCTGGGGTCCCCAGTATGTCTTAATGGAATAGCCCTTACTGAAGTATTTGGGTCTTCATGGGACTTGGTCACGATGTCTACGTCACCTTCGATGTAACCAATCTGATTGCTTCAAAAACACTGTAGTTATAACCTTTGAATTGGTAAATAGTATTAAAACGAAAAGTGTTTCCAAACAATAACTTTAAGTATGTATATAATCCAGTTTTCATGAAACTTGTTTTTGATGATAATGGTCACAATTTCTGGGTCAAGTTCGATAAACAACCTTAGTGTCCCCAAAATAAGGGAGTTGTGGCCATTGAATAGGTGAAACATGTCTGTTTCCGCACCATAACTCGTGTTATAATCAAGTTCTTATGAAACTTGGTCACAATTTTTATAGTCAAAGTCTAGGTCAGGTTCAATAACCAGCTTGATGCCTTAGAATTGGAAATTGGTGGTTTCCGCACAATAACTGAAGTAGTCATAATCCTGTCTTTATGAAACTTGGTCATTAATGTATCCGTCAAGTTTGATAACCAGCCTAATTGGCTCTGAAACATCGGAGTTATAGCCCTTAAAAATGTTTGGTAATTTCTGCAATTTATATTCAAGGTCTTGTAATAACAGTGCTATTAGTGGTTGCTATGTTTATGGTCACAATGTCTAGGACAAGTTTGATAACCAGCCTAAGATCTTGCTCTAGAAACACCTGGAGTTATGGCACTTGAATTGTTCAAATATATTTAAAGAAATAAAAAAATCTCACCTTTACATACTTTGACAACCGATAGCAGGGGCATCAACGTTAATTTTAGGGCTCACTTTGTCGTCTGTCACACCTGCAACCTAACTTTGGCCATAACTTAAAATGTATTTGACCTATGTTCATAAAACTTCACACACATCTTAATCTTACCTTAAAGGGGTTGATGCACTATTTTCAAACACGATTTATTTAAAATGGCTCTGAAAAAATTATCAAAATGTCATGAAAAATAAAGGAGATATGACCTATTGAAAATGTGCAAAGAACATAAATGGAGGCGGCCATCTTTGAACGATGACGTCATCGCGCCTTTTTACCATATATGGCATATTGACAAAATGTCTTTTAAAGCAAAGAAAACCACTACAAATTGATTAAAAAAAAATATACACATGTTAAATGTATTAAGTGTATGCTTATTTTCCATTTGCAGTGATTTTTTTGCTTTAAAATACATTTTGTCAATATGCTATATATGGTAAAAAGGCGCGTTGACATCGTAGTTCAAAGATGGCCGCCTCCATTTATGTTTCTTTGCAAATTTTCAATAGATCTTAAATTTCCTTTATTTTTTCATGGCATTTTGATAATTCTTACAGCTTTTTTCAAGTTTTTCAGAGCCCTTTAAAATAAACCTTGTTGGAAAATAGTGCATCAACCCCTTTAAGAAATGTTGTTAAACATATCCAATAACTCTGCCTTTCATTTTGGCAGAGTTGTGAACCTTTTCATACACTTTTGCTTGCAGCCTTATAAAGCTCATAACTGGACATAACTTAAAAAGTTTTGGCCTATGTTCACGAAAGTTCACATGCATATTAATCGTTGTTCCCACCAGTAACTCTGGACATTCATTTTGGCAGAGTTATGCCCCTTTTCATGTAACCTAACCTGGCTCATAACTTGGCAAATATTGGCCTATGGTCATAAAACCTGATACAGTTGTTCTTTATCAATTACTCAATTACGTTGACATATGCAAGAACTCTGAATTTCGATGTGGCAGAGTTATGGCCCTTTTCATAAAACTTTAACCTGCAACCTAACCTAGCTCATAACTTGGCAAAATGTTGACCTATGGTCATGGAACTTTTATACAGTTACTCCTTATCAATTATCTGATGCAGAGTTATGCCCCTTTTCATCAACTTTAGCAATTCAAAAGGAAATCTGCTCCATAGTTTATAATAATGAAGGATGTACCCCCTGTCTTTAAACTTTATAGGTAGACTA
Source organism: Cyrtodaria siliqua (assembly GCA_037043455.1). Taxonomy (NCBI): domain Eukaryota; kingdom Metazoa; phylum Mollusca; class Bivalvia; order Adapedonta; family Hiatellidae; genus Cyrtodaria; species Cyrtodaria siliqua. Next base: position 376,747 of record JAWPHD010000916.1, read on the forward strand.
CTTGCTAAATAAGCACACGGCAGGCGACACAAGTGTTCCGTGAAACACCCTTCTAGTTTTGTTGAGCTCTGTTTCTCAGGAACATCATTCACTAGATCATCCAAATGTCTATCATAGTAATATTGGGTAGGACAGCACAATTACACAGGGCAGTTTTAATCGGTCAACTTTGTCAATTTTACCTTAATGTTTTGCCTTTAACTCTCTTTCCCTCAGAACCCCATACACTAGATCAACCAAGCTCTGACTGATCCTAGTTATATATTGGGGAGTATAGCTCATCATCAACGGAACTTGGATCCTAGTTATATATAAGGTAGTTCAGCTCAGCATCAACCAAACTTGGATTCTAGTTGTATATTAGGGAGTACAGGTCAGCATAAACCTAACTTGGATCCTAGTTGTATATTGGAGAGTTCAGCTCAGCATCAACAAAACCTGGATCCTAGTTATATATTGGGGAGTACAGCTCAGCATCAACCAAACTTGGATTCTAGTTTATATAGGCAAGTTCAGCTCAGCATCAAACAAACTTGGATCCTAGTTGTATACTGAGGAGTACAAATCAGCATCAACCAAATCTGGTTCCTAGTTTTATATTGGGGAGTACAGCTCAGCAATAACCAAACTTGGATCCTAGTTCTATATTAGGGAGTACAGCCCAGCATCAACCAAACTTGGATCCTAGACTATTTGTAAATTGGGAAATACCACTCAGCATCAACCAAAAGTTAATCCTAGTTGTATATTGGGGAGTACAGCTCAGCATCAACCAAACTTGGGTCCTAGGTGTATATTGAGGAGTACAGCTCAGCATCAACCAAACTTGGATCCTTATTGTATATTGGGGAGTACAGCTCAGCATCAACCAAACTTGGGTCCTAAGTGTATATTAGTAAAGCTCAGCATCAACCAAACTTGTGTCATAGATGTATATTAGTATAGCCAAGCATCACCCAAACTTGGGTCCTACGTGTATATTGGGGAGTACAGCTCAATACCAACCAAACGTGGGTCCTAGGTTTATATTAGTACAGATCAGCATTAACCAATCTTGGATCCTAGTTGTATATTGGGGAGTACAGCTCATCAACAAAACAAAACTTGGGTCCTACATGTATATTGGTACAGCTCAGCATCAACCAATCTTGGGTCATAGATGTATATTTATACAGCTCAGCATCAACCAAACTTGTGTCCTAGGTGTAAATTAGTACAGCTCAGCATCGACCAAATTTAGGTCTTCGGTGTATATTAGTACAGCTCAGCATCAACCAGTCATGGGTCATATATGTATCTTAGTACAGCTCAGCATCAACCAAACTTGGGTCCTAGGTGTATATTAGTACAGCTCAGCATCAACCAAACTTGGGTCCTAGATGTATATTGGGGAGTACTGCTCAGCATCAACCAAACTTGGGTCCTAGTTGTATTTTGGTGAGTACAGCTCAGCATCTATCAAACTTGGGTCCTAGGTGTATATTAATACAGCTCAGCATCAACCAAACTTGGGTCCTATGTATATATTGAGTAGTATGGCTCAGCATCAACCAAACTTGGGTCCTAGGTATATATTGGGTAATACGGCTCAGCATCAACCAAACTTG